>CM039120.1:20608950-20760522 GCA_022036555.1 Microstegium vimineum | reverse complement strand
AACATGAACAGTAAAGATGATCACCTCAAGCTTCCTGGAGATTCAGCATCACCATTGGGAAGCACCACCCAAGCGTCCTCCATAGTGTGCCTGCAACCCTTGTCCTCCGCCGCATCTGCCTCGATAGCAGTCAGTACCATCTTCTGCTCGCCCGAAACCTGAGAGTTTGCAGCGGCTTCCCCATCTGAAACGCATTTGTCCGATGGCGCTTCACTTTTCTTTTGGCAGGTCCTCCTAGCTTCAGCACCCATTTGCTGTGAAACACTAGCCTCTACACTGCCCCCCGTTTCAGAAGCAGTGTCGGTGCCTTTGATGCGCTTGGATGTACAATCATCATCTGGGGAGCTGCCTTCACGCTTTTGATGAGCCATAGTGATTATTTCTTTATATTGGGCCTAAAATCCAAACAGGGGGCGGAACTTAGTGAGGACCCTATGCTCTCAAATTTTCGCAACTCCAAAACTTTTTTTTTTCAAAAAAAAAAACAACTGAAACATGCAGCACAGTTATGGGCGAATCCATTATAGGGCATGGTTTATCCGACAGCTGTTTTTGTCAGATATCGAAGTTAGGTATTGTAATACACCTATACTAGTATATCCATAGGAATTGGGTCAGATCCGAACCCGAATACAAATAGCTTACTTAGGGTTTCGGGTGCTCGATTATCGCAAAGAGGGAAGTGAATGGAAGGGAAGGGACGAACGCGTACTTGGTCGCTCCTCGCCGGCTAAGGGGGGTACCTGACGAAGGGCGGCGCGGCCTGCAAAGAAGGCGACGAGAGGGAGAGCGCAGGCAGGGCGAGGGAGGGCAAACTGAAGAAGGAAGAGAGACTTGGCGGGTTCTCGTGCACCCATCCGACTTGCCACGTGAACACGTTGCTGGCCCCCTAAACACTCAGGTGTCTTTGGTTGGGCCGTGACTTTTGAAAAAATAGTTGTGAGCTGTCGCTTTCAGAAAAGCAGCTTTGAAAAAGTAGCTGCTATAAAGTTAAAAGTTTCTTTTGTTACAAGCCGTAGCTTTTGAAACGCCCACTTTCACTCACGAGCGGGTCCCATTTGTCATCCTCTCATATCTTCTTCTTCATGTCCGTGCAAGACGCGATAGGGACGATGGGGCTTGCCGGAGGTGCTCGGCCTGGGCACGGCTGCTGGTGCAGGGGGAAGGCCGCGCCGGCCTCTGCAGGAGAGCTCCGCCCTGGGGAGAGCTGCGCAGGGGAGCTCCGCGCCGACCGCGCAGAAGACCTCCGCGTCGGGGATGTCTGCGCCGGGGAGGGGCGGGCCGCGCGGACCTCCGCGCTGGGGACCTCCATGCCGGGGAGGGCCGCGCAGCCGCAGGGACCTCCGCGCTGGAGATGGCGCGCCCACCTCCTCGATTGGGACCTCCGCACCAGGGAGGGGCGGGCCGCGCCGGTCGCGCAGGGGACCTCTGCGCCGAGAGGAGTGCGCCGGGGAGGTCCGCACCGGGAAGAGGCTTGGCCGCCGACGCGTAGGGGAGGGAAGGGGCTCGCCGGTGAGGGAGCAACGACCCCGCCGGCAAGGGATGGGGCACGGGTGGGTTCTCGACGAGGGATGCGGAAGGGGCACCGCCACGTGGAATAGAACAGATCGAAATGTTATTTTGTGTATGTAACCAGTGGCAGTTGGATAATTTTAGGATTCAAAAGTCAGTGAAAGCAGGGGTGGAGGTGCTTTTGGATTTGTACTGTAGTGAAAGTTGTTTTTGTTCAAAAGTACATTTTTAAAGTCATTCTCGTTTTTTCGAAAAATCAATTTTTAAAAACTTAAACCAATTATATATAAAAAAATATTAATATTTATAATATATTATTAGTGTCATTAAATAAATCATAAAATATATTTTTATTATAAATTTATTTAAAGATATAAATTAATAGTGTATATTTATAAAAACATTTGCAAGAGTATCTAATATTTCTTCCCAAAACCATATAATTTTACAGCTTCTCAACAAATATTAAAAAATATAAAGAATGTCATCTCTAAAAGGTTCTAACAATTCACTCCTAAAATATACTCACTCTATCATAAATTATAAGACATTCTAAAAATCTTAGTGAATCAAAACATCTCGACTAAAATTAAATTAAAAAAATATAAATATTTATAAGATTAAATATATATATACTATGAAAATATAATTTCTAAAAAATCTAATGATATTTAGTTGACATCATAAATGTTATTTATGTTGTCTGACAAAAACGCCAAATGGAGAGAACAGCTTGTTCGCTTGGCTTTTCAGCCGGCTTAAATCCAGCCGGAACAGTATTTTTCTCTCACAAGAAATCAGCCAGCAGTGAATAATCCTGCCGGAACAGTGCATAATCCTGTCAAACGAACAGGCCGTATATGTGTGACTCAAAAACATGTAACTTTACACGAAATAGAGTGATTTTTCCCAAGTTAAAAAGATTAGGAGGATGGATTGTTGGAGAGTCATTTTTTCCTTATGAGCCTAAAAACCAAAGATTATGAATTAGGGTGAGCGTTTGGTTAACCGAAACCGATCGGTTCAGTTCCTCAGTTATTGACACAAATTCGGTTCTCGAAAAACAGAAACCGATCGGTTTTTTTGCAAAACTTGGAACCGAGCAATTTGGTTTCGGTTAGTTCGGTTCAGTTTGGTTCCAACCGAATAACCGGAAATTTACGCATACAACAAAAAATAAATACAAAAAATAGGGGGGAATATTTTTAAAAAGCATGATGTCGAGATTTTTTTAAAAAAAATATGACGGTGTGAGGTTGTGAGGGAGTGTCATCCACCTTTTATATCTAAGGTTAAGATGGTATTATGTCTAAATTGTAAAGTTTATTGGGATGGTTTGTGAATTTTGGTTAAACGAGGCTAGGAGCCGAAATTCTATCGGTTAATTCGGTTCTTGAGAACTAAGAACCGAACAACTAACTATTTTTTTGTTCCGGTTATTTTGGTTTCGGTTCAGTTCTTGTTTTTGTTTGCCCAAACTTAATTATGAATGGATTTAGGAAACTCTTGGAGATGCTCTTAGTCTGGGGCTTGAATTAGCATTTTGTTTCCTACTCTTGATTTCTATTTTAGGAACATGTTTTAGCAGCTAAGGCTATAATAGAACTGTAATGGAAAAATGGTCAAGTGATAACTTGCCACGATTAGAATGAAAATCCCTTTTTTTATATAAAAGTGAGACAACTAAAGCCATTTTAAATCAGAGCTATAACTTTAAAAATAACATATAAAGTAACACTTGAAATCTTTTGAAGGTGGGGAAACATAGGAGAATTGGAAAAAAGAACTTTAGCAATTTAATTTTGATTATTCTAGTTAAATCAATCCTCTTAAAGTTAATAAAGTTATTGCATTGTTTATTTTTTTGTAAAAAAAAATATAGCCTTAATTTTTTAATCTATTTACCCCTTATTTTACTTTTGGAAATCTCCTTGTTTACTCTCTAGCAATGGACCAAGTATTGCATATAGGTCCACAACTCGGCTCAACTCACTTTCTAAAATTGAAAAGAAAAACAAGGGTAATTTGGGGGAAAAAAAGAAACACAAGTCACTTTAGCAATATAAGCTTGAATTAATTTCATGAAATGAAATTATATTGAAATTAATAATGTTTTGTACATTGACGGTTCAGTTTTTATACTTGAAATTTTTACACCTTAAGACTACCAACGTATGAGGTCTAAACAACGAGACCCATTTGAACTCTATAAACTCAAAATATCAGAGATTTTTTTTAAAAAAAACACACAAATAACTTTAGCAATGGAAGTATTTTCGTGGAATGAAAAATTCTCTTGGTATTGATAATATTACATTGGGGCTATATTTTACGAACCTACTATTTCATAGGTAGTTACATGCATTTTTTTAGATTTCACAAATTCTCCTTGTTTTTCCATTCCTCTTTCAGAAATTGGGCCCAGTATTGCAGATAGGCCCAACTTGCGGTACTGACTTGTATCCTTCCGTATACGCGTAGAGTACGCGTATCCTACGTATATTATACGCTCCTACGACACCCTCTCCCTCCTTCCCCTGCTTCGCGCCAGATCAATCCAGTCGCCGAAAACCCGAAACCATCTCGCTCGCCATCTGATCCCGACGCCGAAACCCTAGCTCTCGCAATGGCCGCCGCCATCGTCCTGTGCGAGGACGACCGGGGGATCCCTCGATCTCTCCACCTCCTCGCGGCGCTCGTCGAGGAGGATGTCCGCCTCCACGGCGCTGCCGCCTCCCAACCCGCCGGGAGCGATCTCGTCCGCGCCTTCCGCGGGCGGGCGGTTCCCAAGATGCCGATCCGCGACTTCCTCGAGCGGATCCATCTTCTGGTTCGGTCGGAGGCCGCCACTGGACACGTGATCCGCGTCGACGGCACGTGTTTCGTGCTCGCTGGCGTGTACGGTGTATCTGGCGCGATTCATCAGCAGCCATGCGGCGCGTGTGGCGGGGATCGTGGTGGAGCCGTCCACCGTTCACCGGCTGGTGGCCGTCGCGCTTTTCCTCGGCGGGCACTCCCCCAAGAACTGGGCCGCTGCGTTCGCAGCGGCCTCAGACCGCGCGATCTGCACCGGCGAGATCGCAGGCCTGGAGGAGTGGTTCTTGCGCGCGATCAGCTCGCGTCTGTTCGTGGATGGCTTCGAGTTCAGGTGTTTCTGCGGAGTGCTGGAGAAGGTGCCCCTCCCGCCTCGCGCGAGCTGCGCGAGTAGGAAGAGGCAGGCGGACGCCGTGGCCGGAGACGAAGAGGAGGAGCACCGCCGCGTCCGCCCTTGCCTGCCACCACCCTTCGTGATGTCCAATTAGGATTTGAATCTGAAATTTTAATGAATTCAATTCAGTCATTTCTTATGGTTTTCGTTGCTTGTTTTACTTGCTCTGTCTTGATTTTGCTTGTAGGCACAGGGCTTTGGGAAGAAGACGGTGCAATCTAAGGGCCCTGAACTGGAGTTTTTGTTTGGGTCAGCTGCTGTCACCAGGGCCGGTCAAGGTTGTCTAACGATTCGAGCCGCTGTTAGCTCCTTGAAAGAGTTTATTAATTCCTGTAGGTTTGTTAAGATTTGAAGTCAATGGGAAGGGCACAGTTAAAGTATGTTCTGAACTCTGAAGGTTTAGTGGTTCTAGAATTTTTAGTTACTGTCGAATCACTGAAAGAGTATAATGTCCTGTCAGAATTCAAGTTAATAGAAATGCAGTGTTGTGGTCATCTTTGTTAGTGAGGTATATCAGGTGAAGTGACAAGGAAACGCCGAATGACCACCCGCAGTGATGTCCAATTAGGATTTGGATCTGGAATATTAACGAATTCAATTCAGTCTTTTCTTATTGTTTTGGCTGCTTCTTTTATTTCGTCTGTCTTCATTTTTCTGTAGTTGGATGCTTGTCGCCAGAGGCAAGGTGAGTCTAAAAGGTGTCTTCTTTTCAGTTAGCATGAAATTCAATTATGAATTCTTCTTGTTCTTCCTCGTCTGTCTTCATTTTGCTGTAGGCACAGGGTTGTGATCAAAAGATAGTGATGGTGCTGTAGGCATAGGGCTGTGACGAGAAGATGGTGATGAATGCTCATTGCCGGAGGCTGAAGCAGAGTCCACAAGGTGTGGCAAGTCTCGTCCATTGTAGTCAAGAGTCCAAGAGGTGCTTGCTTTCCATCTGCTGCTCATTGCTGGAGCCCGAAGTGGAGACAAGGAGTCCACAAATCTCGAAGTGGAGTCAAGTAGACCACAAAATCGTAGTTGTTGTTTGGTTAGGATTTAGGACTCTGTAAGCGAAAGCATCAATGGAACCGATGCTGTGCTGCCGTGATCTGAATAATTGTAACGGAAAACTCTGATTGTTTGATTATATTACTAATGAAAAGGGTAACATGGGTCAAATTCTTGCTGTCCATGCCGACTGTTCCTCCCCATGGTTCCCTTCCTGCTGACTGTTCCTGTTCCTCCCTATTGTTCCCTCCTGCTGCTAAGAAGGTGGATTTTGCTGTTCCTGTTCTACTTTGTCTGTCTTGATTTTGCTGCACAGGGTCAGAGAAGACGGTGGATGCTCTCATGCTCATGGCCAGCTGCTCGTTGCCATCTCCAGAGTCTGAAGTGTTTCATGTTCTCATCATTCATCAAGCTCACTGGACTTGAAGCCAGAATCATCGGAGTTTCAGTAGTGAACTGGTGGGTGGTTATAGATCTGTATATCTCTGCATCGTGTTGTTCCTTTCATCAGCTCTTTGTTTGCAGCTCTTGTACAGACCCCTCGTCGTTGCTGTTCACTAGCAGAGCATGTGTTTTATATGCACTAAATGTCACCGAGCGAATCAAGAAGCTAAGACAGCCGCCTCTTTTGGAGCTGCCCATAGTGGATTCGGCCTACGGCAGGTATGCTCCGCCCTCGCTCCCCACGCGAAGCAGGCGGATAGCGGCACAAAGCATATCTCGTATTCCGGTGTCCAAGCGAGGTGAGTACTTTGCCTCGAAGCGCTTGGGGTTCACCAGTGGTATGTCACCCCTATCGACGTCGGCCATGGAGGCGTACGACGAAATGTTCAGAGGTGAGTCCAATTTGCAGGCATTGCGTGAGTTGTTCCCACCAGTCGACGACATGGGCCCGCACAAGCAACGTCGCTGCCGTTCGGGAGCCAGACCATAGCCCCCTTAGTCGGCGTAGTTTGGGTTGATCTAGGTCCAATGTAATAGCATAGTTTGTTGTTCGCTAGGAAGGGTTTGAGCATTCATGTATAACTTTTGATCCCTAGGGCGCTGTCAAAGCGTGTTGTATTGAACATCTTCTCTACCTTAATACAAAAACGCGCAAACCTTTTGCGTGACCGAAAAAAAAAAATGTCAAGTAGCAACTAAAATCTGTGTTTCTTCACACGGTTGCGTGTTGTTGCATCAGTGGTATGTGTTTTCATCTGCTATATGTTTCAGCTACAACCTGCTGCTGTGTGATATTATCTTCTAGGAAAAAGTCTATTTACCCCCTCACCTATATAGTTTCCAAAACCGGTTAAATTATCCCCTCATATAGTTTCCAAAACCGGTTAAATTACCCCCTCATAGTTTTGGACGCTGGTTTTGCTTCAGTAACAGTGATTTTTTATTCGTTTTCTCTTGATCTTTAAAAAATCATAGTAAATCATAAAATAGAAAATCAAATTTTGTTAGACTCCATATGAGTAGATCTATACAGTGGACATATAATATAATATGTTTTAGTACAAAGTTTTTGTTGCAGCTTTACATTAATTGAAAAATCTAATTTTATTTGTAATAATTCGTAGCCGCAACTTCTATACTCCAATTTTGGTTAAATTATTATGGTGAGCTAATTATTGTATGCTTGAACTATAATATAATTTTCATACTTATTAACCATGTATAACTTAGTTATAGATTAGCATGCTGGGATGTCCAATACTGAAGCCAGAAGAGCCACTGTGCACGAAATCCTTGCTGCCTACCTGGGGAACTACCGAATGCTGCCACCTGCCCATTGGGCACGCGTGTGGGCATCCCGGCATGAGGATTTTGTTGAGCTTACTGGCATCTCGACCACAAGACACTCCTATTTTTCAGCTACTGTTCAGATAAAAGGGTGTGACACAGGGTTTAGAATTACTTCTGTGTAAGGCCATCCAGAGACACCAATTAACCTTCATTCCTTGAAGATCTGAAGAGCTGAGATCGCTACGGCCGAGTGATCAGGCCAGATGGCTCCTCCTGGGCGATTTTAACCTCATCTATTGAGCAAGGGACAAAAACAAAAGAAACCTCACTAGAAACCTTATGGCTCAGTTTTTCACAAATGCTCAATGAACGCAAGCTGCGTGAGACACATCTCCAGAATATCAATGAACGAAGCAACCCAACTTTCATACGCTTAGGTCGTGTTTTCTGAAGTTAGGATTGTGATTTATCCTTCGACACAAATATCATACATAGGGCCCCTCTCTACAGCACAATCAGATCATTGTCCTCTGCTTCTCTCAAAGTGGATTGGCAAGGCCAAAACAGTTTAAATTTGAAAATTTCTGGATTCATATGTTGGGTTTTCAGAGAGTAATCCGATCGAATGGCCTGGACCGAGCATAACCCACATTCTGAACCTGTGCATAGTCTCCACTACAGGCTTTCAAACACTGCACGACGACTGAAAGAATGGATCAAATCGCTATTGTCAGTCTGACACAAAATGGCAATTTTCCATCGGCGAAAGAAATCCATTCCAAAGCTGCAAAGGACCAAGGCTAGGCAACCCCATGTGGAAAAAAAAAATGGCGCCTGAACATTTTTCTAGAGTAATGGGACAACCCCCAGCACGGGCCGTGAACTTCTAACGGGAGGATCTGAACTTCAGCCATCATGCATGAACTTGGCTCCCTTGACGCCCCTTTTGCTGAGCACGAGGTTTTGGAGGTTTAAAGATGGGTTGATGGCTAGGGGTGAATTAATAATCTATTCAAAAATTCTACAAGGTAACACAAACAAAATTTGTTTGACAATCTCAGGTGGCCCTAATACGCAATACTCAAGCCTAGTCTAACAAGAGCACCCCTAAACAACACTAATGGCAAAGTTAACCCTATTCGGTTGAGCTGTGCCTTGAGAAAAAGAGCCTTTTCCCGTTATGCCATTATGAAAGTTGGTCAATTCTCCCGTGCCTTTGAAAAGTTGATTCGCACCTATGTGCCAGTGTGTTTTTCTTTCTTTCCCTCTGAACCATTCCGTCCGTCTTCTGTTTGTTTTTCTCCGTTTGACAACCCTGACATGTGGGACTAACCCTGTAAGATGTCATTTTTGCCCTCACTCTCACTTATGCGTTCGTGTGGTAGTTTTGCCCTCACTCCATCCATCCCGTTGCGGTGACAGAGACCACCGCTCGTGCTCGCCGGCCCCCTCCCTGCCGGAAGCGCCCGCGTGCTGGCCCGCTCCCCCTCCCGCGCTCGCCTGCCCCACTCGCTGCCAGGAGCGTCCGCGCTCGCCGGCTCTGCTTGCCGCCGGGAGCGTCCGCGCTCGCCGGCTCTGCTTGCCGCCGGGCGCGCCCATGCTCGCCGTCGGCCGGTGCGCTCTCCGTGCAGGAGCGCCCCCACGCCGCTCGCGGCGCGCTCGCCTGCTTGTGCCTGCACCGCTCGCCGCGTGGGAGCGCGCTCGCCCGCCCTGCTCATCGGCAGGAGCGCCCACGCGCTCGCCAGCTGTCGCACCCGCGCTCGCCCGCTCAGCTTGCCGCCGGGCGCGCCCGCGCTCGCCTGCTTGCGCCTGCGCCGCTCGCCGCACGGGAGCGCGCCCACGCCGCTTGCCCGCTCTGCTTGCCGTCGTGCGCGCCCACGCTCGCCGTCGGCTGGTGGGCTCGGCACGCGGGAGCACGCCCATGCCGCTCGAGCTCGCCCGCGCCACTGAAAGGTCCTATCCCAAGGCTAGAGGGGGGGGGGGGTGAATAGCCTAAACGAATTTTAAAAACAATTCTCAACAACAAGTTAGCTAATAAGATAGCGAAGCGAATGTTGCGCTAGCCTAATGGGGGTTTGCGAAGCCTCCTACCCAACAATGCTAGCCTAATATAGCTTTAAGCACATCCAATTCCTACTCAAGTCTAGTAGCCCACTAGGCACAACCTAATATACGAAGCAAGTATGAATAAGGTAATGCAAAGATGGGAGGAGTGATTATACCGCTGTGTCGAGGTAATGAGCCAATCAAGTGAACTTCAAGCAACCCAATCAATCACAATGATGAACAAGAGGTTGACACTTGATTTTTCACCCGAGGTTCACTAGTTTGCCAACTAGCTACGTCCTCGTTGTGTCGACTCACTCACTTGGAGGTTCACGCGCTAATTGGCATCACACGCCAAACCCGTCACCGGGTGCCGCACAACCAACACAAGAGAGGGCACTCAACGACACGCGCAATCCACTAGAGTTACCTTTGCGACCTCCCACGGGGAAGGCACAAGAACCCCTCACAATCTTCACTTGTGGTCGATGAAGCACAATCACCAAGCTTCTCAAATCCACACCGCTTGCTCCAAACCGTCTAGGTGATGGCAATCACCAAGAGTAACAAGAATCACATCAGCGGTATCAACTCCCAAGTGCCACTAGGATGAATCACTCATACAATGCACTTGATCACTCTATCTTCTCAAATGGATGAACAATCAACTAAGAGATGAGTGGGAGTGTGTGTGGTTTTGCTCACAAGAGTATGTAATAGCCAAATGTGCAAGAGAGGTTCCTTGAACCAGTCATATACCCTTAAATAGCCTCCTCAAAGAAATTAGCCGTTATGCACTTGGAGCTGCAGAAAACGTGACCATTGGACCTCTTTTAGTCACCACCGTCGGACCATAGCGAGTGGTCCGTCGCTTTGAATTTCGACCATTGGCGCGCTGGAACAGGCACCGTCGGACCACTTGCCTTGGTCCGACGCCTGGTCCGATGCTTTGCCTCAGCCAAAACTCTGAACCCAGTAAGCAACTGACCTTCGGACTAGTCCACCGGACCATACCGAGTGGTCCGGATCTTCCACCGAGTCTTGTCAATTTTACGCAGGGAGCACCCGAGCTCCCGACCTGACCGTCGGACCAAGCAGACTGGTCCGACGCCTGTCTTAGTCTTCTGCTGAATCTGGATCGAGCCACCGGACCACTCGCCTATGGTCCAGAGCCTCATCTGAGCACTGGTCCGACGCTCCCTCTGTTGCCAGGTCAGTGCTAGGAGCAGCCACCGGACCACTCGCCTTGGTCCAGAGCTCCTATGCAAACTGGTCCGACGCTCTGTCTTGAGCTATTTTCTCTTCTCTTTGCTTCCCTTGCTTCTCATGTGCCACCACCAAGTGTTTCACTGACTTATGCATGTGTGTGGCATATTTTATCAAGTTTTACAAGGATCGCTCATTAGGTTTTATATGAAATGCAAAAGGATGATCACCTAATGGCACTCGATAGTTGTAACCACTAACTATTTTCTCCTCTTTATAGTACGGCTACCTATCCTAAATGTGATCACACCCACTAGGTGTCTTGATCACCAAACCAAAAAGCCCTAGCTTATACATTTGCCTGGTATAGCTCTTAGGGTCTCCTCCTTCTCTCTCCTTCTCCAAGTGTGAGCTTCTAGATAGCTTTCTCCTTAGCCTCCACCTTGCTCCATCACTTGTCTCCTTCATCTTCTCCATAGTGTGCTATACCTACTCAACACTTCGAGCTAGGTTAGTACTTAGGTTTCATCAATTATCCAAAACACTAGAGATCTTTCAATCTCCCCCTTTTTGGTAATTGATGACAACCCATATAAAATGATATGAAATATGATTTTGATTTCAACCCGAAATGATTGATACCGCTTGAAAGCATTCTCAAGGATAAAAGAAGGTGGTCAATCATTTCTAAGTTGGTTTGATAGTGTTAACTCCCCTACATGTGTGCACTACTTGTGAGTAAGAAACAAGCTTTGCACACATGCTTAGATAGAACTTTGGGAGGGGTGAACAACTAGCAAGCTATGGCATGATGCTAAGGTTTTAAGAGTAGACCTTTGAAGCGTGATACCAATCGAAGTGCGCCTTTCATTTTACCCTTAGCGACATGGTTATCTTGATACCAATTGGAAACAATACAAATTAACCAAGAAGGGATATCTAGCTAACTTCCTATGCATGCTAGTGATCAATTCATCAATCAAGATTACAACTAGTCATGCACCACATAAGCAAGAAACCACTTGAAAAGTACTATAACTTCAATGCAAGCAAGCATATGAGTGAATGCACATTCAAATGCAACAAATTGTTCATAGGCTTGCTCCCCCTACTTGTGTGCTCAAATTTTAATTTTTCATTTTTCCAAAATCTTATTTCTCCCCCTATTTCTAGATTCCACTTGTTTCTTTTCTATTATCATGTTTCTCATTTTAAACATTTCCCCCCTTTATATTTATCCCTCTTTATCTATCATTTTAACACAATTTCTCCCCCTTTATCACACATTACCACAAAGGAAACCACTTGTAGTAACATGTATCACTTGAGGATACTTAGAGAGATTTGTTTATCAAGTCAATATAGAAAAAGGAGTGAGGTGAATTATCAATTTTGATTCAACCTAGATTACTTGTCCTAGAAACTTAACATGGTTTAAACCGTGGACAAGCTTCTTCACACATCTTGCAATGGTTATCTTGGCCATGTTGGTTAAGTACAAGAATAAGCATTCTAGACTAAACATGTGAGGTTCCAAGCTTATCAACATGTCATATGGCATCACTAGATCAATTAACTCATAGAAACTATAGTGATGTCATATGTACATAGAAATTATTTGATTTTCATGAATGAGCCTATCATGAGTGATGGCTATATGCTTCTACACAAGACTAGCAAAGGATGAATATATGTCAATCAATTATACCTTTCTATGTTGGAGTAGAGGCATGTCATAGGTGGGGTGCATCAACTCATGTTAGAGAAATCCAAAATGTTCAACTCATTCCTTAACTTGCAAAACCTCTTTTCCTCAAGTGGCTTGGTGAATATGTCGGCTAATTGATCATCGGTGCCCACATTGTCAATAAAAATGTCACCCTTTTGTTGATGATCTCTTATGAAGTGATGTCTCACATCTATGTGCTTTGTTCTTGAGTGTTGGACGGGGTTGTTGGTAAGCTTTACCGCACTTTCATTATCACAAAGCAATGGGACTTTCTTGAATTGAATTCCATAGTCATCCAAAGTGGCTTTCATCCACAATAGTTGTGCACAACAACTCCCCACACTTATGTATTCAGCTTCGGCGGTTGAGAGTGCCACACTATTTTTCTTCTTGGATGACCATGAGACTAGTGACCTTCCCAACATTTGACATGTACCACTAGTGCTCTTTCTATCCACTTTGCAACCCGCATAGTCGGAGTCCAAATATCCAATCAATTCAAATCTTGACCCCTTTGGAAACCAAAGTCCAACCTCTTGTGTATGTTTGAGATATCTCAATATCCTCTTTGTGGCTTTCAAATGACTCTCTAGGAGATGCTTGAAACCTTGCACACATGCATACACTAAACATGACATCCGGTCTTGAGGCGGTCACATATAATAAGCTTCCAATCATAGACCGATAGAGTGTTTGATCTACCATCATGCCACTTGAGTCACTATCCAAATGTCCATTAGTCCCCATGGGAGTACTAATGCCTTTAGCTTCTTCTAGCCCAAACTTCTTCATAATATCTTTGATGTACTTGCCTTGACTCACAAATGTACCATTTTTCATTTGCTTGATTTGAAGTCCAAGGAAGTAACTAAGTTCACCAATCATTGACATCTCAAATTCATTAGCCATCATCTCCCCAAACTCTTCACAAAAGTCTTGATTTGAAGATCCAAAGATAATGCCATCCACATAGATTTGCAAGATGAACAAGTCATTTCCAATCTTCTTGGTGAATAGGGTAGTATCAACCAAACCCATCTTGAACCCCTTTGAGAGGAGAAAGCTTCTCAATCTCTCATACCATGCTCTAGGTGCTTGCTTCAACCCATAAAGAGCCTTCTTGAGCTTGAATACATGGTCGGGCTTCTTAGCATCTTCAAAACCGGGTGGTTGCTCAACATACACCTCATCATTGATATACCCATTTAGGAATGCACTCTTGACATCCATTTGATATAGCTTGATATTGTGTGCACAAGCATACGCCAATAGGATTCTAATTGCCTCTAATCTTGCCACCGGAGCATATGTTTCCCCAAAGTCAAGACCTTCAACTTGAGAGTAACCTTGAGCTACTAGTCTTGCTTTGTTCCTCACCACTATTCCATCTTGATCATGCTTGTTCTTGAAAACCCATTTGGTCCAATGACATTGTGATTCTTTGGTCTTTCTACCAATTCCCAAACTTGATTCCTTGTGAAGTTGTTGAGCTCTTCATACATAGCATTGATCCAATCAACATCCTTCAAAGCTTCATCAATCTTGGTTGGCTCAAATTATGAGACAAAAGAATAATGCTCACAAAATGAAGCCAATCTTGATCTTGTTTGAACACCACTTTGAATGCCTCCAATCACTTGATCAAAAGGATGATCTCTTGCAATATTGGTAGGTTGGAGCACTTGTATGTTGATGTTGTTTGGTTGAGATGATGAACTATCTTGAACTTGATCGTCACTTGCATTTGCTTGATCTTGAGTTGGAGAACCACTAGCTTGATCACTTGGAATGGTTACTTGATCTTCATCTTCATCTTGGACTTGTCTTGGTCTAATGTCACCAATATCCATATCTTTCATAGCATTGACCAACTTGTCACCTCTCACATCATTTAAGTTTTCTTCTTCATCTTGAGAGCCTTGATTTCCATCAAATTCCACATCATGCACTTCCTCAAGAATGCCGCTAGTCAAGTTCCATACTCTATAAGCCTTGCTAGATGTTGAGTAACCAAGTAGAAATCCCTCATCACATTTCTTTTCAAACTTGCTCAACCTTGTTCCCTTCTTCAAGATATAGCACTTGCATCCAAACACCCTAAAGTAGGCAATGTTTGGTTTTATTCCATTCAATAGCTCATAGGGAATCTTCTCAAGCATTCCATGGCAATAGAGACGGTTGCTAGAGTAGCAAGCCGTATTGATAGCTTCGGCCCAAAAAGAATCACTAACATTGTATTCACTTAGAATTGATATTGCCATGCCAATCAAAGTTCTATTCTTCCTTTCAACTATCCCATTGGATTGAGGAGTGTACTATGGAGAGAATTGATGATTGATTCCAAAGTTATCACAAAGATCTTCCATTCTTGTGTTCTTGAACTCACTCCCATTGTCACTTCTAACTCTATTGATAGTTGTTTCAAACTCATTTTGACACCTCTTGACAAATGACTTGAAGATATTAAATGTGTCACTTTTGTCACTCAAGAAGAATACCCATGTGTATCTTGTGAAGTCATCCACTATCACAAAACCATACTTGTTGCCACCAATGCTCAAGTAAGTTGTTGGCCCAAAGAGATCCATGTGCAATAACTCAAAAGGTTTGCTTGTACTCATGATGCTCTTCTTTGGATGAGTGTTGCCAACTTGCTTTCCGGCTTGACATGCACTACATAGCTTGTCCTTCTCAAATGTGACATCCTTTAAGCCCTTCACTAGATCATGCTTGATTAGCTTGTTTAATTGCTTCATGCCAACATGTCCAAGCCTTCTATGCCATAACCATCCCATGCTAGATCTTGAGATGAGACATGTCGAGAGTTGGGTCTCACTAGCATTGAAATCCACTAGATAGAGGTTCTCATACCGAAATCCCTTGAAGATCATGTTTGAACCATCTACACTAATGATTTCCACATCCTCCACTCCAAAGATGCACTTGAAGCCGAGATCACACGATTGGGCAACTGACAATAGATTGAACTCAAGCCTTTCTACTAGAAGCACATTGATAATGCTTAGATCATTGGAGATAGCAATCTTCCCAAGCCCTTTCACCTTGCCTTTGCCATTGTCACCAAATGTGATACTATCAAAGCCTTGTGTATTATCTTGGTTGATTGAGTTGAACATCCTTCCATCACCGGTCATGTGTTGAGTGCACCCACTATCAAGCACCCAATGCCTCCCTCCGGCTTTGTAATTGACCTACAAGAGATATCAATTCTTTTTAGGTACCCAAACTTGCTTGGGTCCTCCAAGGTTAGTTACCAAAGATTTTGGTACGCAAATGGACTTCTTTGAAGTCATCCATGGAGCACCAACAAACTTGGCATGAACACCATTTGTACCATTGTAAAGTACATAGAATGAATCAACTCTCATGGAGGATACATCTTGTTTGGCCTTCTTGTTCTTGCATTCTTGCTCATTGTGACCAACTTGCTTGCAACTCTTGCAATAGCTACCGGTGTTCTTCAAAAAATGAGTTTTGTGAGAAACAAAGGCGGCCTTGCCTTTCTTGGGGGTATAGCCCAATCTCTCTTTGTAGAGAGATGCTCTTTGGCTACCCAAGCACATAAGCAAGTGGTCCTCACCTCCATAAGCCTTAGCTAAGGAGTGATTGATCTATGTAACCTCCTTCTTGAGGGTTTCATTTTCCACCATTAGTGAGGCATCACAAGTGAAACCATCACTAGTAGATGAAGTAGAAGTGGTAGTGCTACAAGAGGGGTTAGTGGGATCAACAATGATAGGAGTATAGAAAGATTCATCAAGAATATCACAAGTAACTCCCATGTGACATGTTTGAGCAATCTCCTTCTTACTTTGGTCAAGGAGGGAGGAATGAGCTCTTTCAAGCTTAGTGTGAGACTTCACTAGCTTCTCATGGCCTTCCATTAGCCTCTCATGAGATGCTATGCCTCATCAAGGTTTTGCTCAAGAACCACATTGGCCTTTGAGAGTCCCCCTGTGTTTTGGTTTTGAGTAATTGATGAAACCCACCTAAGTACTAACCTTGATCTCTAAGTGTGAATCATGAGATAGGTTGGTACATACCATGTGATGAAGCAAGGTGGATCAAGTGGATGACACAAGCTCTAGCATGGTGGTGGAAAGGAAAATGGTGTGAAGGCAAAGGTGATTGCTAGGAACCATTTTGGGTTTGGTGATCAAGACATCATAGAGGATGTGATCACATTTAGGATAGATAGCCATACTATCAAGGAGGGAGCTCTTAAGTATGATTGCGGTTATCATGTGCCACTAGGTTCATATGCATTGCATTAAAATCAATTGAACTAGTGGAAACATCCAACTAAATCCAAAATAATTGTGAACTAAAAGCTAACACACGTGCACAAGTGTTGGGATCACTTAGTGTTGGTTCTTGGAAGCTTGGAAGAAGTTGGGAGAAGTTGGAGAAGTGTTGGGCAGCTCAAAAGAGCCTTAGACAGTGGTCAGGACGCAGGGTACATGGCCGATCCGGACCATCGGTGATGGGTCCGGAGGCATACCCTAGCATGCCTGGCTGAGGAGAGGATCTGGACGATGTTTGCGGTCCGGACGCGCGTCCGGACTCCGGTTTTCTCTAGTACCTCTCTGGAGTGAAGGTCCGAACGCAGAATGTTGGTCCGGTTGGTGAACCGGACTTGCGTCCGGAGGTGATGTCTGCTCGGTGAAGCTCTCGGGTTCTCTGGAGTTTATTTTCGGATGCTGGTTACAGCGGGTCCGGACCCTATGAACAGTAGCGACCGGAGCTACGTGGTAGGCTGTGGCTCAGGCGGGAAAGCGGCCGTTTGAATCAAAGGCAGACCGAACACAGGAGCGTTGGTCCGGACGACAACTCGGGTGCGTCAGGATCCTGCGACCGGAGGACTGTGCAGAGCCGTTGGCTCTCGGCTAGCATTGGGTCCGGACGCAGATGATGGTCCGGACCCTATGTGAAATCTGCGTCCGGAGGTACGTAGAGAAGAGGAAAAAGGGTGGAAACGGCTAGTGTGTGGGTGTGGGCTATATAAGGTGATATGGTCGGCCCTTTGGGCAACTTCTTGCACATTCTATTCATTCACACACATGTGCTTGCTTGTGAGAAGCTCCACCACTCATCTCATTGACATAGTTGATCATTTCATGAGAGTTTGAGTGAATCCAAGTGCATTGCTCTTTGATTGCATTCTAGTGGCACTTGGTGATCATCGTCATCGCTGAGCTCTTGTTATTCTTGGAGGTTTCCACCTCCTAGACGGCTTGGTGTGACGAGGATCGTTGAGCGGAGGAAGGTGATTGTCTCCGGCTCCGATCGGTGGATTGTGAGGGGTTCTTGAACCTACCCCGCGGGAGATTCGCGAAAGGTATCTCTAGTGGATTGCTCGTAGCTTGGGGATCCCCATCTTGTGTTGGTTGTGCGGCACCCTTGAACGGGTTTGGCTTGGATTGCGAATTAGCGCGTGAACCTCCAAGTGGGTGTATCGCTACAACGAGGACTAGCTTGTTGGCAAACAAGTGAACCTTGGTAAAAAATATAGTGTCTCATTGTCTCTCTACCGAGGATTCATCTTGTGATTGATTGGTTATCTATTGGCTTATCTCTTCATGTTGGTATAACCATTCTATCTCTTGCTTTGCATTACATTCTTTACATTCTTGCAAAGTAGAGCCTCTAGCTTAGTAATGTAGCACTAGTTATCTAGCTCTTGTGTGTGACATAGAATATATCTTGCTAGTAACTAGAATTGGTAGGTGGCTTGCCTAACCTTAGAGCTATAGCAAACTTGCTTATTGTTGTGTTTTATTCTAACAAGTTTTCTACGTGTTGTTGTAGAAAATTTAATTAGTCTATTCACCCCCCTATAGCCATACCTATACCTTTTAGCCTTGCACAATTCCTTGCACTCCTTCCTCTTCTTGTCAATGTAATCCTTAGCTTGCTCAAGCATATCCATGAGTTCCTCCTTTGAGGGCTCCTCACTATCACTATCGCTCTCACTTTCACTCTCATCATGAGAAAATACCTTAGTGGACTTAGCCATGAAGCATGATGATGGAGTGTCAAATAGAGAGATCTTATCCCTCATTGCAATACTTGCAAAAGCCTTCTTCTTGGTAGTGGTCTTCTTTTCTTGATCACTATCATCACCACAAGAAGAATCACTATCCCAAGTGACAATATGAGAGTAGCCCTTCTTCTTCTTCTTCTTGTTGTTGTCAAATAGGGGCTTCTTCTCTTTATTGCCTCTCTTCTTGTGATCATCATCATCCTTGTCACTATTGTAAGGACAATGAGCAATGAGATGATCAAAGCTTCCACACTTGAAGCACTTCCTTGGTTCATCATGATTCTTGAAAGAAGTCTTCTTTCTTCTTGCACCATAGCACTTCTTCATGAATCTCCCAAATTTCCTCACAAAGAGAGCCATTTCCTCTTCATCAAGATCACTAGCACTTTGGTCTTCACTTTCACTAGATTCTTCAATCTTGCTCTTGCCCTTGCTCTTGTATGATGATGTAGCTTTGAATGCTACACTCTTATTCTTCTCATCCTTCTTGTCTTCCTTCTTGACATCTTCTTCCTTGTTCTCCTGATAGGCATCTTGAGTCATCACATCTCCCAAGACTTGATTCAGAGTCATGGTGTCTAGCCCACTTCTCACAATCAAGGCCACAAGTGTGTCAAACCAGGATGGAAGACACCTCAAGAAATTGTGAGAGAAGTCCTTGTCCTCAACCTTCTCACCAAGAGCCGTGAGATCATTTACTAGCACTTGTAGCCGATGGAACATCTCCGACACATTTTCATCACCCTTCATCTTGAAGCTTGCAAATTTCTCCTTGAGAATGTATGCCTTAGATCCCTTGACGGCTTGTGTGCCCTCAAATGATTCCTCAAGATTCTTCCAAGCCTCATGAGCACTCTCTAGATTCTTGATTTGCTCAAAGACCTTCTCATCAAGAGCCTCATGGATGGCACTAAGAGCAATGTCATTGTGTTGAAGCTTCTCTTCCTCTTGTGGAGTTGGAGCCTCCACATTGGCAACCTCAAACTTCTTGTCCACCACAAGCCACACCTTCCGGCTAATTGACTTGATGTGTGCGGTCATCTTGACCTTCCAATAGTCATAGTTGGAACCATCAAATCTTGGTGGTTTCTTCATGTTGTTGATATGAGCCATGATCACACCGTAGGTTGTTAAGCCTCAAATCAACTGTGTACTAGCTTTGATACCACTTGAAAGGTCCTATCCCAAGGCTAGAGGGGGGGGGGGGTGAATAGCCTAAACGAAATATGAAAACAATTCTCAACAACAAGTTAGATAATAAGATAGCAAAGCGAATGTTGCGCTAGCCTAATGGGGGTTTGCGAAGTCTCCTACCCAACAATGCTAGCCTAATATAGCTCTAAGCACATCCAATTCCTACTCAAGTGTAGTAGCCCTCTAGGCACAACGTAATATACTAAGCAAGTATGAATAAGGTAATGCAAAGATGGAAGGAGTGATTATACCGCCGTGTCGAGGTAATGAGCCAATCAAGTGAACTCCAAGCAACCCAATCAATCACAATGATGAACAAGAGGTTGACACTTGATTTTTCACCCGAGGTTCGCTAGTTTGCCAACTAGCTACATCCTCGTTGTGTCGGCTCACTCACTTGGAGGTTCACGCGCTAATTGGTATCACACGCCAAACCCGTCACCAGGTGCCGCACAACCAACACAAGAGAGGGCACTCAATGACACGCGCAATCCACTAGAGTTACCTTTGCGATCTCCCGCGGGGAAGGCACAAGAACCCCTCACAATCTTCACTTGTGGTCGACGAAGCACAATCACCAAGCTTCTCAAATCCACACCGCTTGCTCCAAACCATCTAGGTGATGGCAATCACCAAGAGTAACAAGAATCACAGCAGCGGTATCAACTCCCAAGTGCCACTAGGATGAATCACTCATGCAATGCACTTGATCACTCTATCTTCTCAAATGGATGAACAATCAACTAAGAGATGAGTGGGAGTCTGTGTGGTTTTGCTCACAAGAGTATGCAATAGCCAAATGTCCAAGAGAGGTTCCTTCAACCAGTCACATACCCTTAAATAGCCTCGTCAAAGAAACTAGCCGTTATGCACTTGGAGCTGCAGAAAACGTGACCACCGGACCTCTTTTAGTCACCACCGTCGGACCATAGCGAGTGGTCCGACGCTTTGAATTTCGACCGTTGGCGCGATGAAACAGGCACCGTCGGACCACTTGCCTTGGTCCGACGCCTTGGTCCGACGCCTGGTCCGATGCTTTGCCTCAGCCAAAACTCTGAACCCAGTAAGCAACTGACCTCCGGACTTCACCTCCGGACTAGGCCACCGGACCATACCGAGTGGTCCGGAGCTTCCACCGAGTCTTGTCAATTTTACGCAGGGAGCACCCGAGCTCCCGACCTGACCGTCGGACCAAGCAGACTAGTCCGACGCCTGTCTTAGTCTTCTGCTGAATCTGGATCGAGCCACCGGACCACTCGCCTATGGTCCGGAGCCTCATCTGAGCACTGGTCCGACGCTTCCTCTATTGCCAGGCCAGTGCTAGGAGCAGCCACCAGACCACTCGCCTTGGTCCGGAGCTCCTATGCAAACTGCTCCGACGCTGTGTCTTGAGCTGTTTTCTCTTCTCTTTGCTTCCCTTGCTTCTCATGTGCCACCACCAAGTGTTTCACTGACTTGTGCATGTGTGTGACATATTTTATCAAGTTTTACAAGGATTGCTCATTAGGTTTTATATGCAATGCAAAAGGATGATCACCTAATGGCACTCGATAGTTGTAACCACTAACTATTTTCTCCTCTTTATAGTACGGTTACCTATCCTAAATGTGATCACACCCACTAGGTGTCTTGATCACCAAACCAAAAAGCCCTAGCTTATACCTTTGCCTTGTATAGATCTTAGGGTCTCCTCCTTCTCCAAGTGTGAGATTCTAGATGGCTTTCTCTTTAGCCTCCACCTTGCTCCATCACTTGTCTCCTTCATCTTCTCCATAGTGTGCTATACCTACTCAACACTTCGAGCTAGGTTAGTACTTAGGTTTCATCAATTATCCAAAACACTAGAGATCTTTCAGCCACTCGCCGTCCCCGCTCGCGACGTGTTCACCTGCTGCTCGTGAACGGAGAGAGAGAGAGAGAGAGAGAGGAAGGGATAAGGAAGAGAGAGAGAGTACCAGTGAGGTCATGAGAGAGCAAGAAAAGGACTAAGGGTAGTGACGTCTTTTCGCACAACCGTTAGCCACCGTTAGGAGCAATTTCAGACGGAATGGTTTAGAGGAAAAGATAGAAAAACACGCTGACAGGGGGATTGGACAACTTTCACAATGGCATAGCGGGAAAAGGCTCTTGGAAAAACCAGTTGTGGACTATGACTTTTTAAAAAGTTGTTGTGGAATATGAACCATGGCTTTTGGAAAAGTCTGTTTGGTTAAACAATTGTGGCTTTTGGAAAAGCTGGTCTCTTTAACAAGCGGACCCCACGTGTCATGGACACATTGGATTTTCTTCCTCTCGCCACCGAGGATTCCCGCCCTTGCCCGCTAGTCGTGTCTGTCCGCCGTGCGCCCACAGGAGCCGGCCGTGCGCGCCCTACGGGTCCGGCCACGCTCGCCCACCAGAGTGGGGAGGTGGCTCTCCCGGCCGCTCCTGTAGGGGCCACGCCCGGGGACTGCGGGGTCGCCAGAATGGGATATGTATTGTTTCCTGCCTTTCTCTGTATTTGGTATATAGTAGTAACAAGTACAATGTAATTGTACTCGTGAGGTATATACGTACGGAGAGGGGCTCGGCGGAGAGGAAGGGGATGCCGCGGACAAGCTGCTGGTCGGAGTGGCGAGGCGCTCGCTAGAGAGGGAGGTCGACGGGTGTTGACGAAGAAAGAAAAAACGAATCGTTACCTTTCATAACGAGAGGATAAATTTTTTACCCCAAAAGCCAATGAAAGCAGGGGTCTAGGTGTTTTTGGATTTGTACTAAGACAAAAACGGCTTTTGAGTCTTTTGGTTGAGGTTTTGGCTTTTGAGGACAAAAGCCACAGCCAAAAGCCTAGCCAAAGAACTCCTATACAATTACAACAAATACCTGCAACAGCTTAGGGGCAGTACCGTGCACCGGCAGAGCTACCTTGGGGCCAAGCTGGGCGCCGGGCCTCCGTGGCCTTCATGAATTTTGTAAAGCACAAATGTTATTTAGCCTATTGTGTCAGTCTTTGCTCATCCCTCTCCATTCCTGGCTAATTTCCATGACTCTAAATCTACTGGTGACCAGCCTGCTGTGCTTGCGTGCTCTCAGCCTTGCTTTGCCTTTGCGCGTAGTAGTAGGAGTACAACCTACAGCTACTACTACTTTTATGTTCTCATTTGAGTCCTTTATTTTTTAATTTTGTACTTTAAACTATTTAACGGGCATGTTTTTTTTACTTTCTAACTCTTTAACGTGCATAAAATATGTAGGATATGTTTAGTTCTGTATGTTACATGTATTTTACATATATGATATATGAATATAATATTGTGATTGTCATCATAACAAAATAGACCGCCAAAGTCCCCTGTGTTTCGTTATTCAATAATAATATGATATAATTGCTTTGTCCCAAAATAAACATCAATTCTCATCAAATCTTTTTCCTATAATTTTTGTTTAAATTAACTCAATCCGAGTTCATATATAAAAGTTATGACCAATTTAAAATTGACCCCGAATTAATAACAAAACGAAAGGAAGATGCGGTGTGGCTAGGGTCTGATATGAAAAAACGGTGGATTAAACACATGAAATGGACTCTAATGACCTAACCAACAACAAGATCTTGACTAGGACACAAACTCAACACTACGGACTCTGAAACCGAAATATGTAGAGGCTATAATGCGGAAGGTTTAGGAGGAAAAAAATATGACACTAGACTATGGGACGAAGGTAAAAACACTTGACGTAAAGTAAGAGATAGATGTAAACCTGACAATATGCCTAAAGCTCTGATTACCACTTGATGGGGACGTGGTTCCCGATCTTCCGTCGAGCTCAAGATAACTATCGTTGTCACGGAGAATGACACATCGACCCGGCTTCAGATCGAAAGACCCGAGCCCTGCAATCTTAGCACCACAACTCCTTTGGTTATCAACCGTGCCACTAATTTGGTTGACCTTGCCCTGAAGGCTCATCCGTGGGTGACCAATTTAATCTAAGCAAAAACATGAGCCCTACTATGGGCGGCGGCTACTGAATATATACGCTAAGGGACGTCCAAGGACCCCTATTCACGTCTATAAGGTGACCTAACACGTTACAAGGCCCAACAGGCCAAAAGACAACAACTCAACGTTTGGAAATATTTTGTATGTCAACTTGTTTTGACGATTCCTATCAATTCTTAAATAATTTTGATATGATACCAGTTCTATTAGTTTCCGTATCAAATTATCTTTCCATCCATATTTGTTTTGTCAAAAACGGACTCCAAATGCGTCGTGGGTGACTAGTATAAGGCAGACTGATTCTGCAGACTGAGGCTGACTCAAAGTCGTGTTGGACTGGAACTCTGGCTTGTGTTGGACGCCCTTTCCTGCAGCTCTTTGCCTTCTCCAATATCCCATAACACTTCTTGACCGTCTCCATTATTCCTAAGCATGATAACATCATTAGCTAGTAATCTATTCTCCAAAATATGAAAATGACCGCTTAGTAACGAGCTCACATCTAGACTGAGTTGTCGTATTGATGCTCGGGTCATTGGACCTTGCATAATGGTTGGTTGAGGATCATCATATTCTACCGAAGAAAAGTTATTAACATCCAGTTCCCAAAAAAACCTTTGTAGTAATTGGTAATGAATTTATTTAGATTTTGACCACCTTCGATTACACCCTCCTCTTGCTCGAGCTGAAAAATCTGGGTCCTTTTATGTTTGCCATTAGTTACAAGGCGAGAATACTTAGTATTACAATCACCTGATAACAATCTAGATGTCTTGGCTCTTTGGTTCCACTTGACTTTCTCCTCCCATAGAAGGAGAGTTAGTCTCTCTTTGTAGAAATGTTTAAGGTCTATTTATAGACTACTTAAAGGCTCGACTTCTGCCTTTTTGTCAAGCACCATAGCTTTTGCAATGAGCTGGGCCTTTTCTTTCTTGTAATTCCCACTTGCATTTTAGCCTAGTCCCTTAAGAACTGTCTAAGTCATTGTATCTTAATTCATTGCAGTGAGGTGTTGCCCTCTATTCGTTGCAATGAGGTGTTGCCCTATATTCGTTGGACCAAATTCTAGTCTAACTCATTAAAGTCGTCCCTCAATATTCAACTGAGTTCAAATTTGAAACCTGATTGTTTGTTACCATGAGGGCCATTTCTATTGTCCAATAGAAAATGGATGATCTAAAATTTCATCTGTAACAAGTTGGAAACACTCACCCTAGTAAGAGCATGATGAGTACTTGCAAATCATTTGAGCTCTTACACATGGACTTGTTTGGACCAACCGCATACACAAGCATTGGAGGAAACAAATATGGCTTTGTGATAGTGGATGACTTCACTAGATACACATGGGTATTCTTTCTTAGTGACAAGAGTGATACGTTTGATACATTCAAGATCTTTGTCAAGAGATGCCAAAATGAATTTGAAACAACTATCAAGAAAGTGAGAAGAGACAATGGTAGTGAGTTCACGAATACAAGAGTTGATGAGTTATGTGATGAATATGGAATCAAACATAAATTCTTGGCCAAGTATACACCTCAATCTAATGGGCTTGTTGAGAGGAAGAATAGGACCCTCATTGATATGGCAATATCTATGCTTAGTGAATACAATTGTGAGTGATCCTTTTTGGGCCAAAGCTATCAACACGGCTTGCTACTATAGCAACCGACTCTATTGCCACAAGATGCTTGAAAAGACCTTATGAGCTATTGAATGGAAGAAAGCCAAATATTGCATACTTTAGAGTGTTTGGTTGCAAGGGCTATATATTGAAGAACGGTGCAAGATTGAGCAAATTTGAGAAGAAATGTGATGAAGGATTCTTGCTTGGTTACTCAACTACAAGCAAAGCATATAGAGTATGGAATCTTACTCATGGCATAGTTGATGAGGTACATGATGTGGAGTTTGATGAAACTAATGGCTCTCAAGATGAAAATGACAATCATGATGATGTGAGAGGTGAACCATTGGCTAATGCAATGAAGAACATTGACATTGGGGATATTAAGCCGAGGCAAGTGGATGATGAGAAAGACAATGACTATCAAGTGTGCCCTCCATCCAATGAGCAACTCAGTGATAATCAAGCTAGTTCATCCTCTCCAACTCAAGATCAACAAGAGGCTAGTTCATCATCTCAATCCAATGACCAACCAAGTGCAAGCAATCAACTTCCAACCGACATCTATTGCAAGAGATCATCCTTTGGATCATATTATTGGAGATCTTACAAGAGGTGTACAAACAAGATCAAGATTGGCTTCCTTTTGTGAACACTACTCATTTGTATCATCTATTGAACCAACCAAGATTGAAGAAGCTTTGCAAGATATTGATTGGGTGAATGCTATGCATGAAGAGCTCAACAACTTCACTAGAAATCAAGTTTGGGAGCTAGTTGAGAGACCAAAGAACCACAATGTCATTGGCACAAGATGGGTCTTTCGCAAAAAACAAGATCAAGATGGCATAGTGGTGAGAAACAAAGCAAGTCTAGTTGAACAAGGGTACACTCAAGTAGAGGGTCTTGACTTTGGAGAAACTTATGCACCAGTGGCAAGGCTCGAAGCAATAAGGATTCTATTGGCTTATGCTTGTGCTCACAACATCAAGCTCTATCAAATGGATGTGAAGAGTGCATTTCTCAATGGGTACATCAATGAATTGGTATATGTTGAGCAACCACCCGGTTTTGAAGATGATAAGAAACCCAACCATGTGTACAAGTTGAAAGCATCTAGGCCCCTAGTGTTTCGGTGATTAACGACAATGCAAGATTACTATGACTAACGTGTGTTTTGCAGAGGCAATAAGAAAGTTAGGTCATGGTAATGGATGGTTGCTTTGGACTATCATGATGTATGTGGCCCTTATTGGAATCATTTCGGTTTTCAAAGAATTGGCGACAAGGTTGAAGATTAGACTAGGTCTAAGTGTCATTAGAGTTGAGAGACACTTAGAGTAGTTTAACACCTTTATTTTTCCTTTGACCGTACTATTAAGAGGGGTTCTATCTTGTAGCTTGACCTAGGAGAGGCTTAGTGGTTAGGTGTGGTGCACACTTGTCAAACTAGCACTAGGAAGCTTTAGAAGTAGTCCTTGGACCATGTGGTAAAACTTCCACGAAGGAAGTAAAGTGATCTGGCTCTGAAATGAGCTCCGGACGCAAGTGTATCCCTGGGTCCGGACCATCGGACATGCGTCCGGACCCTAGGGTTCACTCTGCCTGTACCAGTGCGTCCGGATGCCTTGAACAGTGACTGAGTCCGGACTGCAGAGTGAGTCCGGACCCAATCTAGAGAGGTCTAGAGAGCTCAAAATGAACCGGACGCTGTCCGGTGTGTTGAGTCCGGACGCCAAGTAGGGTCCAGACCCAACACAGAGAGTTCCAAAGAGGGAATTTGAGTCTAGACGCTGTCCGGAGCCTTGCGTCCGGACTGCGTTCAGCGTCCGAACCGCCTGGCTTTTAGTGTTGAGTTCAGAAGGTTTGGGGGTCCGGACGCATGCTTGATGGTCCGGACTCTACCCTATTCTTGCGTCCGGAGTGACGCAGAAAGTTGGTTTTTGCCTCTAACGGCTAGGGGTTGAGTTGGGGAGTATTTATACTTCCCCATCAGCCCCATGGAGTCTCTCTTGCCCATTCCAATTGCTGAGTTTGCCTTGTGAGAGTGCAAGAAGTGCAAGAGCCCTAGTGAGAGTGTGAATTTCCATTCCATGTGTTGATTCTCACTAGTTGCTTAGAGTTAGCAAGTGTGCATCCATTCAATCACTAGACTAGCCTTGGTCAAGTGAGAGTTAGTGCTTGTTACTCTTCGTGATCGACATCACCTAGATGGTTTCGCGGAGGTTTGCTTGGTGATCATCCGGTGGTGTTCCTTGTGGATGACCCAAGTTCGATTGTGATCGGTTGTGGGCGATTCACCGAGCCGGAGTGGCGAAGAATCAGCCCATGGAGAGAACTTAGTCCTTGCGCGGACTAAGGGGGAGCGATACCCTTGCGCGGGTGCTCCAACGAGGACTAGGGGGGATTGTCGACTCCTCAATACCTCGGCAAAACGTCATCGTGTCAATTTCCTTTGCCCCTACTCCTTACTTATTGCATTTACTCTTAAGCACTACTTTCCGCATTATATTCTTGTTGCTTGAGTAGAATTGCATAGGGCTTTACCATTTTCATTGCCTTGTCTTGCTTGTTTAGCTAGGACACACTTGGGAAAGCACTAGGGGGTTAATTGGCTCTTGATAGCTTTTAATTATTGCTTATAAATTTAAAAGAGCCCAATTCACCCCCCTCTTGGGCATCTTGATCCTTTCAATTGGTATCAAAGCCGTGTTGCTCTAAATTAGGCTTCACCGCCTAGAGCAAGATGTCCCATGGGGATGGACCGCCGCCCATGTTTGATGGAGACGACTTTCCATATTGGAAAGTGCGTATGGAGGCTTACCCCGAAGCCTTAGATGTTGGTGTTCTCAAAGCCGACACTGATGGTTTTCCGGCCTATGATGGAGAACCATTCGGTGACAAAGTCCACTATGAGAAGTGGAATGCCAAAGCTCGCAACACCCTCTTTAGGGGCATTGGCAAGGATGTGTTCAACCGTGTGCTAACCTCAAAGAACGCACATGAGTTGTGGAAGAACATTTGTGCTCTTCATGAGGGCACAAAGAGCGAGCGGGAAGAGCGATATCACTTAGTCATGAATAAGATGAATGCTTTTACCATGCTTGCTCATGAGAATGCTAATGAAATGTACTCACGTCTAAATGTTCTTGTAGAAGAATTGAATGCTCTTGGGCTAAAGCAAATGGATGAAGCCGATGTTGTGAGGAAGATTCTTTATGTGCTTCCAATTGCCAAGTATGCCAACATTGTGACCGTGTTGCATCAAGGTGATCTTTCCAAATATACACCAACTCAAGTCTTGGGAAAGATCAATGCACATGAGATGTACATGCACTTCCACAAAGAAGATTAAGCTTCATCATCCACCAAGAAGAAAGACTTGTCCTTCAAAGCTAGCCATGACACGGGCAAGTCAAAGGTGGTGTATGATACCTCAAGTTAAGATGATGATGACTCAAACATCGCTCTAATGGTGAAGAAGACCACCAAGATTCTAAAGAAGCTAAACAAGAGCAGTGTCAAGTTTGATTCAAGAAAGAAGAAGTTCTTCACTAGCAACAAGAGGAGGCCATTGTCGGAAATGGATTGCTTCAATTGTGGTGATCTTGGCCATCTAGCTCACCAATGCACCAAGCCCAAGAAGGACAAGTAGAAGAAGAAGTACAAGAATGGCAAAGAGCAAAAAGATGAGTCAAGTGACGATGAGAAGAAAGATGAGAAGCCACACAAGAAGAGAGATGGCTTCAAGAAGAAGAGGTTCCAACACCAAAAGAAGAAAGATGGCAAGGCATACATAGTTGGTGATTGGTTAACCGACATTGAAGATTCAAGTGATTCATCCGACGATGATAGTGATGATGAGAAGGTGGCCGCACTAGTCATTGGAACTTCATTTCCTCCTCAACCACCACCGTCTTCCTCCACTACATCCTCTACACACCTATGCCTTATGGCCAAGGGTGACCGGAAGGTACAATCCAAATTAGAGGATAGTGATGATAGTGATGATAGTGGTAATGAAAGTAAAAAGGAATACCAAGCTCCTTCTTATGATGAACTCATAAAATTGATCACTAAGTACACTAAAATTGTGAAGAAGGAGCAAGCTAAAAATGAAGAGCTTGAAAAAGAAAATGATGACTTGCAAGACAAACATGAAATAACATCCAATGCTAGTGATGAGATAATTAGTGAAAACAAATCCTTATCCTCACATGCTAGGGAGCTCAAATCCTCTCTCAAAGAGCTAAAAGAGAAACATGATAAGCTAGAGAGGACATCATAAGAGCTTAGAGAAAGATGCAACACGCTTAGGGAAGAGTACACCGAAGTAAAAATGAACTATGATACTCTCATTATAGCTAATGAATGTTTTGAATATGCTTTGCCTATTGATGCTAACCCCATTGTCAAGATTGACATTGGCACATCTTGTGATGATTTGATTGTTGAGCCAATTGAGCAAGAGCCTAAGTGCAAAGGCAAGAAAGTGGTTGTGGTGGATCACTATGATGACTTTGTCAAGATCAAGAATGAGAATGAAAAGCTCAAGCAAGATCTTATCAAGCTCAAGACAACCAAGTCAATTGTGATTGAGTCACAAGATGAAGACTATGATGTGGCACTTGAAGTTGATATGCTTAGAGAAGAGAACAAGAGGCTAAAGAATGAGAAGAACCATCTAGCCATTGGAATGGAGAAGTTCACAAAGGGCCACAATCTTTAAAGTGAGCTCCTCATGAACACCGTCATGAAGAATGACAAAGCCAGTCTTGGTTACAGGTCCGCTCAAGTGAAGAAGGCCAAAGCTAAAGCCAAATCTCAATATCAACAACAAGCCAAGTACTTCTATCAAGCAAAGCCAAAGCCAAAGATGAAGACATGCTTTGAGTGTGGAAAGCAAGGACACTTTGCTCATGATTGTGTGACTCCACCTCCACAACCCTTGCCCAAGAACACTAAGCGTTTTGCATACAATGCTCACTATGTCATCAACAAGGATGTCAAGGGAAGGCCACTTGTTGTGTTCTTAGGACCACCCAACAAGAATAGACCAAAGACACTTTGGGTGGCTAAGACACTAGTAGAGAAAGCAATGGTCCCCCATACTCAATGGGTGCCTAAACAACAAGCTTGATCTCTTGTGTGTGTAGGTGAACTACAAGACCAGTGGAAGTCATTGGGTGATTGATAGTGGATGCACTCAACACATGACCGGTGACCCCCGGATGTTCACCTCAATAGAAAAAAAATGTCAATAATCAAGACAATATTACATTTGGGGACAACTCAAAGGGAAAGGTCAAAGGACTTGGAAAAGTGGCAATCTCAAATGACAACTCAATATCAAATGTCTTGTTAGTTGCATCACTAAGCTTCAACTTACTCTCGGTTGGCCAATTGTGTGATCTTGGTTTCCAATGCTTATTCACTCCTAATGAAGTCATTGTGTCAAAGATTGATGATAGTCAAGTCATATTCAAAGGCTTTCGGCACAATAACCTCTACCTTGTGGATTTCTCATCAAAAGATGCCAACCTCCAAACATGCTTATTCACTAAGTCATCTCTTGGTTGGTTGTGGCATAGAAGGCTAGCTCATGTTAGAATGTCTACTCTCAAGAAGCTATTGAAGAAGGAAATGGTTAGAGGCATCAAGGATGTTGTGTTTGAAAAGGATAAGCTTTGTAGTGCATGTCAAGCCGGCAAGCAAGTTGCCAACACTCACCCCCACAAAGCATTCATGTCAACACCAAGAGTTCTTGAGCTTCTACACATTGATCTATTTGGACCTACAACATATGCTAGTTTGGGAGGCAACCTCTTTTGTCTTGTGATTGTGGATGACTATTCAAGATACACATGAGTGTTCTTTCTTCATGACAAAGGGGAAGCCACAATCTCATTCAAAAAGTTTGCCAAGAGAGCCCAAAATGAATTTGATGTAGAGATCAAGAAAATAAGAAGTGACAATGGCACCGAGTTCATCAACACAAAGATTGAAGATTATTGTGATGAAGTTGGGATCAAGCATGAAGTGTCCGCAACATACACACCTCAACAAAATGGAGTGGTTGAGAGGAAGAACCGTACACTAATTACTCTTGCAAGAACCATGCTAGATGAGTATGACACCCCAGAGAAGTTTTGGGCCGAAGCGATCAACACCGCATGCTATGCTTCAAATAGATTGTTCATCCAAAGATTCTTGAAGAAGACACCATATGAGTTACTCAATGGGAAGAAGCCAGATGTATCATTCTTTAGGGTGTTTGGGTGCAAGGTCTACATCTACAAGAAGCGTCATCATCTAGGGAAGTTTCAAAGAAGATGTGATATTGGTTTCCTAGTTGGTTATTCCTTGAAATCCAAAGCATACCGTGTATTTAACCAAGCCACCGGCTTAGTTGAAGAAATGTATGACTTGGAATTTGATGAGACTAATGGCTCCCAGGAGCAAATGAAAATCTTGATGATGTAGGTGATGAACCATTGAGGAAGGCTATGAAGAACATGCCTACCGGTGCAATCAACCCCAAAGAAGAAGATCAAGTGTGGTTGAAGTTGATCCAAGTGCTCAACCTTCTACATCACAAGGGCCTCAAGATGATGATGATAAAGTGAGGGAAACAAATGAAGATACATTCATCCCTCAAGCTCAAGTAGAGGCCCAAGCTCAAGATGTTGATGCACCTACACCTCCTCCTCAAGTGGTTGATAAAAGATCCGCACCCATACTCCAATCCCATCCACAAGAACTCATCGTTGGGAGTCCTTCAAGGGGAGTAATGACTCGGTCCCAAAAGATTGCTTCATTTATTGAACATCACTCCTTTGTTTCTTGTGTTGAGCCTACTTGTGTAGAGGAAGCGCTTGAGAATCTGGATTGGGTGAATGCTATGCATGAAGAATTGAACAACTTCACCCAGAATCAAGTGTGGACTCTAGAAGAAAAGCCACAAGATGCAAGAGTGATAGGAACTAAGTGGGTGTTCCGCAACAAGCAAGATGATCAAGGTCAAGTGGTTAGAAACAAGGCAAGGCTAGTTGCAAAGGGGTTCTCCCAAGTTGAAGGCTTGGATTTTGGGGAGACCTTTGCACCGGTTGCAAGACTTGAAGCCATACGTTGTCCAAGGCGCTATATGGGCTAAAGAAAGCCCTAGAGCTTGGTATGAGCGTCTTCGGGACTTCCTATTCAAGAAGGGATTCACTATTGGGAAGGTTGACACAACACTATTCACCAAGAAGCAAGATGGAGATGTCTTCATTTGTCAAGTGTATGTTGATGATATTATCTTTGGCTCGACGAATTAAGATCATTGCAAGGAGTTTGGTGACTTGATGTCGAAGGAATTTGAGATGTCCATGATTGGAGAGATTACCTTCTTCCTTGGGTTTCAAGTGAAGCAATTGAGAGAAGGCACATTTGTATCTCAAGAGAAGTATACCAATGATGTGCTAAAGAAGTACAAGATGGAAGATTGTAAGCCTATCAAGACCCCAATGCCTACAAATGGACACCTCGACCTTGATGAGGACGGTAAACCTATTGATCAAACTCTCTACCGTTCTATGATTGGTAGTTTGTTATATCTTATCGCATCTAGGCCCGATATCATGTTTAGTGTGTGCATGTGTGCTAGATTTCAAGCAAAACCTAAGGAATCCCACCTAAGTGCCGTAAAAAGAATCCTTAGATATGTAAAGCACACCCCAAGCATTAGCCTTTGGTATCCCAAAGGAGCTACTTTTCAACTAATAGGCTATTCTGATTCGGATTATGCCGGTTGCAAAGTTGATAGAAAGAGTACCTCCGGAGGTTGCCATTTGCTTGGAAGATCAATTGTATCATGGTCATCTAAGAAACAAAATAGTGTGGCTTTGTCTACCGCGGAAGCGGAATACATAGCCGCCGGAGCTTGTTGTGCACAAATTCTCTACATGAAACAAACTCTTCTAGACTATGGTGTTGAGCTTAAAAGTGTACCCCTTCTTTGTGATAATGAAAGTGCGGTAAAACTTGCTAATAATCCAGTTCAACACTCCCGCACTAAGCACATCGATATCCGTCATCACTTTCTAAGGGATCATGTTTCAAAGAAAGATATCTCCCTAGTTGGTGTAAGAAGTGAAGATCAATTGGCGGATATCTTCACAAAACCACTTGATGAAGTAACCTTTTGTAGGTGTTGACACCGTTTTTCAGCACGTGTCAAATGAGCTAAGGCTTGACTGGTCGACAACCGTTTGCCATTGGCATCGGGAAAGCATAGCCAGTAATGCCGATGGGAGTATGCTGCGGGAAGACCAAGTGCGCTGCCGATGGAAGGATGGATGATCTTTGCCGACAAAGGATAATTGGTGGAGTCTTGCTGTGCTGATTGCCGATGAAGAGTCATTGCTGATTGCTGATGAGGGGTTATTGCCAACTGCCGATAAAGGGTCATTGCCGACTGCCGATGAAGGGTGGTTGCCGATTGCCGATAGGGAATGATTGGTGAAGACAGTTACCAGCACAAGGTCGCTAATCGGGAAATGTTGCCGATTGCCGATCAGGAAAGTATTGCCGATGCCGATGGACGTGACTTAGCGCTTGGTGGCAGCAGAAGACTACAAGTGGCCAAAGAAGTCGCAAGGATCTACCGATGGAAAGTTTCCATCGAGGAGAAGTATAAGGAAACTGGTGTTTTACCAGTATTATTATGGTAGTTTGAGTCCGGCTCTTGCATGAGTCGTTTATTTTCCTTAAATATTATTGTTTTAGATCCGACTCCTGCGTGAGTCAGTTTCCTTAAAATTAGGAGTTTGTTTTAGGAAGGATACGTGTCGTGTCTTTGTACAACTCTCCATGCGGGAGTATAAATATGTGCCCGAGGGCTACGAAAAAGACAATCAATCCAATATTAATCAAACCAATTTTATTCTTATTCTACTTTTTATCGCAATTTACCTTTTACTGCATTAGCTATAGTTATCAACGAGTTCTTTCAAGCTTCGACGGGCTGCATCACCTTGATCTCCGTCAAATCCTTGCAAGTTCCGTGTGGGAGTACCTCTGAGCCTTGTCATCCGGGCGCATCGCTGTTGCCTCGTTCAGCTCTGCTCTAGTTATCCTGATCAAGCCCCAATCCCAGCATCCTGGCGCATCGCCATTGTCTGGATTGGATCTTGTTCTAGTTATCTTTGATCAATCTGAGCTTTGACATCTGGGCGCATCGCCGTTGTCTCGTTCAGTTTTATTCTAGTTATCGTCCTTGTCGATTAACTGGTCAAATCGACTGGCACGCCTCCGGAATACCGAGCTTTGGGTAATAGCCCGAGGTGTTCACAGATCCTGATGCTTTTTGTGTCAACACCTCTTTTGGCACGCCCAATGGGACACGATTGTATAAATTATATATCTATCATGACTAATCCAAGGAGTGCTATTGGAGTCTCCACAGCAGATTTGACAGATCGTCAGAAGCAGGCTATGGAGCAGGCAATGGAGGAGTACAAGCGCTTATATCTTAGATCCTTCAGCCTAAACGGGATCGGCGAAGCAGTACAGAAGCAAGATCCGCCGTCACCACGACAGACTACTTTCTACGCCGATCCTGGTAAAGTACAAGATATGGTTAATTATGCATCTAATGAGGTATTAATTAGCCAATCCAACGTGCTGTCCGATACCGTGTGCAATGCTGTTAAGCAAGCTTTCAAGGGACATGCACCACATCATGTTGGTCCAGAGTATTGTCAGCTCGGATCGGCGTCTGCTGCGACTCCATCGGCGGTTCCAAGGGTGTTTACACCAATTATGAGCCAATCTGCCGATGAGATCGCGCCACCAAGATTAAGCCCAACAAGCATTACTTAGATGAACACAAATCTGGTGGCTTCAACAATGTCTAGACCTGTGATCCAGAATCAGCCAACTTCAGCCAACTGCTGGGGATACGGTATGTCTCCAAGTCTATCTGCTGATTCCAGATTAGTCCAAGATAACCATGCAGGGTGGAAGGTTCCCATGGCATCGGCAACATCTGTACAGCCGATGGTTCCAATGATGCATTACGTTACATCTTCTCCAACGGCGCAGTTGCCAACAGGGAATCTACAAACGGCAATACCTGGAGTGTCGTACGCCTAACCGTCGGCAAGTCACTTGCCGATACAACAAGGCCCAGCAGTTGCAGGTCAACCCATGGCGGCAATGGTTTTTCAAACTGGAACACTTGCTAATCAAGGTAGCTATGCTGTTAATTATCCGGCGCCACAAGGATGACAGGCATCAGCTGGTTATCAGCCATCGGCAACTTCTTGGCCGATGCAACAAGGTACGCCGATTGTCAATCAATCTATATCGGCAATGACTGCTCAAGTTGTGGTACCCGTGAGTCCAAGCGATCATCCAAGGGTACAACAAGGACAAGCATCAGCCGGTTATCAGCTATCGGCAAATGCTTGGCCGATGCAACAAGACGTGCCAATAGTTATTCAGTCTATATCGGCAAATTCTTGGCCGATGCAACAAGGCATGTCGAGTGTCAGTCAGCTTGCATCGGCCGTAGCTGCTCAACCGACGGTGGCTGTAAATCAAAGCTATCATCCCAGGATACAAGAGTTGCAAGAGTCGGCTGGCTCTCAGCCATCGGCAAATTCTTGGCCGATGCGACAAGGCATGCTGGCTGCCAATCAGCCTGTGTCGGCAATGGTTGCTCAGCCTTTGGTACCTGAAAGTCAAGGCTGTCATCCGAATACACAAGGACTACAAGAATCAATGGATTATCAACCATCGGTAAGTCACGTGCTGATGACATCTAATGCAGGTTGGATCGGCTAATTACCGATTCAGCAACAAGTTGTACAGCCTGGGCGCCAAGTGATGGGAGTTCCGCGGTGTTGTCCGGTGAATCTTCAGAACAAAGTGTCGTTGCATCAACCGATAAGCACTACACTGCAACGCTCGCAAATGTACAATGAAACATCGGTACAACAATCGATGAATATATCACTACGCAAGCCAGCAAACGTACAAAATGGCCCATCGGCAACGCAGCCGATGCATAATGTCCTGATGACTGGTACTGGGCGCGCACCAGTCATTTCAAGTGCTTTGACGTCGAGACCTGAAGGAGTGCATCAACCTATTCAGCTGGTAGATGTTCAGAGTTGCCCATCGGTCAATCAGCTGATGCATAATATTCAGCAGATTGGTGCTGTAGACGTGTTGGTTGCTCCAGCTTGTTCACCACGAAGATCTGAAGTACATCGACTTACTCAATCAGTAGATGTTCAGATTTGCCCATCGGTTAATCAGCCGATGCATAACGTTCAGCAGATTAGTGTGGCTGATGTGTCAGTTGCTCCGACTTGCTCACCGCGGAAATATGGAGAAGTGCATCCGTCTGCTCGACCAATGAGTGAGTCTGCGCATCGGCAAGATCCAGACACAAAGGTGTTTTCGACCGAGAAGATAGAACATTCAGAGCTGGACGAAGAGCCAAGCCTCGACACTGCTGAATTGGAGAAATTCACCTTCAATGTCACGGACGCCGATCAAGATGTTAGATCATTCGAGCCCATGGAGACTTGGAGTGCAAGAGTGCTCTTCATTGGACAAGGGGACTCTGAGTCAAACGAGGAGGCGAACATCGGCACTATTGAATGGGTGAAAGATGAGGAGCCAGAACCTTGTGCGCTCGATCAAAGAAGGACTGGAAAGTTCACCTTTGATGTCACGAGGGCCGATGGGATATTTGACTTATTGCTTCAGGGAGGGCGAATTAAGCTAGCCCTTAATCAAGTAATTCCATCGGCCGAGGAACTCGAGAAGACCAGGTACTGCAAGTGGCACAATGCAACTTCTCACAGTACCAATGACTGCAAAGTGTTCAGGCAGCAGTTGCAGTCAGAGATTGATTCTGGACGAATCAGATTTGAAATTTCTCAGGTCCAAAAACCGATGGAAGTTGATCAGCGCCCGTTTCCAAATAATATGGTGGAAACCAGTGGAAAGACTAAGGTGCTGACATCGGAGGCTGCCAGAAAAAGTGCATTGGTGGATCCTGATCATCAAGTGGCTGAGCGTGATGAAGAAATGTTTGCCGATGGCAAGAAAGGCAAGAGGATCGTCGATGAAGGTAGCAATGCTAATAGGGCTCCTGGTGTTATAGCCACGCATAAGCAGCCAAGGCGAAGCTATCGGCAATCACGAGATGAGCGACATCGGCAGGAAGAGAAGGAACGAGAACGACTTCGGCAGAAAAAATACTGGAGGTGTCCCTTCTTCGTTTATTGTTGGGAAGAGGGCATTAAGCTACCTACTGCCGATAACTGTCCTGAATGCAACGGGTACTACACTGCCGATCGGTTAGGTAAGAAATCTTGTTTTGATCGAGCATCCAGGTACGCCAAGCCACTCAGAGAGGAGAAGTCGGTGTATGACCGACTGGGGGGCAAGCTTAGTGTCCATAGCGGGCTTGGCAGGCAGGTTGATCAAGAGAACAAGGAACGGACCAAGGCAAGAACACCCGATGAAGAGGTGCTCTCCAGAGGTTCAAGCATCGGAAACAAAGCCGATGTAAACGGTGAAAGGCAGCACCAGCCTGCCTGGAAAACTAGACTCCCTCAGTGGTGCCCTAAGGGTCTGACCAAGACCCAGAAGAGAAGAGTTCAGCGCGAACGCCGTAATGGCTTGTGTAACACTGAAATTCTTGGAAGGGAAAAGCAGTGGAGACCAAAGCGCGAAGGTGGAAATCCATCGGCAGACGGCAATATATTGCCGATGGTCTAACCGGAGTCAATCTTGGACATTTTGGCTCGGGAGTTGCATTCGGCAAACTGGCGGTTTCAATTGTTATACTTGGGGACACCTACCGATGGTTTGTGTATGACACGCCGTACTGCCGATGAAATCGTTAGCTGCCAGAAGAAGATGGTTGTAAGAATGATTATGCCGCGCTTGCGTACGATGACTAAGTATGTGGTGCAGGTATTTTAGAGGAGGTTGCTCCTTGTACTTTCTTTGGTGGGTCTATCGGCATTGTCCTAATTTTGTTCCGATGGGAGTATGAAACCTCGTTGCCGGTTATTGCTACAATCGGGCTGAATACCAGGGTTTGCTAAAAAGTTGGGATTACTCGAGGAAAGTTTTGGCCGATTTGATAAGTCATGGTGTCAGTAATGCTTGCCGATAATTAGGTAAAAGAGTTTGCCGATGGTACTCTGGTATGAAAGTTGATGTTACCGATTGGGACTAAGTTCTAAGCTTGGAAAACGATTTCTCAATTGGGGAAGTTCTTATCGGATAGGGCAGTCTGCTCCCAGCGATGCTTACATTCTAGAGACTCTTGAAGGAGTCGACGTATAGCGTGCTCGTTTGAATACTGATGAAAGAAAAATTATAATACATCGGTGAAAACGTGTAAACGTTATATTACAAAACCCAAAATCAAGTGTCAGAGTTACATTCTTGCCGATACAGCAAATAAATTACAACAAGGAGTGAATGACTGATATCGCACGTAGGCGAATCTGTTCTATCTCGTCCATCTCCTTGGCGTCGGCATCGGCAGAGCCCTCGACCGGCTTGATCTTCTTCTTCCACAAGATGGCTTGTCGGGCATTCTGGTCCCTTTCTTGCCGCAGAACCCTGATGGCATTGGATAATTGGGTTTTCTGTTGGTTGGCTGCAGTCAGATCCTCCTCGACCTTCTGTAACTCCGCCAATAATTTCTCCTTCTTTGCCGATAGCTGGGAGATTTCTTGATCAAGGCTGTTGATGGAGACTTCTGCTTGGCCGATGTCCTTGTGCTTTTCATCGGCAATGGCTTTGAATTTAAGCTTTTCCTCCTCGCTCTTGGATTGGACAGCCCTATCGGCGATGCGACGGGAAAGCCGCTGGTACTGGATTTGTTTGATGTCGAGGAAGGTTGCCTGGAGAAGGATTTCTGCCATATCGGCAGGGAGATGGCTTTGGACTTCTTTGAAAGCGATCCTTGCTGCCGATGAGTCTTGAATGAGCTGGGACGTGTCTTGTAGCAGTAAGGAGAGCAGTGCTTCAAGCTTGGTCTTGATTTCTGTCGATAGAGCTGGGACAGAGTTTTCTTCCTCCTCTTCGTCGTCGGGTATGTCAACTGAGAAGGAGAACAGGCTGTCTGCTTGGAGGAGGCCTCGACGTCCATCTTCATCCTGCGGGTTGAGGCTGAAGGAGAAAAGGCTATTTGGAGAATCTTGGGCCTGAAAGCGGAGGGGTTAAAATATGCCGATCGAGAGATTATACTAGAATTTTTAAGTGATTAACTTACCATCTTGAAGTGAATCTCTTGCCTAGGGCTCGGCATGGTGGATGGTCCAGCTTCATCCTGAAGAGTGGCGGCAGTTGCTGATAAAGGAACTCCCATTGGGGAAGCACTTGGCACTGTCGGTGCTGGTGACGTTGTTGTTGGCGTTGCTTCCGATGTAGTGCCTGGTTCTTGTGGCGGCGACGCCGCTCTCTCATCAGGAGCTTCGGCCGATGCCGATGCTGATGCCACCTCTGCTGCCGTTGTAGGTGTTTCTTCATCGGGGACTTCGGCTGATGGTGCCGATGCCAATGCCGCCTCCGCTGCCATGGCGGGTATTTCTTCATCAGGAATTTCGGCTGACGGTGCCGATGCCGATGCCGATGCTGCCACCGCTGCTACAGCGGGTGGAGTTGTCTCCTCATCGGGGAAGTCGGCCGATGGTACCGATACCGATGCCGCTTCCGCTGCTGTGGCAGATGGAGCTGTCTCCTGACCAGGGACATCATCCATCGGCTGATCTGGGATGGGAGCCGATGGAGTTTCTGCCGACGACGCACCGACAGTTGGTGGTGCGACTTGTGCCGATGACGAAGATGGGTTAGCCAGCCTCAAGCGCCTCTTTTTCCTTGGCGCGGAAGCAGGAGATCTAGCCCGTTTCGATGAGGACTGGGGGCCATCGGCAGCCGAACTTGGAGGTGCTTGTCTGCTTGGAGCAGTTGCCGATGACCTCATAGCCTGAAAATATTCAATACAAGTTATACAAAGTAGAATATTGCCGATGAAGCATTATGTAATCGGCGTGAGTGAAGATGGGTTTACTGCAAACACCCGCGTCAGGGCAGCAGCAGCGGCCGAGGTAGCCTTGGCTTTTGCAGGTGTCGGTGTAGGTACCTGTCGAGGAATGAAGGCAGCTAACGTAGGAGCTTTGTTGCCGATGAGTGATACGAGACTCATCATTCGAAGCTTGAAGGGCTTGCCGCTCCTGCTCATCGGAGGAATCGGATCATCAACCTGTCAAACGCAAGAAGGTTAAATACCGATGGTGGGGGTAAAAGTAAGGAATGCATCAGAATGAAGACTTACTGTGTCGTCGGGGACGATGTGATCGGCATCGATCATGTGCCGATAGTAGTGCGACGACTTGACAAACAGTTGACACCTCCATTCTTGCCACCAAGACTTGTATTCATTTGTAATAAAGGAGGTTGGTGACCAGGAGGACAGGTCAAGATCTGATACATCGGCATCGGGAGAAAGGTTGACCACCTTGTTCCAGTCCAGAGCACTGGAGAATGTTTGCCTAGGCTTCACTACCTTAGAGTAGCAAAGCTTGATCGGCAGTTGACCGAACGCCAGTTGTCTTGCCGCTACCGATGGATAGTAGAACTCAAATGATGGAGGGGCGTTCTTTCCCGATCCGAAGATGTTCACTGGAATAGCTCGGGGAGTGATGCTGGCCTTCATAATTATCTGGTTCTTAGGCACATTTCCATCGGTAAGGTTAAATAATAGTGGGAACTGGTTGTCTTCATTGGCATATGGCCACCAGAGCCGTTCTGTGACAGGAATTCCATTGTAAAACTTTTGAAAGAATAGACCAAATTGCTCCGCATCGGCATCAATCCCTGGTAGCACTATAATGGCCTCTCCAAAGTTGAGTGGAGGGTGAGTTGCCGATTCATCATCCCCACACTGATGGTCTTCTGATATGTCTCTCGGGAAACGTTGAGCGAACAAGTCAAACTGAAGCGCTTTCTGCATCTGTGCGTTCAACCACATATTAATAAACCACCAGGGGCCTCCAAGGTTGCTGATGTGTTCACCTAGTAGTAACTTCTAGGATACTTGATGGAGAAGACGATATACTGATCCTAGAAGATATCTGCCCAGGGGAAGTCTTGTCCCATCGGCAAGCAGCTCAGCTGCTGGAAGATACATGGTCGTGGGTCCAACTGCCCTACCGTAGAAAATGAACTTGTCCAGCCACATGTTCAGGAAGGTGGCATGCTCCCTTTGGTTTACCGATCTTGTTTTCTGGTATTCCTGAACGTAACCCGTCCAACCGCCGATGTTCCGAGTGTTTACTCTGTGCTCAGCTTTCCTATTGAATAAGGAGAAGGTATCGGCAGAAGAGACGTCTAGGCCGGTCAGCATGTGGACATCGGCAAGAGTGGGGGTGGTTGGTCCATGTCGGAATAAGAAAGTATTCATAGTGTCCGACCAGAAGTAGGAGGCAGCTATTAACATGTTCTCGTTCTTCTCCATATCGGCAATGGAGAGCCTGATACATTGGTCCAAGCTGCGCTCTTGCCAGTAAACTTGCTGTGCCCTAGCAACCCTAAGATACCAGTTCTTCCACCCTTTGGTGGGCTTGGGCCATGAGCGGAAGGCATCCTTCCACAACCCTAAACCGAAGCATTCAGATCTGAATGGGATCCGATTGGTCTCCGCATTGATTAAGAAACTGGGATCAGGATTGCCCATGGGGCCTAGGCAGCTGAAGGTGGAATCAGTAAGCAGGATCACTACCTTGTTATACAGTTCCTAGGTTTCGAAGGAAAGAGGGGGGAAAATCAGAAAAGGAATGGGGATACATCCAGATTTATGCAAAAAGGAACCAACAGGAGGTTGGGTTGGGAGAAGAATAGATCTCACCTTTGGAATGTCGACTTGGATCGCCATTGGAGTCGAAGGGGTGCTTGCAGTTTGTCTTTGGATTGCAGAAGGGTGCTCGAGCTCGTGTTCTTCAGAACGGCTGGAGGTTGAAGACGAAGGCAGGAAGGTGAAAGTGAAAATGAGCTCGGGGTAAAAAGGTAGTGTGGGTCCCGGTAACTTTTATAAGCTTGCTCAGGGGCATTTTGGGGTTCCGTTTCACACCGTGCAGGAATGTGGAGAGGTCCGCGGTAGATACGCGCGGTGATCGAGGTGGTCTGCAACTGTTTGTGCTACAGTCGAGGGATTTTATTATTAAATTGTAGTTCCACACACGGAGATCGAGGAAACTGTGCATCTATCTCGGAAGTAACGGCTACAGTAACGGTTACAGCAACGGCTACAGTGGAGAGAATTTCGGCACGTAAAGTACTATATGCTCCGAAACTGGGGGCATGTGTTGACACCGTTTTTCAGCACGTGTCAAATGAGCTAAGGCTTGACTGGTCGACAACCGTTTGCCATTGGCATCGGGAAAGCATAGCCAGTAATGCCGATGGGAGTATGCTACGGGAAGACCAAGTGCGCTGCCGATGGAAGGCTGGATGATCTTTGCCGACAAAGGATAATTGGTGGAATCTTGCTGATGCTGATTGCCGATGAAGAGTCATTGCCGATTGCCGATGAGGGGTTATTGCCAACTGCCGATGAAGGGTCATTGCCGACTGCCGATGAAGGGTGGTTGCCGATTGCCGATAGGGAATGATTGGTGAAGACAGTTACCAGCACAAGGTCGGTTACCAGCACAAGGTCGCTAATCGGGAAATGTTGCCGATTGCCGATCAGGAAAGTATTGCCGATGCCGATGGGCGTGACTTAGCGCTTGGTGGCAGCAGAAGACTACAAGTAGCCAAAGAAGTCACAGGGATCTGCCGATGGAAAGTTTCCATCGAGGAGAAGTATAAGGAAACTGGTGTTTTACCAGTATTATTATGGTAGTTTGAGTCCGGCTCTTGCATGAGTCGTTTATTTTCCTTAAATATTATTGTTTTAGATCCGACTCCTACGTGAGTCAGTTTCCTTAAAATTAGGAGTTTGTTTTAGGAAGGATACGTGTCGTGTCTTTGTACAACTCTCCATGCGGGAGTATAAATATGTGCCCGAGGGCTACGAAAAAGACAATCAATCCAATATCAATCAAACCAATTTTATTCTTATTCTACTTTTTATTGCAATTTACCTTTTACTGCATTAGCTAAGCCAATTTACCTTTTACGATATTCCTCGCCCTCTTTCATTGCCTATTTTCTTAAAAAGAGCTAAGCCAAAGGCTAAATACTTGAAAAACCATGAGGGTTTGAGTGATTGTTCTCTCACTATGTCCAACCAGTGTTCTTTCGAGTCTTATTTGTGTTGGAAATAGTGTGGGAGAGAGCAAAGGGAGAGATAGAAAAATTTCAATGCATTTCGGCTTTGGCAGGCGCTCCGGACGTTGTTTTCTCCTCGAGTCTGGACTCGCTTTTGCGTTCGGATTGTCCCCTCTGTTCTCTGTGTTGCTCCGGTCACAAGGTCCGGACGCAAGTTTCCTGCGGTCCGGACCATAGCGTCTATGTCCGGTCGCCCTCCCCCACTGTGCATTTGTTCGCACAGTACCTCCGGTCCCTTCTATTCCTTGCGTCCGGACTCATTCTTGCGTCCCGATAAATAGAGTCCAGAGAGCATGTTGCTTGATTTGGGACGTTCCTACGTTCGGTGTCGCACCTCTGGACCCCCTTTTGCGTCCGGAGTCCAGTTTTCTCCTGAGAAACCCCCATGCTCGCCCTCTTCTGTCTTTCCATCCCGCACTCGCCCTCGTCCGTACACCGTCGCAACTGCCGCCGCCGTGCTCGCCATTTGCGCCGCCCGCGTTTATTGCCGTCGTTGAGCCGCGCCAGCCTCTTTCCCACGGGCCCGTGCGCTCACCCCTCCCTCCTCTCCCGCCCCGGCGCTCGGCGCCCCTTTGCTCGAGCCACCACCGCCACCTACTCCTCGCGCGCCGCTGCCCTGCTCGCCAGCGCCGCCGTCCAGCTCCCTGCTCCGGCAGCGCCTGCTCTGCTCCTCTCCACCCGAGCCGCTCCACCCCTCTCCTTTCGAGGGTCCCACAACCCTAGAACCCCCCCTGTCTTCACCACCACCATAGCAGCAACCCCCCTAGAGTTTCCTGTTATTCAAACCTCCCTAGGGTTTCATCGCCGACTCGTCGATCACGTGTTTCAGCCGTCGTCGATTCGTCTTCTTCGTGGTGTCCTCGTCCCGTTGCTCGACGTGCATTGGATTGACGCGCTTCTTACCTCAGGTAGCCGGCACAGTTCTTCTATTCTCTTATCTACATTGCTTGCTTCCTTAGGCTTTTCGCACCTCTAGATTATATATGTTTGCTTATATATGCTCTATCTATCTATTTCTATGGCAGTCGGGTCCGTGGCAGCGACAGAGAACTCGGGGCAAAGCCTGCGAGTATGGATTGAGGCAAAGCCTCTAGAGCGTGTCAGTGGCATTGCTGTCCTCTCTCAGTGACAGTTTTTCTGATCAGGCAGTGTCAACAGCAGTGACTCAGTGTGTCAGGGGTTTCACAGTTGGTACTCAGTGGTAGTGGCATTAGGGCCCCTTTCTGATTGATTAAATGATTGATATGGCTCGATGCAAGAATGTTGGTGTGGGTCCCGGTGACAATCAGCCGCCTCGCCGTCCCCCTCTCACCACTCAGTAGAAGGGGAAGGCCAAGGCGAATGTCCGAGGCAAGAAGCGAAAGCTTCTGGACAGAGACGCTCTAGCAGCGATAGCAGTGGTAGAGGCAGCAGACAGGGCCGAGAGTGGTGCCTCACTTCAGATTGGATCTCGCCCTCCGTCTTCTCGAGTTTCCTCGGCCACCAGAGCTCCGTAGACACAGTCTTCACAGGCAGCAGAGACAGCTACAGGGGCAGAGCCAACAGAGACAGCGGAGCCCGTTCAGCTGACACCTCCTCTCAAACGATCCTCTCATGCCCGCGTTGAGGTTGCTCCTCGTCCTGAGTGTCCTCACCGTGGCGACAGAGTTCCCAGGGCCGCTCCACCACTTCCGTCGATGGCAGGGCCTCCAGTGATGCCAGTTCATGTGGACCTTAGTTTAGCCTCTACACAGGTGTGTGAGCTTCGGCTCGTTGAGCTTGAGGAGTGGTGCCCAGTTCAGAGACACCCTGACGCTCCTCCTGGTTGGTGGCACCCATGCCACAAGGATTTCTACGACGCAGCTCGTACCATGAGGATCCGGTTGCGACCCCACTGAGTGTGCACTCTTGAGCGTATTGTCGAGACCGGTGGAGAGGTGCTTCGACCTCTACTTGGGTACCTTCCCGGGCTGGCAGACCTCCTAGGCCGCTCGGGGAGCTACGTTGAGTACTAGGTCCGCGAGTTCTACGCCTCCCTCTGGATTGACCCGGATCACGCCTTCTTTCAGTACACTTTCAGAGGCGAGCGTCATAGGACCTATCTGATAGACCTCCGAGCTCGGTTCCACTTGACAGAGGCTCCTCTCAGGTTACACCAGTAGTGTTTTGGGAATGTGGATCCCCCCCGCAGAGCAGTTGGAGGCACGCCACCTGGCACAGAGTTAGTTGCCGCCTGTTTCCGTCCACCGTTCGGTCCCGGTAGCAGTCGGTCTCCTGGTGAGTTGCACCCTCACGTTCGTCTCGTTAACGACGTGATGAGGCACACTCTTCTCCCTTACACCAGGTACCGTGACGCGCTCACGAACCTCCAGTAGTACCTTCTGGCAGCGATTACCACTCAGACACCGTTTGACATTGCCAATTTCATTCTGTGTGAGATGGAGGATACCATAGAAGATGGTATAGTTTCTAGGAGGCAGCTACCCTACGAGCACTGGATTTGTTCCTTGTTGGCTCTATCACTTCGAGTCTCAGTGCCAGGGATTGCTAGTGAGCTTGATCAGTCACCCTCAGTATTTCCTATCTACATGATGAGTGCGGTGATCGATGGTCGTCGGGGCAACAGAGCCCTCAGGAGGGTCCGCCGTGCAGTACCGGCCTGAGAGATGGATGAGATCGACGCCCAGAATGAGGCGATGCGTGCAGTGGCCCAGGGTGAGCTTGCTGACCTTCATAGGCAGGATCAGGGCACTGAGCCGATCCAGTCTGACAGTGACAACGACGACTACCGTGCACACCGCCCAGCACCACCCTGTCCAGCAGCAGCCCACGACGCCGAGGCAGGTCCCTCCAGCGCAACACCTCCTCCAGCTTCGCCCACTGACCCTATCCTTTTGTGGGTTCTGGACAGGCTCGACACTTCTCAGCAGCAGATGGTGGCCATGATGGGCCAAGTACAGGCCAGGCAGGACCAGTTCCAGGAGTAGCTACTTGCTAGTCAGGCGATGACATTCCAGTTCATAGGCTACATCTTACAGCAGACGGGCGCTCCTCCTCCGTTTCTTCAGAGGCCGCCTCAATTTCAGCTTGGCTCGCTCCCCGGACAGTTTGGGCAGTTTGCGGGCCCCTCAGCTCAGTCCCAGCTTGGCCCGTTTCTAGGGCAGTCAGCTCAGCCTCAGTTTAGTGAGGCACCGAGACTGTCACCTCAGCCGCCGGCTCCTGGCATGCCTTACTACGTTCAACATCCGGCACCGTCGTCCTCTTACTTCACAGCACCGGTAGTTTCGACTCCGTCGTACGTGTGCCGGCTTGCTACTCCAGTGTCGACTCGGCCAGTGACTCCGCCTCCAGCTACACAGTCCTTTGGTGGACCTCAGAGTGCGAGTCCTTCAGGCTAGTTCCAGTCTCCTATCAGGAAGGTCAGTCAATGGTTCGACACAGTTGGGCAGACGACTCCGTTCTCACCGATCTCTACGGGGTTTACCCCATACTCAGCGTCTGCCGGCTTGGATAGTTCTGCTTCTGCCTTCTCAGCTAGATACAGTGCCCTCACCGGCCTTGTTAGTCCTACAGACTACCAGCCGTCTCCGCCGGAGCTCGCACCACAGACTGGTGGAACTTTACCCTCCTCAATGGCTTCATCGGAGCTTGTACCTCAGGACCCTCCTACTACAGATACTACTACTCCTGAGGTTCAGCCGGATGTGACTCCAGTGGCTGATGAGCCCCAGGGACAGGTAGTTCAGACCTCAGTGTCCGAGACACCAGCTACAGCTCCTGCTCCCGAGTCAGAGGCTGCTCCCTCAGTGCCAGCTTCTGCTACGGACTTGCCTACTTCAGAGGCACCGGCACAGGCACAACCAGAGTTAGTGATTCCGGATATTCAGCCGTTCGATGCACCATCAGAGTCAGTGGTCGATGCTCCAACTTCTACTTCAGTGGCCACTGCTCTTGTGACAGCTACCTCTCCAGCTCCAGCTACAGCGGGTCAGAGCGACGACAGCGACTCCAGTCCAGACTACGAACAGTTCGACTTCCGCGCTCGTGCTAGTGACCCCACTGCTCCTCCTGCGCCAGACGCTTAGTTTTTGGTGCTTTGTTGCCAAAGGGTGAGAGAGTGAGAGTACGCTAGTGATAGGGGGAGTTGAGAGTGAGACTTGGTTCTTTTGATGTGTTCACTACTCTCGTACTCATGCATCATGTTTACCCTATCGCATTCATTTGATTTTGTGTGATGATACACTTGCTTGTGACATTGTGGTTCACTCTTATATATTATGTCACATGCTTTTGGCCCTTGAAATGCTTCCGCGCTTTACTTTGACATATACCTGTGTTAAGCATATCTCTTGTAGTTGCTCTTAATTCATATCCTCAGTATATGTTGTCTCTTGGATTATTTAAGCATGTATTATTCATTCATATTTACTAACCCATGCTTAGATAAGCCAAGTCACTTGAAAACCCAAAATAAAACTCTCTTTTCATACTCTATGGCGTATTGTCGTCAATCACCAAAAAGGGGGAGATTGAAAGCATCTAGGCCCCTAGTGTTTCGGTGATTAACGACAATGCAAGATTACTATGACTAACGTGTGTTTTGCAGAGGCAATAAGAAAGTTAGGTCATGGTAATGGATGGTTGCTTTGGACTATCATGATGTATGTGGCCCTTATTTGAATCATTTTGGTTTTCAAAGAATTGGCGACAAGGTTGAAGATTAGACTAGGTCTAAGTGTCATTGGAGTTGAGAGACACTTAGAGTAGTTTAGCACCTTTATTTTTCCTTTGACCGTACTATTAAGAGGGGTTCTATCTAGTAGCTTGACCTAGGAGAGGCTTAGTGGTTAGGTTTGGTGCACAGAGCTTTGTGCCTTATACAACTGTTAGCCGTGCAAATATTGACGCCGATGGTCCAGATATGTTTGTTGACAGTGGGTTTCAATTAGTACACGAGACAAAATAACCTGTCACCGATGGTCCTGATCATGGTTTCGCTAGAGGAATTGAAGGTGTCGGAACTGATGTGATGCAAAATAATATGACTGCGGAAGATGCAGAATTCCTGGAGGCAATGTTGCGTTGTCATGCAAAAGATCCATAAATGTTCTTCAAGAAAGGTATGGAGGCCCTGATGAAGGCAACAAAAGATCCTTTGTACGATGAGTCTAAGAGTTGCACCAAAGAGTTCACGACCTTGCGTTCGGTGCTAAAGTTGTTGGTATGCAAAGCTAGGTTTGGTATTTGTGATGCTGGCTTTGATGCATTCTTGAGTATTATCACAGACATGCTTCCTAAGGAAAACAAATTGCCTGCTAACACGTACTATGCAAAGAAGCTAATCAGTCCACTCATGATGGGTGTTGAGAAGATCCATGCTTGTAGAAATCACTGTATCCTATATCGAGGTGACGAATATAAGGACATGGAGAGCTGTCCAAAGTGTAATGCAAGTAGGTATAAAATGAATAAAGACTACAAAGAGGAACACTGTGCTGCCTCGATGGTGTGTAAAGGAAAGAAGCGAAAGAAGACCCAACAGAGTTCTAAACCCACGATCAAAGAAAAAGAAGAAGTAGACTATTATGCGCTGAAAAAGATTCATGCTTTGGTGATATGGTACCTGCCTGTAGTCGATCGATTGAGGTGTTTGTTTACTAACCCAGAGGATTCCAAACATATGAGCTGACATGCTTCTAATGAGCACATCAAAGACGATGGGAAGCTTTGGCACCCAGTCGATGGCAAGCAATGGATAGATTTAAATAACAACCATGAAGACTTTGCAAAGGAACAAAGAAAGGTTAGGTTTGGACTGAGTACTGACGGAATGAATCCGTTTGCTAAGAGGAGTAGCACACACAACACATGGTCGGTGATCCTCACCATCTACAACCTTCCGCCATGGTTGATGCAGAAGCGAAAGTATCTCATGCTAACCATCCTTATCTCTGGACCTACACAGCCTGGAGTTGACATGGATGTTTTCTTGGATCCCTTAATGGAAGACATGAAGATATTGTGGGAAACATGTGTTAAAATGTGGGACGAGTACCGCCAAGAATCATGCATGTTGAAAGCAATTATCTTTGTTACCATCAACGATTACCCTACTCTCTTCACATTATCAGGGCAGTTCAAAGGAAAGGTTGGTTGTGTGGTATGCATAGATGAAACCGCTCACGTGTCCCTTACTACATCAAAGAAGATAGTGTACATGAGGCACAAATGTTTCTTATCGAAATGACACAGGTACCACCAGAAGAAGATGGATAAGCACTTCGACAATAACGTTGAACTCCAGTCTACTACCCCACTAGACAACAGTAAAGACTAAAGAGTTTTCAACCTAGTCAGGAACCTTAAATTTGTTTTCGGGAAGAAGACAACAGACGGAAAACCAAGAAAGAATTTCAAACCAACTCCAGGGGCTACGTTCAAGAAGAAATCTATTTTCTTCGAGTATTTGTCATACTGGCCTGAGCTAGACGTACGCCATGCGATCGATGGTATGCACATTCAGAAGAACGTGTTTGAAAGCCTAATTGGAACCTTGCTAGACATAAAGGGCAAGACAAAGGAAGTACTAAAGTCACGTATGGACATGGTACAGTTAGACATAAAAAAAGAACTCCACCCTGTTCTTCAAGAAAATGGGAAGTACCATCTCCCGGCAGCAAGCTACAATCTCAACAATGATGAGAAACATTCGATGTGTGTGTGGTTGAAGAATCTGAAGGTCCCATCTGGATTCTGCTCTAACATACAAAGTATTGTGTCAATGATAGACCTTACACTCACCAACTACAACTCACATGATTGTCATACCATGCTGACTACTTTCCTCCCTATTGCCATCAGGGCTATAAATCCAGTGTGGATAAAGGTTACAGTCACACGGTTGTGCTACTTCTTCAACAGGATCTCACAGAAGGTGATCGACCGTGATGAGTTGACATCTCTTAAGGAATTTGCAGCGGAGACAGTGTCACGGTTCGAGATGTGTTTTCCTCCAGCATTCTTCGATATTATGGTTCACCTTGTGGTGCACTTGGTTCCACAGATAGAGGCTACGTATCAACTCGTGCTCGTCCTGAGGCGTCCATGGTAGAGGGGTACTTAACTGAAGATGCAATTGAGTCTGGTGGTCCATTCTGCAACAGCATCCTAAAAGACTATGATGCAATAGGTTTGCCTCCGTCAAGACATGATGGTAGGCTGAATGGAAGAGGGAGGATGGGAGAGAAATCATTAGTCCTGCAAGATTACAATTTAGTCCTCGAGGCACATCACAATATCCTTCATCAACTCTCAATAATGGAGCCTTTCATCGAGCAACATATTGACGAGCTTCGCAAACAAAATCATGGGCACACAGATGAGTGGTTAATGAAGGAACACAAGAATAAGTTCACCTCATGGCTAAAGGATCTTGATATTCCAGAGGGGGAAACAATTGAGGAACGCACCATCAAGGCGTTGGCTTCTGGACCATCACGCCAGGTCACCACATGGCAAAGCTATGACATTAGTGGCTTCACATTCTGTACCAAGTCCAAGGACCAAAAGAGCATTGCACAAAACAGTGGAGTTCGATGTGATTCCTTAGACTCTGAAACTGGGGATGAAAATATGTTCTTTGGCTTCGCTGATGCCATATGAGAGCTAGACTATGGTACATTTCAGGTCCCTATGTTTTGATGCCAATGGGTTGAAGACAAACATGTCACAGTGGACAACTATGGGGTCAGAGTTCTTGATCTAAGTAAGGTAGGATACAAAGATGATCTGTGGATAATGGCTAACCGTGTTGCCCAAGTCTTCTATGTTGAACAGATCCTTTGTCCTAATGAGAAGAAAAGTACCGACAAGCCAAAGCATGTAGTTATTCCTGGAAAGCAACAAGCTAAAGGGGTTGATGGTGTATCTGACCTGGATGAATTTAATGAGTTCAGCAACATGTGTCTCTTTGTAGATGATCATCCACTAAAAATAAGGAGTGTTGAGCGAAGCATCCCACAGAAATCGCTACCTTGGGTGCGCCACAATGGACAAGGAAGAACAATTTAGCTGCCTAGATTGTTTTTGTTATTTTCCATGTAATCGCTACCTTTATGTTTGTACATGTGGAGACCCTATTTTTGTTTCTACATGTGAGACCCTATGTTTATTTCACATGTTTTGCAATCTATTTCTATAATCCCGAGATTATGAATTCTATGTATTAATCGAGATATTAGAAATACATTAAATTAGGTTCATTATAAATATAGATACATCTCCAAGCTTATGTATGAGTCATTATAAATATAGATACATACAAAAGTATCTCAAACATGACATTTAATATTTTTAACATGTATATCTTGTCAAGACAAACACTACAAAACTTAATTCACAATTTTTGGAACATTATTTCTCAAGATATGATTTTTTGAAGCTTATGTATGAGTCATTATAAATATAGATACATAGAAAAGTATCTCAAACATGTCATTTAATATTTTTAACATGTTTATCATGTCAATACAAACACTACAAAATTTAATTCACAATTTTTGGAACAATATATCTCAAGATATGATTTTTTTAAAAAAAATTAGAATTATTTCTGCAAAGATGTTTCTACAGGCGGTTGGCATTGACCACCGCCTGCCGCTTGTAGAAATCGGGTTCCTATATATGCCGTGCGACTCAGCCTAAAATTTCCCTAAGTCCCGAATGCGCGAGTTCATTCGAAACCACGCCGTCAGGCTGCTCAAATTTTCCACAAGCCGTTGTGCCGCCCTTCCCGCGTCGGCGGCCATCTTCGTCGCAGATCTTCGCGCACGACCATCTCCGTCATCGAGGTAAGTTGCCTCTTTCTCTCCCTCTCTGTGGCGGCGTGGCGGCGGCGGCAGTTGCGCGCGAGGGCGGCATGGCGGTCATCGGTTGTGGCTCTCCTCGACGGCAGCGCGGTGGCGGTGGCACTCCCTCGGTTGCGTAGGCTGTGGAGTGCGTGGGTCGGAGGAGGTGCGCGTCGTTGTGCCGGGGGCGGGCGGGGGTGCGGCTGGTGGCGGTGGTGGTGGCGGGGGCGGGCGGGGGTACGGTGGTGGATGATGGCGGTGGTCGGTGGACCGGTGGCTCTTGGCGGTGGAGCACAGCGGCGCAACGGCGCAACGGCGGACCGGTTGCGGTGGTGGAGGCCGGTGGAGCAGCAGCGGCTGCGGCGGCGACGGTGGAGCAACGAGGAAGAAGAGAGGCGGCTGACGGGTGGGGTCCGCGTGTCAGAGAGAGAAAGGGAGGGCTGCAGGTGGGAGGTGCTCCGCTTGGGCCGGTTGGGAGGCTGAGTGGCTGGTGGGCCGGTGGGTGAGGCCGAGTGGCCGGTGGGCCTCTTGGGATGGTTGATGGTGCTGATTAAATTCATATACATCCAATATATTTCCTTTGATGTATTAAATTCATATACACTAGTTGTATTAATTATTTCCTTTGATGTAATTTTTATTTCTCATTCCCTTGATGTAATTATAATATACATCCAATATATATATATTTAAATGATTATAAATATATATGTAATAAATGATTGTAATTATTAAATGCTTATAAATACTTGTAATTATTAAATGCTTATATATATATATGTTTCTTGTATGTTCACAAGAAATTTCATGTTTATTCCACGAGAAAAAGACCTTATATATTATCACCAGAAAAAGACCTCTTGTGTCTATTTTCAATGCATGTTTATTATAAAAAGAGGGGAACATAGACATTTGTATTCACTGAAATTTGTATAAACATTTGATTATTAGGTATATATGTAAATACTTATATAAATTTCTATCCATTATTAGATTTCCAAGCAACAAGGACCAAGCACAAGGGTCTGTTCACACGAAACAGGCCCCAGGGTCCGACCCCACGGAGCAAGTACAAGATGCCCACCAAACGGGGCAAGGCGTGGGGTTGTCCGACCCCACGGAGCAAGTACAAGACACCCACCAAATGGAGCAAGGCTTGGGGTCGTCCGACCCCATGGAGGAAGAAGAAGGGAACCAATCAACTCCGGAGAACACTTGGATCCCTAGCGACGACTTCGAGCGGATCGAAGTGAGGAAGGCTCGAGAGCAATTTGAACATGAATTACGCCATGACCCTGATTATGATCCAGAAGCCGAGGAGGTAATTATATGATTTCATGTTTTTATTTAATTACATGTCTATTAAAACCATCACCATTAAAATCACAATGTTTATATTCAGATGACATTGGCTCAGATGGAAGAGTTGATCTCACAACATGTCGAAGAAGCACCCGAACCGACCACGATGACGAGCAATGAGCCATCAAGGAAAAGGAAGCGGAGCGGTGGCAAACGAGGCGAGAGAGGATTGAACAAGTTTCCAGACGACGTATATGCCATCTTAGAAGTCAGCTCAACCGGAAAGCCCACAACTCCTTTGGAGGCCCTATCCAAGTACCGGAACGCAATTGGCTTCTGTGTTAGGGACCTTCTTGAAGACGAGGATGACAAGACAAGAATTTGGGAAAAATTGAAGACGAGGTTCCAGTTTCCTCGAGACATCCCAGAGGCACTGATAAAGGACTATACCTTGAAGCAGGTTGCGGTCAGTTTCCGAAACTGGAGGTCCAACACTAATACCAAGTTTGCCAAGAAAGGGTTGGACCCTACAACAACGTAGAAGATTACTAAAGGCCAGTGGGCGGTCTTTCTAGAGCAGAGGAAAGAGGCAGAATTCATAGTTCTGAGCGAAGCCAACTTCGCTCTCGCAAAGAAGAATAAGTACCACCACCGTCTAGGCTCAGGTGGTTATCAGCGTCAGGCTCCCAAATGGCAACAAGAAGAGGCTGCTAAGAAGGAGAAAGGGTCACCGGCACTATCCGAACAAGTTGGTGAAAGGTCCGCGAATTGGATTCGGGCTAGAAAACCAAAGGAAACCGACAGCGGGTTGTCCTTTGATGACCTTGAGGTTGAAGAAGTAGTAAAGAACATCTTTGCAGTGGCAGCCAAGCAACGGGAAGGTACATTCAAGCCACGAAGAGACAGAGACCTCCTTAGTGAGGGCCTGGGTAACCCCGAGCATCCTGGCCATGTTCGAGGCGTCTCAGTCAAAGAAGGATGGAAGGATGGATTCGGCCCTCAATGGGAAGGTGAGTACAAGAAATGTGATCGATACAAGGAGGAAATGGCTACCTATTGGAAGGAGGAGGCTAAGAAAGAGTTCACAGAGTTTATGCAGAAATTTCTAGATGATCCTCCTCCTGAGTTGATGCAGAAACTGGCGAGTGCGGTGTCAAATGAACAAATAAGCACTCAGGCACCCCAGATGCAGCTAGTCCCTATGGTGTCCCAGCAGACCGTTGTCGAGGTACCAAGCAGTGTTGCATCTACAGGGAATAAGATTCAATATCTGGTTGATGACATTGTTACTCTCATGGCTTGCTCCCTAGTCATAAGATATGGCATTAACAATCATCGTACAAGGGAAGTAGCCATGGGCAAAGCGATCCCAGGACGCAAGTACCACGGTGCTGATATTCCTGAAGACTACTGCAGAGTAGAAGTATCGACTGTGGTCCAAGGATATGAGGACGAGATGTTAGACATCCCTGGTCCCGAGGACATTGAGAAACTCAGACAGGCTATAAACAATTTCATTCTTTGGCCTTGGCGAGACGTCAAGCTGAGGGAGCCACACCATCCTCGCAAGAGATAGCAGTTCAGGAGTCATCAGGACCGACTGATCCTCTTCCAAACCCACCACCATCACCAATCCATTCTCTTGCGAGCCCACCTCCGTCACCTCCGCCACCTCGGTCACCTCCGCCACATTCATCACCTCCGCCACATTCATCACCTCCGCCACCTTCGTCACCTCCGCCACAGTCATCACTTTCGCCACAATTATCACCTTCGCCACAATCATCACCTCCACAAACATCACCTCTGCCACCTCCAGCACAAAAATCCACACCTTCCCCACAACCCAAAGATCCTAAACAAACATCGGATCCACCAACGCCGCCAAAGAAGAAGTTTCCTATCCCCAAGTTGATTTCCCAATTCGAGCCAAAGAAAAAAAACAGTTGGCACAACCAGATTTTTGAGAGGACTTGGGCAAAAATGCACTAGTGAAGTCCTCGAGTTGTCTGAGCTCGAGAAGTCTGCGCAATCGGTGCCAAAGGTAATTCCCTGCAAATTCAAGGTGCCAACTTGGGAAGACTATAAGTCTGTGCCTAAAAACTATGTAGTGGGAAAACCTCTACTAAACTGGAGAGAAACTCCAAAAGGTCCCAAATAATGTAAAAAGGATGCATGACTGGTACATGAGAGCCTCTTCTGCTGGCATTCACACCATCAACGTGTCTATACCACATAAGACATTTCTAAGTGATCATAATCTGTGCATGATTAGCTTTGAAGACATTTGGTTGATGATGAACCTCGAGAGACTGGACGTACAGATAATAACGACGTTTGCATTGTAAGTGTTACATAGTTATACATGCATTGTACTTGCAAATGTTCAATATCTGACATATGCATGTGCCTTGTAGAATGTTATTTGATGAGCAGGAGTAGGCTTACAGTCCAGAACTTGATTATTGTGCCGAGGAAAGGATTGCCTATCTGAACCCAATTGATATATGCGAAGAAAGGCACACCTTTAGAATCGAGGAGAACAACGACGATTTAAGAGGCTTAGAAGGTGAAGAACGGGCCACCAAAAAAAGACAATTACAGTTTAAATTTGAAGCCAAGTACGCTTTCTACATTTCAAACTATATGCATAAGTATCAAGACACGAAATCGATAGTGGCACCGTACAACTTTGGGTAAGTATATGAGTTTGGGTAGTGGGACCGTATAACTTTAGATGATCAAACTACATAATTTCAATGCACAAATGTATCATGAATTTGATTCATGCAGGGACCACTGGATCTGCGTCGTCATTTATCCTAAAAAAGGAAGGGTGCTGGTACTAGACTCCGCAAATTACGCACCATCAAGCTATGCACATTTCATTGAGATGCTAGAGTTGTAAGTTGAGATATGCACGTATACTTTTGCATTATGAGATTTTAAGAATAATTAATATGGTGATTGTATTCGAGTTCGTAGGGCATGACGGTTTTATATAATCAACGGTGGAAAGCTTGAATCGAAGAAAAAAAGAAAAGGAGCCATTGGAAGTTATATATGACTGGCCGGTAAGTATGAAAACTTACTCTTATGAATACAGATCATACATGTACTATGTGGATATACTACATGTGCGAGCATCTATAAATAACCACTTTAATTTTCTATTTTATAGTGTCACAAGCAACCAGCAGGATCTGTCCTGTGTGGATACTGCGTGTGCGAGCACATGAGAGGAGACGACACAACAACTAAGAAGAAACCTTCCAAGAAAAAAGTCAAGGCGACGACCATCAACGAAAAGACATTGTACGCCATAGTTGAGGACATGTGCCTTTTGCTCATCAAACAAGTCATCTCAAGTGTAGGGAAATATCATGATGATGAGAGTGAATTAGCCAAGCCCGAGTACGAAGCGCTAACAGAGGTTTATAGCCTAAATCTTACTCGGTCCGATTTTTAGAGGACAAGTCCAAACTCTCTTAATGTATATGGACCTGTAACTTTATGTATGTGAGCGTGAGACTCATGTATATAATGTGTCATACACTTGTAACTTTATTGCGAGCATGCTACTCTGAAGAAAGAAATGTATGTATGAGATATTTAATTTACATGTTGCTATATATTTGAACACCATCCAATAGGGTTTAGTAGTTTCAATAACAATATATATGTATATATAAAATAATACAATAATATATAAGTACCAAAAATTTAAAATTAAAAATCATTTCCATAGGCGGTTATCTTAGTGAACCGCCTGTGTAAGTGAGTCATTTACACAGACGGTTCACTAAGAGAACCGCCTGTGGAAATGACTTTCTACAGGTGGTTCTCAAGCACCCGCCAGTTCTACTGGCCCCCAGTGCCGGCGGTTCGGGAAAACGCCTGTACAAATGCGTTCCGAACCGCCTGCATAGTAATCTTTTGTACTAGTGCCGTTGCCGTTGATGCTGTCCTCGCTCCTAGAGTTTCCCGCTCTCGCCTCGTCGCCGTCGCAGCCGCCACGGCCTTCCTCGCCTTATCTCCGCTGGTCTCGCCCTTGGTACGTGAATGACTGAGTCCCCCTCGCAGTCGACACAGGACCGCTGCCACCTCCATCTCAGGACCAGCTTCCAGATCCATCTAGGTCAGCTCCAAGATCCAAGTCTAATCTATGGTATGCACTGTGCTACTTCCTGATTTCTTGCATATGACGTGCATCATTGCCTGTCTTGGAAATCTGGGTGACACTAGTATGAGGTCAGTTCCCTCATTGCTGCCTGAATGTTTGTGGAGATGTTTCGTTGCAGTTCCTGGCTGTTAAACAATGGTCCTGGCTGTTGTTGGTTCATTGCATTTCAGTAGTCTGTTAGCTGATAAGATCGCCAAGTGAATCATGTGTGGCTATGTAATTTTTTTTTGTGTAAACAGGGTGGTCTAAAATAATTCTGTGTAAAATGATCTTTTGCAATTCTAGCATCAGTTTGTAGGGAATTGAAGTCCACATACTAAGTATGTAGTAATCCCCATGTGCTCTTGCATTCTTACTACTGCATCCAAATTCACCCAAAACTAAAGAAACTATGCATGTGGCCTTACAGTCTTGAAGTATTTAGTCATAAAAAGCTATCTTTTATTCATGCATGTCCAGTGTTAGTACACATGCATAGTACATTTGAGTCATGCTCTTTCAAAGTTCAGATCAGGGAGTCTGAAACTTCCAAGGGACTCTTATTCAGTTACTAGTTGTAAATTGTGTGATCAAAGCCACAGCCCACTAGTAGAAAAACTATTTTTGGTGGCGCCCCCAAAACACACCACGAGCGGTTTTGGGTTGCACGCCGCCTGTGGTGTGTTTTGGCCCCCAACCGCCTGTGGAGAGGGCTTATCACAGGCGGTTGGCATATGCCAACCGCCAGTGATAATCCCTCTCCACAGGCAGTTGGCATGTAAATGGGGCTATTTACACTGGCGGTTGGCATAAGCCAATCGCCTGTGGTAGACTCTGCCTATATATAATACCCTCCCGACCCTCACTCTCTTCTAGCCGCCACTTGCCATTAGAAGCGATTTTGGAGGTCTAGATTTTTCAAAATACAAGGGGAAAGGTTTTGATCTTCATTTCTTGGAAGGAGATTGGTTAAAAAGGTTAGTTTATGTCCCTATTGCTTCATTTAGCTCTTTTTTGCTCAATTGGAGCCACATTTTGGATCTAGGGTTTCACCATGAGTGAGAGAGAAGAGTCCTAGGTGTTCAATTTAGTTTATGCTATATATATTTACTTGATGTTTTCTCTCCATCTTCATGTTTGCTTTTTAATTTAGTTTATGTTATATATATTTACTTGATTGTTATGAATCAATGTTGTGTTAAATATACTCTTACTCTAAACCCTAGCTAATAATCTAGGATTTCACCATGAGTGAGAGAGAAGAGTCCTAGAATGTTTGAGAGAGAAGTGTAGTTTTTTTGGCAGTTTTTTTAATTATTGTACTTAGGTTTTTTGTTATGCTTTTTTATTTCTCAATTTATTTCATCCACTTTATATACTTATGTTTCATTAATTTAATTGTGATACTTAGTGGCTGGACCTAAATCCTAGCTAATAAACTCTAAGGGGGAGGTTTTGATCTTCATTTATAAAGACAAGGGGACATTTATCAAAATACAAGGGGAGAGGTTTTGATCTTCATTTCTTGGAAGGAGGTTGTTAAAAAAGGTTAGTTTATGTCCCTATTGCCTCGTTTAGCTCATTTTTGCTCAATTTGAGCCACATTTTGGATCTAGGGTTTCACCATGAGTGAGAGAGAAGAATACCTAGGTTGTTTTCTTAGTTTATTCATGTCATGTTGATGCCAATTTGATCCACATTTTTGCTCCATTTTCATTTTGAAAATCAGGTACTGATCGATGGAGAGGTCATTCTGGATGTATAATTTGTTAAGGCTAGATGAATCATACATACCCGAGGTTCATAAGTTTATTGATGCCGCTAAGAACCATGCTTGGAGAACAAAGAAGACGCACATACATTGTCCATGCATGGACTGCAAGAATGTGAGAGTATTTGATGACCATCAATAAATCCTCTCTCATCTTGTCCGCCGAGGATTTATGAAGGATTACTTGATTTGGACAAAGCATGGAGAGGAGAGCTCTGTGCCTTATACAACTGTTAGTCGTGCAAATGTCGACGCCGATGGTCCAGATATGTTTGTTGACGGTGGGTTTCAGTTAGTACACGAGACACAACAACCTGTCACCGATGGTCCTGATCATGGTTTCGCTGGAGGAATTGAAGGCATGGGAACTGATGTGATGCAAAATAATATGGCTGCGGAAGATGCATAATTCCTGGAGGTAATGTTGCGTCGTCATGCAGAAGATCCATCAATGTTCTTCAAGAAAGGTATGGAGACCCTGATGAAGGCAACAAAAGAGCCTTTGTACAACGAGTCTAAGGGTTGCTCCAAAGAGTTCACGACCTTGCGTTCGGTGCTAAAGTTGTTGGTATGCAAAGCTAGGTTTGGTATTTGTGATGCTGGCTTTGATGCATTCTTGAGTATTATCACAGACATGCTTCCTAAGGAAAACAAAGTGTCTCCTAACACGTACTATGCAAAGAAGCTAATCAGTCCACTCACGATGGGTGTTGAGAAGATCCATGCTTGTAGAAATCACTGTATCCTATATCGAGGTGACGAATATAAGGACATGGAGAGTTGTCCAAAGTGTAATGCAAGTATGTATAAAACGAATAAAGACTACAAAGAGTAACACTGTGCTGCCTCAGTTGTGTGTAAAGGAAAGAAGCGAAAGAAGACCCAACAGAGTTCAAAACCTACGATCAAAGAAAAAGAAGAAGTAGACTATTATGCGCTGAGTACTGACGGAATGAATCCGTTTGCTAAGAGGAGTAGCACACACAACACATGGTCGGTGATCCTCACCATCTACAACCTTCCGCCATGGTTGATGCAGAAGCGAAAGTATCTCATGCTAACCATCCTTATCTCTGGACCTACACAGCCTGGAGTTGACATGGATGTTTTCTTGGTGCCCTTAATGGAAGACATGAAGATATTGTGGGAAACATGTGTTAAAATGTGGGACGAGTACCGCCAAGAATCATTCACGTTGAGAGCAATTATCTTTGTTACCATCAACGATTACCCTGCTCTCTTCACATTATCAGGGCAGTTCAAGGGAAAAGTTGGTTGTGTGGTATGCATAGATGAAACCGCTCACTGTGTCCCTTACTGCATCTAAGAAGATAGTGTACATGAGGCACAGACGCTTCTTATCGAAAGGACACAGGTACCGCCAGAAGAAGATGGATAAGCACTTTGACAATAACGTTGAACTCCAGTCTACTGCCCCACTAGACAACAACAAAGGCAAAAGAGTTTTTAACATAGTTAGAAACCTTAAATTTGTTTTCGGGAAGAAGACAATAGACGGAAAACCAAGAAAGAATGTCAAACCAACTCTAGGGGCTACGTTCAAGAAAAAATATATTTTCTTCGAGTATTTGTCATACTGGCCTGAGTTAGACGTACGCCATGCGATCGATGGTATGCACGTTTAGAAGAACGTGTTTGAAAGCCTAATTGGAACCTTGCTAGACATAAAGGGCAAGACAAAGGAAGGACTAAAGTCACGTCTGGACATGGTACAGTTAGACATAAAAAAAGAACTCCACCCTGTTCTTCAAGAAAATGGGAAGTAGCATCTCCCGGTAGCAAGCTACAACCTCAACAATGATGAGAAACATTCGATGTGTGTGTGGTTGAAGAATCTGAAGGTTCCATCTAGATTCTGCTCTAACATACGAAGTATTGTGTCAATGAAAGACCTTACACTCACCAACTACAACTCACATGATTGTCATACCATGCTGACTACTTTCCTCCCTATTGTCATCAGGGCTATAAATCCAGTGTGGATAAAGATTGCAGTCACACGGTTGTGCTACTTTTTCAACAGGATCTCACATAAGGTCATCGACCGTGATGAGTTGACATCTCTTAAGGAATTTGCAGCGGAGATAGTGTCACAGTTTGAGATGTGTTTTCCTCCAGCATTCTTCGATATTATGGTTCACCTTGTGGTGCACTTGGTTCCACAGATAGAGGCACTGAGTCCTATGTATTTGCATGAGATGTGGACGTATGAGTGTTTTATGTCAACACTTAATGGCTACGTATCAACTCGTGCTCGTCCTAAGACGTCCATGGTAGAGGGGTACTTAACCGAAGAGCCAACTCAATTTTGTCGCACACTTTTCAGGCCTTGATTGTAGGTTGTTCTGTCGGTGGTCTCGCTACACTAATGCACTGCTATTATTTTTGTGCAAGATTTCCTCTGGAGGTTCCGGTCAAATGCCTTCCTGATGGTGCCTTCCGATGCCTTCCGATCAAATGACTCATTGTTTTCTGTCCACGCTGTTGAATGTGATGAACTAATAAATGCCTTGATAATAGGTGAAAATATTTCCTGTGGTTCTGTTGCCCAAGGATAAGCTTGCTGACACCAGGTATAAGTATCCTTATTGTTAAGAGAGGAGATTATTAATGTGCTTTGTTAAAAATAATTGATTTATGTTCTTGATTTCCACTACGTCAAAACGGATTTTGCGTGTCGGTCAAAATCCGTTTTTCGCAGCGGTCAATGGCGTCCGCTGCGATGACAATACCACAATAAATGTGGCGTTTACCGTGACGGTCAGCAAGTGTCTGCTGCGCAAAACCGATTAACCGCAGCGGGCACCCTACAATGGCCGTTGCGGTTAATCCTTCCAAATAAATAATAAAAAAGAAAAACCCTAATAGCCCACCGAGCCCATCCACGGGCCTAGTGAACCCAGCGCCGCTGCCGTCGACGGTCGCTGCAGCCCCGCCGCAACCACGCGCAGCCGCGAGCTCGCGTCGTCGCTGGCGTGACCCGAGCTGTGGTCGCGCTGCGAGCAGTGGCCCATGCCGGGGACCCGCGCGCCGCCGCCGGCGCGACCCGAGCCGTGGCCGCGCTGCGAGCAGTGGCCCGTGCCGGGGACCCAAGAGCCCTGCGTCGGGGACCCGCGCGCCGCCGCTTCTCGAGCGTCGCGTCGTGGCCAGCCGGGGCCCGCGCCGCCGCTCCCAGCTTCCGGGTCCACGCGTGCCGCCTGCGCGCAACCCGAGCCGCCCGCGCGCTGCCCGGTGATGGAGAGAGACGGAGTGGGACAGGGAGAGAGAGAGAGGAAGGGAGAGGGGCTGGAGTAGTGGAGTCTGTCGCTGGGAGAGAGAGGAAGGGAGCGGGCGACGGCTAGAGGGAGAGAGAGGAAGGGAGAGAGGTGAGTGCCCTCAAACCCTAAGGGTTTCTTTTATACCAGCACCCGCTGTGGGCCTCGCCCTGGGCCTAATGGGCTTCGGCCTTAACCGTGGCGGACCTTATAAGATGTCCGCTGCGGTAAATTGATTTACCGCAGCGGACACTTTAAGACGCCCGCTACGGTAAATACCTTATTTACCACTGCGAACACCTTAAGATGTCCGCTGCGGTAAATCAATTTATCGCAGCGGACAAAAATGTCCGTCACAGTAAATAAAAAATGCCCGCGGTGGGAAATCATTTTATTTTCTGCAGCAGGCAAAATAAGTGTCTGTCACGGAGGACTTTTTTGCAACGCTGTACAAAATCGATTTTGACGTAGTGTTCCTATTTGGCCAATTTGATGAACCTATGCTATGCTTCTTGTTGCTTTCCTAATGCCTACGCTATCAACTAGAGCAATGGTTTTGGGTGAAACCTAACAACCATCATTCTATAGCTTCAACTCAATCTCAATCTCTTTTTCAGCTCTATAATAAGTCAAAAAGCCTGAAATGTTCAGTAACCATTTTTTGCTTGTGTTTTGAAATAGGTTGATTGGGACATCACACCGGAAATGACATACTTGCGTGGTTTTCAAGTATGTCATAAAATAAATTGGAACCTTTTATGGTCTTTCTTCTACAAATTGTTAATTAATTATTTTCATACGCTACCAATAGATGTTCCTTCATCTAATGATGGTGGTGGTTGAATAGTGTCACCTTTCAAATGACATGTATTACATAAAGGCATCACTACTTTGGCTAGTGAGATATTTTTCTGTAATGTGCATTGTGGGACCAGATGAAGCATCTGTTGCACATATGGTTGCCGAGATGTTGCATAGTACTTGATCAGTTAGGACAAATTAAATGTGCATTTAGTAGATGGTATTAGACTGAACTGTTGTCACTATCGAGAACAAAAAGACCTCCAATTGTTTGGTCAGCCGTTCATGTCAGACACATAGTCTGATAGCCATCTGAATGGATGGCTGGTAGGACTAGGGTTCCTACCGGAGTTGCTCCGTAAATTGTAGGGGTGAGAGGTGGCTGGTCAATGGCAAGGGGCCCGAGGACGGCGCTGTGACGAGCTGGCTGCTGCTGCGCGCGAGACAGGAGGCGGCTAGGGTTGGGAAATCTCCCGGCTCCCTTCAGGAAGCCGAAAACAAATAATTATTTCTGCTTAATCTTTTACGTCTTACAATCTGCTATTTATAATAGCTTGATCCTAAAAATAGTAACTAATCTTATATGGAATAGGAAATAGATAATAATTCTAATAGAACTAGGAAATAACTAATCGGGCCTTAAGCCTATGCGCCTAGGTGGGTGTTCAGCCACCAGGGGTCTTCTTCCTTGTATACTGGACTCCGGTCATAACAATGGCTCTCATAGATTGTGTTGATTTAGGGTGAATGTTGATTTGAGATTTTGCACCAAACCTTTTGTTTCTCTCCTGATGTGAGATCAGTACAATAGAAGAATTGCTTTTAGCAAAAATCCAAACAACTAACTTGGTTGAAGAAAAATATTTCTCAGATTTGATCCCTTCACTAGCCCCATCGTACTCTATGCACCAGACTGTTATATGCCCCTTGTTGCTATTTAGGTTATTCAGGTTGTTTGTGATGTCTTGACTTGTTGGTTGAGCACACCTACTAGTTGATATAGCATGCACTTGATTCTTGTTCTCTTATTTATTATTCAGTGGGATGCATAAATGTTTATCACTTGATTACAACTAATTCTAGTGATGTTAATGTTTTTTATTTGCTGCAGATTTAGACCTGAAATGCATATCAGCATATGTGCTTGCCTCCTTGACATACCTTGTGTGTTCATTCCACTACTGCTATCACTGGACACAAAGGAGTATATTAGAGTAGCTAGCTAATATTTAAATTGTAATTGTAATTATAATGTGTTCATTTCACATGATGGATACAACTTTTGTATTAATGGCCTTTTGAACTTTTAATTTTAAGATGGGTGCAGATTAGTTTCTTTCAGAACTATCTTTGCTATATGCTAAGTTATGCAGTCATGCTATTGAGTAATCTCTATTTGAGCTGTAATTTTGTGCTAAGTTCTGTTGCACGATGGCTGTGTTTTTTTGCGACTACAGTACATTTGCAGATTATGGAAGATAGGGTTCACTACATGATGTTATTTGTGCAACTATCTATAGACTAGGAACAGAGGACGGGACTGGAGAGGGAGAACAGAGGGGACGGGAGAGGGAAAGTGGAAAACAAATGCCTATTAGGCGACGGGGGAGGGAAACAACTGGGTTTTGATAGTCCACCTAAATCCCCGTCGGGGCCTCCGCTTCCCTGGGCAGGGCTCTCCGGGCTCCCAAAGGAGCCCTTATGGTGCGCAGGTACTGCAGACGCGGGCAGCAGCCACGAGGCGTCCGGACACGTAGCAGCGCCGGACGTCCGGGCGCTAGATGCAGGGGCGTCCATGGGCCTGTGCAGGCTGGGCGACGGAACAGGGCCCCCAAATCTAACAAGTATACTAAGTATATATATCAGCCCAAGTTGTTTTATTTGGCCCAAAAACTGGAGATCGTGACTTCTAATCTGCAGTACTCCATACGGCCGGCCGGCGATTCCAATTCTTCACGTAACACTTCACCTGCCCATCGGCGGACTTCCGTTCCTGACCAAGATTTAGTCACAATTCAGACCAAGATCAGAGACGACGGAAATCGCCAGGTAAGTTTCATGTCCAGCCCCTAATCCCTATTTTATTTAGTTAATCTTTTATGCATAGTCTTTGTACATAAATTGATTAGTGTAATTGTTTCAATTTGCAAGTCATGTCTTCTTCAAATCGGATTAGAAAATATGAATCGGGAAATCAAAAGCGTAAAAAAAAGCAAAGAATTGAGGACTTAACTCAATCTCAGAAAGGATCTATGGAGAGGTTTATTGTTAGAGAACAGCATGTTTCTTCTCCTAACAATGATACAGTTGGGCAGGACACTGCACAAGAAAATGCCAATGATCTTAATCCCAATAATGATACAGTTGGTCAGGGCACTGCAGAAAATGTTAACTTGGATAGTTCTCAGGTTGTAGAAAATGTGAACTTGGATAGTTCTCAGGGTGCTACAAATGTTGATGATTTTTCTTTTCAGCGAGATATTTTTGATCCAAGGTATTGGGACTCCCTAGATTCTAAACATATTGATATCTTAGCAGAAAAGGGTCCTAGAAGAGATTTATCAATTCGGAAAGGTCCTAAGGATAGATTTTCTAGAAGGTTTTCTGCAATATTCTATACTAGAATTCTATCAAATGGAGAGGAGTGCGACAGAGATTGGCTTGTGTATTCCAAAGAACTTGACAGAGTATTTTGTTTCAGTTGTAAAATATTCAGTAAAGGACATCGGAAAGGTAATTTGGTCAGTTGTGGATTTAATGATTGGGCACATCTTAGTGAAAGACTCAGAGAGCATGAGACAAGTACAGATCATGTTTTGAATATGACGGCTTGATATGATTTGCGTAATAGATTGCAAAAGGACCAAACTATTGATAAAGTTGCTCAGCGACAACTTGAAAAAGAAAAGCTGCATTGGAGAAAAGTTCTATTCAGAATAGTGGCCATTGTAAAATTCCTTGGCAAACATAATCTGGCATTTCGTGGTCATAATAGCAAACTATATGAAGGCAGCAATGGGAATTTCTTAGGCTTGATAGAAATGTTGGCTGAATTTGATCCAGTTATTCAGGAGCATGTCCGTCGGATTACTAATGATGAAACTCATGTTCATTATCTTGGCCCTAGGGGTTCAAAATGAGTTGATACATTTGCTTGGTTGTACTATTAAATCTGAAATCATTAAGAAAATTAAGGAAGCAAAATATTTCTCTGTCATACTAGACTGTACTCCTGATGCAAGCCACCAAGAACAAATGTCTTTAATTATAAGGTATGTGGATTCATCTTCATGTCTTGTTCGTGTTGAAGAAGCATTTATGGGATTCGTGGAGGTAAATGATACAACTGGTCAAGGAATTTTTGATGTGCTAGAGGAAGAACTAAAGAATCTCGGTCTTGATACAAATAATGTCAGAGGACAAGGCTATGATAATGGGTCAAATATGAAAGGAAAACACCAAGGTGTACAAAAGAAACTTCTGGATATAAATCCTAGAGCTTTCTATTCTACTTGTGGCTGCCACAGCCTTAATTTAACACTTTGTGATATGTCCAAGACTTGTGGTGACGCCAAAGATTTTTTTGGAATCATCCAACGTATCTACACAACATTTGCTAAATCTACTAAGAAATGGCAGATTTTGAAAGATAACATAACTAGATTGACTCTAAAGTCAGTGTCATCTACTCGTTGGGAGAGTCGTATTGATAGTGTCAAAGCTATTAGGTTTCAGTTTGCAAATATTCGAGAGGCTCTACTTCAAGCATCAGATAGTGATAATGATCCTTTGTCAAGCAGTGAGGCTAAAGGTTTAGCAAAGAATGAACTTGGAGAGTATGAATTTTTAGTGTCAATAAATATTTGGTATGACATATTATATGTTGTTAACCTAGTTTAGCAGAGAATGAACTTGGAGAGCAAGGAATTGCAATCGAAGGATATGCTAATTGATGTTGCTATTGAGAAAGTGCAGGGAGTGATATATTTCTTCAATCAGTACAGAGAAACTGGTTTGGCAAATGCACTGGAGGCAGCTACAGAAATTGCACTTGACATGGATATTGGTACATGTTTTCGTGAAAAAAGGCAAATTAAAAGAAAGAGGCATTTTGATGAGAATCCGGATGACTCAAATGCTGCCACAGAATCTGCAGGAATCTGCAGAGGAATTATTTAGACGCAACTATTTTATACCAATTGTTGATCAAGCTATTTCCTCTCTCACTACAAGATTTGAACAGTATCAAGGTTACCAGAAAATATTTGGTTTCTTATTTACTTCTGATGCATTGCGTTCTCTGGATAATAAGAGCTTGAAATCTTGTTGCCATCGACTTGGAGATGCACTTAAACGAGATGGACAATCTGATATTGATGCCGATGACCTTTATGTGGAGTTGATTTTCCTTCAAGATTTTATTCCACAAGAAAATAAAGGCCCGATTGAAATTCTGAATTTTTTGAAGCGACATGAGTGTTTTCCCAATGCAACCATTGCATACAGAATTCTATTGACCATTCCAGTTACTGTTGCATCAGCAGAGCGGAGCTTTTCAAAATTGAAGCTATTGAAGACCTACTTGCGAACTACAATGACACAAGAAAGACTTAATGCACTGGCGTTAATAGCACTTGAGAGTGGCATGCTAGAGAAGATTAATTATGAATATATCATTGAAGATTTCATTTCAAAGAATGCTAAAAGAATATCACTTTTCAAGTGATGGTTATATAACAGGTATATTTTTTATTGCGCTATTACATTTTGTAATATAGACAATATATATTTGCTATTGTTTCCGTGTTTTGCATTACATATTAGGCCTCCACTTAGTGTTTTGAACTAGGTATCTTATTTTACAGGGACGCGCCTGCTAGATGTGCCGTAATATTTATGTACAATCCAACTCGCGAGGCTGCAGATCGGGCACGACGAGGCCAAGAGCCGGGCCGTGGACAGGCTGCTGGATGCGCTGCGCAGGGACGAGCGGAGCGTGCTGGCGGCGCTCGGTCGTGCCAGCGTCGCCGTGACGGTGCAGCTGCTCACGGCGTCGGCACCCGTGGTCCAGGAGAAGGCCCCTCAACTATCACGTTGGTCTAATTTGAGCCCTCACCTCCAAAACCGTCTAGTCCAAACACCCCAACATGCAAAACCACTCAACGAAGACCCTATGCACGATTCAGGTGGTTTTTGACTGTTCACGTGGCGTTGACAGCCACGTTGGCGCGGGGTCCTCTCACTGACACGTCAGACCCACTTGTCAGCTACATCTTCCACCTCCAGCTCCCGGGCTGGTGGAAGGCGATCGCCGCGAAGCTGGACACGCTCCCAGCGTGCATGTCCGACCTGTCCAGCCACCCTTGCTTCGCCAGGAACGCGCTGTGCCGGGAGCTGCTGCAGTCGATGGCCGCCACGCTCGCCGACACGGCCGAGCTTGTGGCGCGGTGCCTGGAGCCGCCGGCGGATGGGAGGCTCGACCTCGGCCTCCGGGACTGCGCGCTGATCGTCAAGACAGGCGTGCTGTCGGCCGTCGCAGGCCCGTCCCCGTCCCATCTGGCAGCAGCGGATTCCCCATCCGCGGTGGTCCAGGCGGACGTCCGGGAGCTGCTCGCGAGGCTGCAGATCGGGCACGACGAGGCCAAGAGCCGGGCCATGGACAGGCTGCTGGACGCGCTGCGCAGGGACGAGCGGAGCGTGCTGGCGGCGCTCGGCCGCGCCAGCGTCGCCGTGACGGTGCAGCTGCTCACGGCGTCGGCGCCCGTGGTCCGGGAGAAGGCCGACACGGTGGTGTGCCAGGTCGCGGAGTCCGGCGCCGCCGCCTGCGAGGCGCTGCTCGTGTCGGAGGGCGTGATGTCGCCGCTCGTCTGGTTGGCGGAGTCTGGCAGCGTCGTGGAGCGCGAGAAGGTCGCGCTGACGCTGCAGCGCCTGTACGCGTCGTCGCCTGACGTCGCGTGCGCGGTTGTCGGACACGGTGGCGCCGACGTGCTCGTCGAGTTCTGCCAGACAGGGGACTCCGTCTCCCAGTTCGCCGCGGCCGCCGCACTCCGGAACCTCTCGGCAGTGCCGGAGGTGCAGCAAGCGGGCGGACGAAGGAGTCGTCCGCGTCATGGTCGGCCTGCTGGACCGCGGTGCCGTGGCGGGGCGCACCATGGAGTACGCCGCGCAGTGCCTGCAGAACCTCAGGTCCGGCAACGACGGTCTGTGGCATGTCGTCGTGGCGGAGGGCAGGTTGCGCAGCCTGCTGCTCTACCTGGACGGCCCGCTGCCGCCGGAGCCCGCAGTGAGCGCGCTCCGAAACCTCGTGGGCGCTGTCTCGCCCGGCAGCTCTCTCCCTCTCCCTGCCTATCTAGGTGTTGGAGGTGGAAGATGGAGCTGATAAGTGGGTCTCACGTGTGAGTGAGATGACCCCGCGCCAATGTGGCTGTGAACGCCACGTGGACGGTCAAAAACCACCTGAATCGTGCACATGGGTCTTCGTTGAGTGGTTTTGCAAGTTGGGGTGCCTGGACTAGACGGTTTTGGAGTTGGGGGCTAAAATTAGACCAACGTGATAGTTGAGGGGGCCAAAAGTGGACTTAATCCTTAATTAAACGGCTAGCGCGCGCGCGCACACACACACACACACACACACACACACACACACACATATATATATATATATATATATATATATATATATATATATATATATATATATATATATATATATATTGAAATGAATTAGGCGGGAGAGCTGTCGATTATATTAAAAAGAAGAAACCCAGACTGGGTAGTACAACGGGAGAAAATAAATACAAGAACACACTAACTGAATCGTCCGAAACAACTAAAACAAACACTGCTGAACACCATAAATTTGATCCTTCACAAACTCTTCCGCAATAGCCAGCCAAGTGACACCCATCACACGGACAGCAGTAAGAAGACCAAAGACACACTTGCATCATCCTTCATGACCCCTAACAAAGAGATAGAGAGGCCTCCGCCACAAAGTCTCAATAGGCACGACCTTTTAAACTCATCAGTGGCATGAGGAGATCTGGTGGCAACAATTCCTTTAGGCAAACTACGATGTCTTGCATTGCACCCTAATTGAGCTTCTCATCCTTCCCAACAACGCACAAATCCTTTAACATGGTGCGTTGTGCAATGCGGCCACTTTGACGGAGTGAAGCTCTATCATAGGAATTGTGTCGACGTCTTGTATGTGTAGCCGATGGCGAAGGTGGGTGTATAGGGGACATGTTAGATCGTTCTCCTTCGTAGTTGCGGCCATTGAAGAAGATGCTGCAATAATCGATGTATCCTCAATCGATCTGGGCACTTCTTCGTTGACCTCAGTCATAGAATGCAAAGGGTTGTCTTTGATTGCCGGTGAAGACTTCTTCCTTGACGTTGACATCGGTCATAGAATGCAGAGGGTTGTCTTCAATAATGAAGAGAAAGATGGAGTCCTCAATTGTCACTTGAGAGATAGCTTCCTCATCATCGGATGCATTCTCCACCAGAACTAAAATCCTCAATAGGGGTGACGGTCTATAGCAACGAGGCCATTGAGGGCACAACAACCTTCTCTATGGCCATCTCATCATTGATGGAAGTTGCACTGATCACACATGTGTCCTCACACACCAAGGAGTCAGCAGACATGCAAACCTTCACAAGAGAAGCAAGGACCGACGACGTCACTAAAGGCCCCTTGGCCTCGGCTTGCTCCAAGGACATCTTTTGGTGAATCTTTGCATCAATTATCCTTGTGGCCACCTCCTTACTGTCAGGGTTCAACACTGTGTGAAACTCCAACTCATCAGTGAGAGGGTTTGTTGTGGGAAATATTGGGTTCAAAGACAGTCAAATTGGGGAACAAGGACCAAAAAGACCGCCAAGTGTCTGGAGAATGCATCAAGAATGCATCAAGACTCGCTAGGTGGCCCTCCTCGTTCTAGATGGTTGGCCATCTGTGCAAGCCACAACTTGATGGTTGATGTCTTAGCCATGAAAGGACGCACCAGCTCCTCAAGCCGAGATACGAAGAACTCCTGGAGATTTGAATGAAGTGACTCCATCAGAGGCCCAAATAAAGATCGAAGGTCTAAGGTGGATGAACCAAGTTCCAGGGTGACAACGACAACCATATGCAACACATCGAGGATGGTGATTAGTCGAAGCCGATAGTGGATCACGACAACCATTTGGGGGAGATGTAGCCACAACATCTGCTCATCTCCGAGCATTTTGAAGATGGTTATGCTGGGAATGAGAGCTGAAACATGGTGAAGTAGGGGGAACCGGAGGCTGCAATGTCCCTCTTTATGCCCAGGACAACGACATCGAATGCAGCGGAAGGAGTCCCGACATGAGCTGGGCCTGGTGATCACGGGTGAGACAACGGCAGCATCTTCCACGAGCCCATGATTTGAAGGGAAGACTACGATCCTTTCTTGACTTGGACGATGGTGGCGACTGCTGCACATCGCAGCCTGGCGATGAGTTGTGCGAAGGGTGACTCTCTGAACGATCCTTTGTTGACTTGGACGACGTTGACGATAGCCGCACATCGCAGCCTGACGATGAATTGTGCAAAAGGGGACTCACTGCATGGAGCGCCAAAGGCCCAGAGGCCGACAATGGAGACGACATGCCTCCTCACATGCCAATAGCAAACTCTTGGAGACGACAGCCGGCAGAGGGACCTGGAGGCACGGCGGGCAGTGGAGAGCCTCTAACAGGACCCTCCGATACGACACACCATGCAAAGGAGGCAGCGCCCGGATCGCACAGCAGGCCGTGTTCTCCTACCGTGTCTTGTACAACATGATTCGGCTTCGGCCACAACAGCCACCCCTTGTGATGGCGGTGGCGTGGATGTCGGAGATCCCCTCGGTGCAGCGGCTCTCACTACGTCAAAATCGATTTTGCGCAGCATTGCAAAAAAGCCCTCCGTGGAGGACAGTTTCCTTGCCCGCTGCGAAAAACCCCATGCTTTTCCGTGATATTCTTTTTTTCAATTTACCGTTGCGGGCATTTTTGTCCGCTACCGCAGCGGGCATTTTAAGACGTCCGCTGCGGTAAATAGGTATTAACCGCAGCGGACGTCTTAAGAAGTCCGCTGCCGTAAATAGATTTACCGCAGCGGACATCAAATAAGGCCCGCCACGGTAAATAACCAAAGGCCCAGCAGGTCCAACCAGGCCCGTTAGGCGTTTCCATATAAATAGGTGACTTAGGGTTTCATCCTCCCCAATCTTTTCTCCCACCCGTAGCAGCCAGAGGGTCGGCGGCTCTCTCTCCCTCGCATCTCCCTCCTCTCTCTACATCTCCCTCCTCTCTCTCCCTCGCATCTCCCGAATTGCGGCGGCGGCCATGGTGGACTGAGGGCGGGCGGCGCGCATAGGCGGCGGCCATGGCGGGCTGAGGGCGGGCGGTGTGGCCCCGGTGCCTCGCCGCAGTGCGCAGAGGCGGGCGCGGCCCCGGCGGCTCCCAGCGGCGGCGGCGGCCCCGACGGCTCGCCGCGGCACGTAGAGGCGGGCGCGGCCCCGGCGCCTCGCAGCGGCGCACAGAGGCGGCGGCGCGCAGAGGAGGGGACGCGGCACCGACGGCTCACGGCGGCACGCAGAGGCGCGGACGCGGCCTCGGCGACTCGCGGCGGCGTGCGGGGCTCAGCAGGGCAGCGCGATGCGGACGACGAGGGCGGAGGGCGGCGCGGGAGGCGTTGTGGTGCTGCAGCTCTGGATCTGGATGGGCTCGGCGGGCTCCTAGATGGGCTTGTCGGGCCTGTCCAATTTTTTTTTGTTTTTTTTGAAATTATTAACCGCAGCGGGCTTTCTAATGTGCACGCTGCGGGAAATAGATTTACTGCAGCGGGCAAACGCGCCCGCCGTGATAAGGCCACGATTAACCGTGACTTTAGCATCGCAGCAGACGCGTTTGCCCGCTGCAGAAAACTGTTTTTGGCCACTGCGGAAGCTCTGTTTTAACGTAGTGTCTGGCGGCGCGGTCGTCAGATATCTCCTCGGCTGCTGATGGCGCGGGTGTAGGGATCCCCTTGGGGCAGCGGCGGGGCAGCGGCGGCTTTCGGCAATGTTATGATTGCATCATATATATATATTGCTGCGGAAATATAGAGAAATGAGTATGTCATTATATAAATGAATGAACATTACTTTTATGCATGAAGGTTATTCATAGTTATTTAATTTTAAGTTGCTTCGTTATGGACGTGTGTCACAAGTGCTAATAGATTCCCACGTAAACAATGAAAATGAGTAGTGCTAATAGATTCCCACGTAAACAATGAAATGAGTAGTATGTCATTAGATAACAAAAGGATGTTATGCATCAATGATATCCACATTTATTTTGTCACAGTCACTCCGCTGTGGATGTATTTTACGAGTGTTAAGAATGATTACTAGATTCCCACACAAAATTAGACAGATGATTACTAGATTCCCACACATAAAACTTGCATCGCGCAATGCAACAAAAGGGTATAGTCACATTTATTTTGTCCAAGTTACTTCACTATGGTGCATCAAGCTAATTAACATCATTTATAATTCATTGTGAATGTTTACCAGCAGATTCTCTCACAAATATATAGAGAGACATTATTATGTTCTTATACTACTGAACGAGAATCACGTTATGCACCAAGGATATTAACATGTAATTAGTCAGAGTCGCTTCCTTCTGGATGTGTGCAGTGCTACTAAGAATGGTTAAACTATGTTTGCCCTTGGTTTGGGCAGCAAGGGACTCCTCGCCAATTGCAATCCTCTCTACTCATATATAACTCTTCGTCTTTCCCCTCCATCCCTATATCTCAACCTGCTTCCTTAATTTTATCAATCCGTCTCCTTTCCCCCACCTATCTATAACAATAAGTTGTTTCTAGACAAAACAGCAAGCTAGTGGAATGAAGCATCTCAACATAGCATGGATGAGCCTCCGTAGTTCACAAACGCAGTTGGCTTGGGTGCATGGTGAGTTCAAAGCTGAAAGGTTTAACTGGATAAGCCAAAACTATTTAAATGATTTTGAGTTGTGCTTATTGACGTCTCTACAACTAAAAAGCAACAAAAGCAATTGTTTACAGGTGAAAGGTATGGGAATGGCTAGAGGGGGGTGAATAGCCTATTTAAAATTCTACAACAACACTTAGGCAAACTTGTTAGAATAAGACACGGCGACAAGCAAGTTTGCACTAGCACTGCGGTTAGGCAAGCCACCTACCAATTATAGTTACTAGCAAGATAACAACTAGAGCAAACAAACTAGCTAGCAACCTAGAAAGCTCTAAACAAAGCTACACAAGCTAAAAGAGCTAAGCTACTCTACTTTGCAAGAATGAAAAGAATATAATATGTAAAGCTAGAGTTTAGGAAGGTTATACCACCGCGGAGAGAAGACCAATAGATAGTCAATCAATCACAATGAGAATCCTTGGTGAAAGACAATGTGACACAAGATTTTTTACCGAAGTTCACTTGTTTGCCAACAAGCTAGTCCTCGTTGTAGCGATACACCCACTTGGAGGTTCACGCGCTAATTGGCATCACACGCCAAACCCGTCACCGGGTGCCGCAAAACCAACACAAGATAGGGATCCACAAGCTACGCGCAATCCACTAGAGATACCTTTTGCGAACTCCCGCGGGAAAGGTTCAAGAACCTCTCACAATCCACCGATCGGAGCCGGAGACAATAACCTTACTCCACTCAACAATCCTCGTCGCACCAAGCCGTCTAGAAGGTGGCAACCTTCAAGAATAACAAGAGCTCCCGCGATGACGACGATCACCAAGTGCCACTAGTATGCAATCAATAGAGCAATGCACTTGGTTCACTCAATCTCTCATGAAATTATCAAGTGTATCAAGAGAGTGAGTGGTGGAGGCTCTCACAAATGAGTACAAGTGTGTGAGTGATGAAAGTGTGCAAGAGCGCTGCCCCAAGGGCCAGCCAAAACACTATATATAGCTCTCACTCACAACTAGTTGTTTTCCTCAAAAAACAGAGCCACTCCGGACATTATTTTCTCAGGGGTCCGGACCAACAGCCGCATCTGGACCCTTCACCAGCTGAGAGCCGAGCTCTCTGTATAACACTCCGGACGCGCCTCCGAACGCGCGCAACGTGCCGTCCGGACCATGCGTATGCGTCCAGTCAGCCTGTCGCCAATTGCCACGCGTCTCTAGACGCTACCTACAGTCCGAGTCTGGACTCGGCAGTGTCGTTCGGTCTCTATGCAGAGAGGTTCCAGAGAGCTCCTTTCCTCCGAACGCTTGTCCGGAGTCCACTGTCCGGACACCAAACGCTGCCCGGACTTCACTTCCAGAAACAACAGAGAGGGTCGCCACTCCGGACGATTGTTCGGAGCCCCTGTCCGGGCAGAAACCAGCGTCCGGACTCCTCTCCACAGCCAAGCCGACCTAGGGTATGCTTCCGGACGCACATGCGTTAGTCCGGACAGCCAATACCCTAGCGTCTGGACCTCTGTCCGGAGCCCTTCCTGTTGCTCAAACACTTCTCCAACATCTCCCAAGCTTCCAAGAGCCAACACTAAGTGATTCAGGCACTTGTTCACGTGTGTTAGCTTTTAGTTCACATTTTCTTGGAATTAGTTGGTTCACCTCACTAGTTCGATTGATTTTAAATCCAATGCAACGAACCTAGTGGCACATGATAACCGTAATCAACGCAAGAGCTCCATCCTTAATAGTACGGCTATCTATCTTAAACGTGATCACACCCTCTATGGTGTCTTGATCACCAAACCGAAAATGGTTCCTATATCACCTTTGCCTTCACGCCATTTTCCTTTGCACCACCATGCTAGAGTCCTTGCCATCAACACTTTGATCCAATAGCTCCACCACATGGCATGTACCAACCTATCTCATGATTCACACTTAGAGATCAAGGTTAGTACTTAGGTAGGTTTCATCAATTACTCAAAACCAAACACATGAGGGACTCTCAATCTCCCCCTTTTTGGTAATTGATGACAACCTTTTCATAAAGATATGAAATATAAACATTTTGAACTTGATTTGCTTGTCCAAGCATTTTAATCAAAAATTTAGAATTGGACAAGTCACACAAATTCGGTTTGGTAGCTATTAGCTCCCCCTACATATGTGCTTCAAGAGTTTGGTTCAAGTTTTGCACATATGCATGGATAGACAATGTGGGAGAGTAAATAACTACCAAATGATGCTAAGGTATAAGAGTAGACCTTTGAAGCATGATACCATCGGAGTGCGGAATTTAGAATCACCCTTAGCACCATAATAAGTGTAGGCACCAACAATGATGCACTTTTACATAACTAAAATGATGTCAACAACCTCAGAATCAAGGATAAACAATCACATCATGAGCATACTTCATCAAATAACAAGTTCCACATGTCCATGAAGTATGTGATTACAGGATTGAAGAAATGGAGAAAAGGAGAGCCAGTGGGACCCACATAGGGGGCCGGCCGACCTCCTATAGGGCCCACCAGCTCTCCCTCCTAGCCAGGATCCAGGAGAAGCACCCCAGAGTGAATCCCAACCCTTGGATCACTATGTGCTTTCTCCCAACGGCTCACAAACAAAGCACATGGATCAATGGGCCCGCATCAACAAGATCAACATGACAAACAACTCAGAAGAACCAACCCAGCCAAATGACAAGTGGGACCAGCATCTAGAAGGCCGAGGTGGGCCAGAGACCCCAAGGGGGGGGGTCGGCCGACCTCTCACTGGGCCTACCAGCCCCTCACTTGGTCTCTAACCAGTGGGCTAGTTCTAGAAGGTGAAGATAGGGCCCACAGGCCATAGGGGGGTCGGCCGACCTCCCCCTAGGTAGGTTGAGGTCCTGGTAACCGCCATACATGTTTAGCACATGTTGAAGATCACAACCATCCACTCCAAGTAGGTTTAGAGGCGGTTGGATCCAAGGGTGGAGATTTGAAGCCTCCTGGATCAATGATGTGGCAATGGAGTAGCCCTTACTCCACCTCCCACTATAAATAGAGACTCATACCCCCCTATTCATACATGGTGAAGAAGCCTACAAGCTCTATTCCTTATATTGTTCTAGTAGTTAGTCTAGAGTGGGAGTTAGAGTTGAGTCGAGCTGCGCTCGGGATTTTCGGAGTCGTCTTCTGGAAAGTCTGGTATAGCTCTTGTATCTTTCCTTCTTCGTAAGACTTTATCTTAGTCAATATATTACTTTTCCTCTACTTTACTTAGTATTTACTTTGAGCATTACTATACTTGTTGTAGTCTCGTTATATCCTTAGCTCTTTAATAGCCTTTATATCAATAGTTTGTGATCCTTGTGTCCTTTCCTGTATGTGATCATTGTCTATCATAGGTGCTTTGATTATAGATCATAGTTAAAGTAGTAAGTTGTGTGTAAGCGTGGTGCTTATACATCACCTTATCCTTGGGTTACCGCTTGTTGCACGGATTGTTTGTGGTAGCTAGCAAGAGAGTGACAGTCTTGTCTAGTCTTTGTATTCCACCACATGTTCTTAGGCAAGTTCTTAAAAGGTAAGACCCTTGTAAGAAGAGGGTGCGGTCCGGTATGAGTTTTGTCCTCCTACTAATCTATCCCCTCGCATGGCATACTTGTATTGAGGAGACAAACTATAGTGTTTAGACTAATTAATTGGCTAAGTATATTGAAGTAGAGTGAATTACATAGGAGTCCTTATACTCTCTCGTTGTCCTCCCACCTTAGTTATACTATCTAGTTCTTTCTAAGTATCTTTTACCTTGGCTTATTCATTCATCACCCCTTCCTATCACATATATCGTTTACCCCCCCTATACTAGTTGGTACTAAGTTGAGGTGCTCTCTAGGATCTCTATCCAATTATCATTTCTAGCTCAGCTTTCCCTTGGGAAAATATAAATTACGATACCTTGGAATACTCCTAGGTGAAGTGCTACAACGGTATAATCTGTGCGCTTGCGAATTTATCCAATAGTCATAAGAAATACCAACAATAAGCTAGATACCAAGAAAACACTAGAAACCCCATGAGATCAACATTAAGAGCAAGGTTTCTATATACCACTTGAAAACACAAGAATCTAGCTTACCACCTTACGCATGCTAGTTGATCAATCATCAATCAATTTGTATCACTAGCAATCACCACACAAGCATGAATATTTGAAATTGAAGTGCTTGTGCAACAATACATATGAGGATCCAAGCATTCAAATGCAACACAAGTGTTCATGAGCTTCCTCCCCCTACTTGTGTGTTCTTTTTCAAAAAGATTTTTCATTTTACCCCCCTTAAGCATTTCTCCCCCTTGAACATCATATCTTTATCTTTCAAAATTTCTCCCCCTTTGTCATCCAATTGACACAAAAAGGTGGAACTAATAATAGATATTCAAGTTTTACTCCCCCTTAGTGTCAGATAGGGTGAAAGATTGTTTTTCAACTTTGGTTTGAGCTAAGCTACTTGCCCAAGATATTTAATTCGGTTTAAACCATAGACAAGCTTGTTCACACATGCTAAGATGGCTAACTTTCCTATGTTGAATTAAACACTTAATTTCATAGACATAGATCAAACACTAGGATTGCAAACACATAAACATGTCATATTCTACCACTAGATCATATCAACTCATAGAAGCAATAGTGGTACCATATAAGCATCAAATGTATTTTGTTTTCATGAATGAGCCTAGAAGCATGAGTGACGATTATATGCTCTACACAAGTCCTAACAAGGTATGCATGAATGCTCTAAAATCAACTTGTACCTTGCTTTGGTGTAGTAGAGGCATGCCATATAAGTGGGGGTGCATCAACTCATGTTGAAGAAATCAAGTATGTTCAACTCATTCCTTAGCTTGCAAAACCTATTTTCATCTAGTGGCTTGGTAAAGATGTCGGCCAATTGATCTTCGGTGCCCACACTTGTTATTGAAATGTCCCCTTTCAATTGATGATCTCTAATGAAATGATGGTGGACATCAATATGCTTTGTTCTTGAGTGTTGAACCGGATTGTTGGTGAGCTTGATTGCACTTTCATTGTCACATAGCAAAGGCACTTTCTTGACTTTGACTCCAAAATCATTCAAAGTAGCTTTCATCCAAAGTATTTGTGCACAACAACTCCCCGCACTAATATATTCTTCTTCGGCGGTAGAGAGTGTCACACTATTTTGCTTCTTTGATGACCATGAGAGAAGTGATCTTCCAAGCAATTGACAAGTGCCTAATGTGCTTTTACTTTCTATCTTGCAACCTGCATAGTCCGAGTCGGAGTATCCAAGTAACTCAAAGTTTGATCCTTTAGGATACCACAACCCAACATTTTGTGTATGCTTCAAATATCTCAATATCCTCTTTGTGGAATTTAAATGACTCTCTCTTGGAGAAGCTTGAAACCTTGCACACATGCATACACTAAACATGACATCCGGTCTTGATGCGGTCACATAGAGCAAGCTACCAATCATTGATCTATATAGCTTTTGATCTACCATGTTGCCACTAGCATCACCATCCAAATTTCCATTTGTTCCCATTGGTGTACTAATAGACTTTGCTTCATCTAGATTGAACTTCTTGAGAATGTCCTTGATGTACTTTTCTTGACTAACAAAAGTCCCATTCTTCATTTGTTTGACTGGAAGACCAAGGAAGTAGCTAAGCTCTCCAAGCATAGACATCTCAAACTCATTGTCCATCATGTTGCCAAACTCTTCACAAAACTCTTGATTGGTTGACCCAAAGATAATGTCATCCACATAGATTTGCAACACAAACAAGTCCTTTCCAATCTTCTTGGTGAATAGGGTAGTATCAACCTTGCCCATAATGAATCCCTTAGAGAGGAGAAAATCTCTCAACCTCTCATACCATGCTCTAGGTGCTTGTTTCAAGCCACATAATACCTTTCTTAGCTTGTGAAAGGATCAAGATGCCCAAGAAGGGGGGGTGAATTGGGCTCTTTTAAATTTCTAAGCAATAATTAAAACCTATCAAGAGCCAATTAACCCCCTAGTGCTTTCCCAAGTGTGTCCTAGCTAAACAAGCAAGACAAGGCAATGAAAGCGGTAAAGCCCTATGCAATTCTACTCAAGCAACAAGAATATAATGCGGAAAGTAGTGCTTAAGAGTAAATGCAATAAGTAAGGAGTAGGGGCAAAGGAAATTGACACGACGACGTTTTGCCGAGGTATCGAGGAGTCGACAATCCCCCCTAGTCCTCGTTGGAGCACCCGCAAAAGGGTATCGCTCCCCCTTAGTCCGCGCAAGGACTAAGTGCTCTCCATGGGCTGATTCTTCGCCACTCCGGCTTGGTGAATCGCCCACAACCGACACAATCGAACTTGGGTCATCCACAAGGAACACCATCGGATGATCACCAAGCAAACCTCCGCGAAACCGTCTAGGTGATGTCGATCACGAAGAGTAACAAGCACTAACTCTCACTTGACCAAGGCTAGTCTAGTGATTGAATGGATGCACACTTGCTAACTCTAAGCAACTAGTGAGAATCAACACATGGAATGGCAATTCACACTCTCACTAGGGCTCTTGCACTTCTTGCAATCTCACAAGGCAAACTCAGCAATTGGAATGGGCAAGAGAGACTCCATGGGGCTGATGGGGAAGTATAAATACTCCCCAACTAAACCCCTAGCCGTTAGAGGCAAAAACCAACTTTCTGCGTCACTCCAGACGCAAGAATAGGGTAGAGTCCGGACCATCAAGCATGCGTCCGGACCCCCAAACCTTCTGAACTCAACACTGAAAGCCAGGCGGTCCGGACGCTGAACGCAGTCCGGACGCAAGGCTCCGGACAGCGTCCGGACTCAAATTCCCTCTTTGGAACTCTCTGTGTTAGGTCTGGACCCTACTTGGCGTCCGGACTCAACACACCGGACAGTGTCCGGTTCATTTTGAGCTCTCTGGACCTCTTTGGATTGGGTCTGGACTCACTCTGCAGTCCGGACTCAGTCACTGTTCAAGGCGTCTGGACGCACTGGTACAGGCAGAGTGAACCCTAGGGTCCGGACGCATGTCCGATGGTCCAGACCCAGGGATACACTTGCGTCCGGAGCTCATTTCAGAGCCAGATCACTTTACTTTCTTCATGGAAGTTTTACCACATGGTCCAAGGACTACTTCTAAAGCTTCCTAGTGCTAGTTTGACACTAGGGTTTAGGGTTTAGCTAGGGATTATTAGCTAGGGTAACTGGATCATTTAGCTAAGGATTTATGATTTACCAAGTGATTATTAGCTAGGCTCTAGCTAGGGATTATTTAGGTAGCTATTAAAGTAAAAAATCTAAGTATCATAATTAAATTAAAACATAAGTGCATATAGTGGATGAACTACATTGAGAAATAAAAAAGCATAACAAAAAACCTAAGTACAATAATTAAAAAAAACTACCAAAAAAACTACACTTCCCTTCTTCTCCTCTATACATAAATTATATTTAACACAACATTGATTCATAACAATCAAGTAAATATATATAGCATAAACTAAATTAAAAAGAAGACATGAAGATGGAGAGCAAACATCAAGTAAATATATATAGCATAAACTAAATTGAACACCTAGGTACTCTTCTCTCTCACTCAAGGTGAAACCCTAGATCCAAAATGTGGCTCAAATTGAGAAAATATGAGCTAAATTGAGGCAAATGGGACATAAACTAACCTTTTTTAACAACCTCCTTCCAAGAAATAAAGATCAACCCCCCCCCCCCCCCCCCGCCCCTTGTATTTTGAAAAATCTGGACCTCCAAAATCGTCTCCAATGGAAGGTGGCGGCTAGAACTGTAGCTGGTCGGGAGGAAGAAGAGAGTGGGGGTCGGGAGGGTGGTATATATAGGTAGAGTCTACCAGTGTAAAAAGCACCATTTACACTGGTGGTTGTCTTATGCCAACTGCCTGTGATGTAATATTGTTGTTGGTGTCTAAAATGGCGGGGTCTAGACGACCAACGAGTAAATTTCTAAGTGTGTCGGAGTTCGGATGTTTACGCTCGGAGAACACAGAGGTTTATACTGGTTCAGGCACGAACGCCCTACGTCCAGTGTGTTGCGGGATCGTATTACCGAGCGTGGAGAGCTCGTAGAGGGGAGCTACAAGCTTTGGTGAGAGAGGGAAGCACGTTCCCAGGTCTCGTGCGTAAGAGGTTTTTGGTTCTGGTGGGTGCTCACGTGTGTGCGAGTTTGAGTGTGTGTGAATGAATGTTGGATGTCGAGAGAGAGTATATTGGGGGTCCATTCCCTCCCTTTATACGTAGGGAGAGATGGAGGAGTATAGTAGAGAGAGGGGAGTGATCGTGGGCCCGACTTGGGCTGCCGCCGAGGGAGGGCTTTGTCTTCATCCTGTCTTCCTTCCTAAGGAAGATTGCGCCAGTAGACACATGTCCGAGTCCTGTTCATCCTTGTTGTGCTGTAGCCATGCACCTTGTGATCGGGAACCCTGATGTCCCCTTTTCTAGGCATGGGCGGAGGCTATCGCATAGGACTAGGCACCCCGCGTTCCGTCGTACAGGGCTCTTGACGCCCTAATCCCTGTCGAGGTGTCCGTCGGAGATATGGCGTGGATGTAACGCGCAGAAGTCGTCAGTTAAGCAGCACAGGACCTTGTGCCACAGGGTGAACAGAGGTCGGCATGGCGACTCATGCCTTAAGCCCCATGCCTGAGGACGAAGGAGATTGTGGACCTTTTGACTATATGGGCTAGGGCACCCTAGGCAGTGGATGGCGGTGAGATCTCCATGGGCGAGGGATGTCACGGATGACGTTTGCTGGGCTCGGACGGGGCGGAAGAGCCCCAGAGGGTAGATGACGTCATGGGCGTGGCCACCTTGGCTCGGGCGGGGCGGAGGAGCCCCCGAGGGTCGATGACGTCTCGGATGACACCATCTTGGCTCGGGCTAGGCAGAGGAGCCCCCGAGGGTTAATGACGTCTCGGATGATGCCACCTTGGCTCGGGCGAGGCAGAGGAGCCCCCGAGGGTTGATGTCATCTCGGATGACGCCACCTTGGCTCGGGCGAGGCGAAAGAGCCCCCGAGGGTTGATGGCGTCTCGGATGACGCCACCTTGGCTCGGGCGAGGCGGAGGAGCCCCCGAGGGTTGATGATGTCTCGGATGACGCCACTTTGGCTCGGGTGAGGCGGAAGAGCCCCTGATGGTGATTTTGTTTTTGTGGAGTCTGGTAAATTGGGTACCCTATTTCTAGGTATCCGATAGTAGCCCCCGAGGCCTTAGGAGGAAGATTTTTCCTCCTAAGGGTTTATTCGGAAGTCTTGTATAGTTCTTGGCCTTTCGTTTTCCTCACGAGGTGGGGAGGGAGCGGACTGCTCCGTACGTTAGTGCTAGAGCCCTGGTCGCACGCCAGCCCTGGCGCGGGCTGCACTCTTGGCCTTGGGCCGGCGCGTCTTGAGACGACGAGTCGGCCCTGCGCCGTGCTATCCTTTCAGCCTGTACGGTCGAAGACATGTTTGTCGGATTCCGGGGTCTGACTGCACCCCCTCTCCCTGTAGCTCGAAAGTGGGCGTGTCGTGTCTTTTCCATTTGAGGTGCGGTACCAGGGCACTGCTCGCTCTGTGGTCAAGATTCCGAAGAGCGCGCCCTGAGCCCGCCCTCTGTTTGGCCATTTATGGCCCCGCTGCACCCTCTTGAAGTGGGTGCTTCGGTACGGTGCGGTGTGGTTGGGAGGCGGACGCTGTAGCCCCACAGGCCTGCCGCCGCGTGGATGCCTTGGCGGGCTATAAATAGTGGTGTCCGCCTACGGAGACATTCACATCCTCACAGTATGGCTTGCCCTAGATTCTTCCTCTGAGGTCCCGTCAGAGAGTCCCTTGAACCGCCCTGGCAAGCGGCACTTTGAGAGCAAAACCGGATTCGGAGGAAGTTCTGCATTGGGGGTGGGTGCATCCCTCTTCGCCTAGTGGCAGGATTCAGAGCAAGCTCTGCGAGATGCACATAGATCCCCCTTATCCTAACCACTGGTGGAGCGGAAGGTTGTGACCACCCCCTGTACGGATCACTTCCTGGGATGAAGGGCGTAGGATCCATCCCTTTTGCGGAATGGCCCCTGCCCCTTGCCCCGGGGGGGTCGATGACGTGTTGTCCCTCTCCCGAGGGCAGCCAAGGATGTGCCTACCAGGAAAGTCGCAGCAGTTCGCCTGCGTGACCCCGGTGATGACGCATCCTCGGCTGTTGGTTGATGGCGCTGTCGCCGTTAGCGTAGCTGGCGGGCTCGGAGCTTCCCAAGCATGGCGGGCTCGGTGCTGCCTGACGGCGGAGTCCTTGATCATGGAGCAGCTGGGGCGACTTAGCTGTAAAGTGCCCAACTAACTTCGAAGGGGGGCGCGGCCCGGGGCTTTCTGAAAACGAGGCGGCGGCTGCTCTCCTGCAGCTGCAACACGCCTGACCGAAGTAACCCATGGGTCGTGACGCCGCCGTCCGAAATGATCTTGTATATCATGCAGATGTTTCCCGGGCCTCACGGCTAGGTTACCTGACCTTGATATACGGCTGTGTCGGTCGATGGCATGATAGCATACGTGGGTGCCCCGCGGACACCCTTAGTTTTTGGCCTGTTGGCCTGGGATTTCTCTTCAGTCCAATTTTTTCGTGTTTTGGTGTCTGATGATTGGGCCTTATCCCTTATCGCTCTTAGAGAACATGTATCCCCTGCAAGAGTTAATATTTGAATATATAAAAAAGAGAGGGTGTTTGTGTTTACCTGTATGGACCTCTGACGCGTGAGGCTTGCCCCGTGGTGCGACGCCAGCCCCCGAGTCTTTACTCGGTGTAAAGAAAATCATCTCGGTTCTGTGTCATCTTTTTTATTCGTTCCCCACGCATCCCTCCGCGAGAAGGGGGAGTATGAGCCGAACCATGTTATCCTCGAAGCGGACGAACCATGGCTGCTCATCGAGTTACTATCGGGCAAATGTGAGTGGGGTGCTCGGTTCCCGTTCGCTAGGGTTCCGACTTGCGGCCAAAGTCGTGGCTCACCCGAAATCGGTTTCATTTAGTAGCCGGGTCCATTCGATGGGTCCCGGAGGTCTGCATCCTTCCTTTGGTAGGAATACCATGAACCAATCATCCATAGAGATGGACTCAAATATGAAATCTGGGAATGACCTTGGCATCCGATTGCCAGGCTAATGACCGCTAGCGTGTCCATTCCCTGTTCGCCCCTCGCTCTATTGTCCTGAGATGGCCGTTTCGAACCCTGGTGGGTCGGCCTTTGTATCTTTGGACCGTAGTGGGCTATCGGGGCATCTATAGCCCTTATCCCTTTGGCTTCCCTAGGCCCATGGGCCATCGCCGCTCGTAGCGCCACGTGCCCCCCCCCCCCGACCTTTATGAGTCGGTCGAGTCGGGGGTTCTCCCGAGACGCGCTCGCGCTCGGGAGGCGCGTTCCTTGGCTAGGGACGCGTGAGTGAAATCTATGCGCGCGGCATGGTAGGCCCGGGGTTGATCCTGTAATGATGATGGATATAGGATACGAATCGGAACGAGGGGAAAAGGCGAGTGGGAACAGTTACCTACCACAGCGCGTTTAGTTCCCGATATTCCTGGGAACAGTGGAAGCGACGTGGTCGAGCGGCCTCATTTAATGTGGCTCGGGTGGTGGGATCAAGGCATGGCATGTAGACTTGATGAGGCGACGGTCCGCCTTCCGGGTTCCTACAAATATCTGGGTGCCGCGTCATCATCCCCCCGCGTTCATACTGCTTGCCCTCTTCGTCTTCTACCCGCACTCGTGCCATCTCCACTTGCACCTAGGGTTTGCGCCGTTGTGCTCCTTCCCTAGCCACGCCTTCCGCCGCGACGCGGATCCTTCCCCGAGCGCACCCCCCTATGGCTGGAGATCAACCTTCAAGGAGTTGGGAGCGTTGCTTGCTCGTTCGGGAGCGGGCGCTTGAGCTGGTGCGAGAGGGTCTACTGCGCCCCGAGCACTCCACCGACGGTATCGTCGAGTGGATCGTCCCCACCGGTGCCGACATCTTGGCACCGCCTGAGGGGTACGTGGTTTCCTTCCTCCTGTTCCACGAGCACGGGTTCGGGACCCCTCCGACTCGCTTCCTGCGGGGGGGTTCTCAACCATTACGAGATCGAGCTTCATAACCTCAATCCCAACTCCGTTCTCCACCTTGCGGCCTTTGCGGCCTTTGCGGCCATGTCGGAGGGAATGCTGGGGGTGGAGCCCGATTTCGTGTTGTGGAAGCATTTCTTCAAGGCGACGGTGTTCCTTGTCAACTCCGGCGACGCGAGGTCGTTGGCGTCCTGCGGGGGGTGCGCGCTTAGCCTGCGCTTCTCCAACTTGGCATCCTATATGCCGGTGCAAGCGACTTCGTCGAACCATGGGTGGCACTCGCAGTGGTTCTACATCCGGAACCACCCCGAGGCGCCGCTCCCGGTTTTCACAGGACTGCGCTTCGGGGAGGAGCCTCCCTGCTGGCATCACGGTCCGACCCCGCGCGAGCTCGCTAGGATACAGCCCTACGTCCAGAGCCTGACCGAGCTCCAGAACCAAGGGCTGAACCTTGCGGGGGTCGTCGCGCAGTTCCTTCGGCGCCGGGTCCTCCCACTCATGGTGCGGGGGCTCCTGCTGAACGACATGGTGCCCGGAGCACCGCGTGAGGGGATCGCCATGGCGGCCGAAGAGTTGAGCTTCAACCACACTGTCACGATTATGAGGGGATTGCTGGGGAACACGATTACCCCCGACGACATCGGGCGCTGCCCTCCGATGCGCCCGGATCCTGCGTCCGTCGATCTGGTGAGTGCTGACGGTGTCGTTTTTATTTTCTCTTTTGTGTTGCCTTCTCTTGCCGGTAATGTCCCACGGGTCTTTGGTCTTTTCACCGCAGGGGCCCCGCTCGTCGGTGCGTCACGTGGCCGCCCCGTTCCCATTCTGCCGGCACAACGGTCGGCGAACAGGGAGCGGAACGCACAGCAGCGAGCGGATGTCGTGGAGAGGAAGAGGAGAAAGGCCGAAAGGGCGCTGCGGCGCACGGAGCTGGAACAGCGGCGGGCGAGACAGTGCCGCGCTGGCGAACCGAAGGAGGATTCCCCCACCGAGTCAGACAAATGCAGTGGGGGGCCCAGTGAGGACGACGGCGATGATGATGGTGACGACGAGGACGGGCGTCCTCGACCTGAGGTGGTGCCAGCCTCACTAGCGGGCGGAACGTTGCGCTACCCCATGGGGGCTGCGCCGGCAGCGGGGGCGCTCTCGGTCAGGACGCTCGGTGCGCACCTAGCCCCAGGGGGCTCGGGGAGTGGTGTCGCTAGGGATGTCCCGGTGACTCCTCGTTCTGCCTCGTCCGATGGGGTCGAACTGAGCGGGAGTTCGGGCGCCGCCGGCCGCAGCGGGGTGGAGCCGAAGCGGAAACGTATCTTCTCCGATGGGTGAGTTTGTTAGGCTTGATGCCTTCCTCTGCCCTATCAGTAGGGAAAAGGTTCCCCGTGATTTGCAATGATCGTATCGAATGTTTCAGGACCGGCGGCGGCTCTGCCTATGCGGGATGGAAGAGACTGCGCCGGGGACTGCCATCTGCCGAGGGTTGGCAAACCGGCGCCTCCCCGGTTGTTGACCTGGCGAACGTCACCGGGACTGGAACCGGACCTACCCCAACCAACTCCGCTATCGTTTGAGGGACGCCACCAGCCCCCGCGAACGTCGGCCCTGAGGCTATTACGCCGCCTACTCCCCTGGTCATGGTAGTCGTCGACGACTCCAGGGAGGAGGGCGGCCTAGGTGAGCCCATGGTTGTGGATACCGAGGAGACCCCGCCGTCCGATGCGCCGGAAGAAGCGGCAGCGGCGGCCGTGACGGGAATAGTCGGCGGGGGTGGCGCCGACCTGGTGGATGCGGTTGCCGACGTCATCACCTCCCTGCCTGAGGACAGGGTGGCTTGTGCGAGTAAGGAAGGGCCCCTGAGCAGCCCCCTTTCTCCCAACATGCCGGCCCGGGACACCGCGGGTCCCCCGTCCTTCTCTGAAGGGGAGGTGGCGGCTGCTCGGGCATCGAAGGCCGTCTTCTCCCAGTCCAGCGCGACTTCGCCGGGCGAGACCACCGAAGTTATGAGAGAAGATGCCCCCGGGACCCTGTGTCGCCTCCGTCCTGACCGTCGCGCCTTCGCGGACGGCGACTAGCTCATTTGGGCTGACCAGGGGAATTTGCGGTCCCCTGTGTTCACGTTGGACGACCGGCGCGAGCTTCACCATTGGAATCGGGTGGCGGGTGCCCATCAGGAGCTTGGCTTCCGAGTCACGCGGTACGTGGAGCAGATCCAGAGGGTCGTTGCGTCGTTCAACGAGGACTTCTCGCATCATGGCAATGTGAGCGATCGTTTTGTTCGCGGATGTTGTTTGTTCCTACTTGTCGAATTCCTGATGCCCTTCTTTGTGTAGATCCTGATGGCGACCAACATCGAGAAGTCGGAGTTCCTCCGTCGAGAGGCCAGCCGGTGGACTCCTAGGACGTGGACGCCCGTCGGGGAAGCCGCCGTGGCGGAGGACCTCATCGTGGCTTGCTGCCGCGTAACGGAGCTAGAGGAGCAGTTGGGCGCTTCGGAGTCGAGCGCGGCGGATGCCCAGGCGTTAGCGCTGCGGGCTGCCAGCGATGTCGCGCGAGTGGAGCAAGAGCGGAACGCGTCCCTTGTTGACGCGGAGCCGGTCCGCCAGATGTTAGCGGATGAACGCTCAGCGTGTCAAGTTGAGATGGGACGCCTGACGGCCGAGCGCAACGCCGAAGCCGAGGGGCGACGTCGAGCTGTCTCGGCGCTGGATTCAATGGAGGAGGAGTGTAACACCATGCGGCGTCAGCGCGGCGTCAACGGTCGAGAGCGCGATGCCGCCGTGACCCGCCTTGAGGACTTGACCAACAGGGCGCGTGAGCGGAGTGTCGACGCCGACCGGAGGATCCTGGAGTTCTCCGCCCAGGTGGGCGAATTGACGACGGTCGTCTCGCAGCTCCGTGTAGCAGTCAATGCCCTGGAGGAAGAAAACGCAGGTACGTTTCCTCCGTCTGCTCGTTTTCCTTGGCATTGTGCGTAGTTTGTTTTTAGAGGTTGAGGTCCTCTTTCTTGTCACTCGAGGGTTGCAAGCCGGCGCATAGGAGGCGCAGGCGCTGCGCGAGGCCGTGCACGAGGTGTGCGACCTCTTTGGCGTGCAAGCCGTCGAGGGTGGTCTGGGAGCAGCCAGAACCCGCATCGGCCTGCTCTGGGAGTGGGGCCAAGCGCGGATCCGGGAGGCCCTGCGCATCGGGGTCCACCGTACGATGGCCATCGCCGCCTGCCTCTACGACGCGGTGACTCTTGCGCTCTTCAACGAAGGGTACCCCCCAGACACCCCAGAGGACCTGCTCGATCGGATCGAGGCCGACACGGAGGAACCTGCAGCGATCCTGGCCGCCAAGCTTGACGACAATGTGTTCCCGCCGCCAGAGGAGTGACCCTGCGTGGTCAAAGATCAGTGCCGAGGGCCCTTGTAACAAACAACCTAAGTTATCTTGTGATGTGCCCCTGGGAGGGCTTTAGACGACTTTGATGGCTCTTTGGTGAGCTCATTTTAAATTTATTTACTTGTTGGTTTTCGCATTTGCCTTTTGCTTGGGCTACTTGCCCGATTCTCCCTGGGAGGAGTTTTGATCTATTTGGGTGTGAGATTGGGTGGAGATACTTGGCTCTGGGTAGCCATGGTACTTCGCGGCCCTTCGGCACGGTCCGGCGAGATCTCTTCTCTCGGTGGGGGAGATCGGGCTTTCGCCTAGCGGGTTCGGCAAAGCGGTTTTGAGCGAAAAAGTTTTTTGGAGTGAAAGACAGGGGGTACCCCTTCCCAGCCCCCGAGTGAGGTGTGTTCTGGCGCATGACGAGAGTGCACCTTGCTAAGCGGTCGGTCCGAGAGTTCCCGCGTTTTTATTCCTCGAACTTTTTGCTCTTAAGAAAAGATTACATGCGTATGTACATGGTGATAGGTATTTAGAAAATAATAGAAAAGTGACATAGCTGTTGGTGCCGTTGGCGTCCGAGCTCCTTGCGCTCTAGGGGTCGACGTCCATCTTGTCAGCGGCTTCGATCGCTGCCACCAGCTCCTCGCTTCGCACATCAGCCATGGCGTTCTCGCAGCAGTCCACCTCACATTGGTATGCCACCTTGACGTCAGAGGAGACTATGATGATGTCGTACGGCCCTGACATCTTGAGCCTGAGGTAAGTGTAGCTGGGAACGACCATGAACTTTGTGTAGCACGACCTCCCCAACATTGCGTGGTAAGTCCCTCGGTAAGCCACGACCTCGAAGGTGAGATACTCAGTCCGGAAGTTGTCTGGTTCCCCGAAAGGGAGCCCCCGAGGATTGAAGCTTCTCCCTACGCAGACCGAGGGCCTCGAAGGCATTGTCGTACATGATGTTGAGGCTGTTGCCCCCGTCCATCAGTTCTTTGGTGAAGCGCACGCTCCCTCTGATCGGGTCCACGACGAGTGGATAACGACCCGGTGGGGGAATGTGGCTCGGATGGTCATCTCGGTCGAACGTGATGTCGGGCTCCGACCAGTCGAGGAAGGCCGGAGTTGCCGGGGCGACAGCGAAGACCTCGCACCGCTCCTTCTTCTGCCGGCGCTTGCAGCTGTAGGCCTCCGGGCCTCCGAAGATCATGAGGCACTTGTTGACGTGAGGGTAGGAGTCTTCGCGACCCCCGTCCCCGTCCTGGCCTTCTGATTCCTTCGGCTCGTCCTTGTCAGGGACAGCCTTGAAGTACCGGGCCACCATGTCGCACTGCTGGAGAGTGTGCTTGACTGGCCCATTGTGATACGAACACAACATTGTGAGCATGTCGTCGAACTTGCCCACCTTCTTCTCGCCCTGGGGACGGGGAGGCTTGCGGTCTGCCGCTGCAACAAGGTTGTTGCCGCCGCCACGCTGCAGCTTGCCCTTCTTCTTGTTCCTGTTCTGGGCGCGGTTCGAGCCGCCTTCGCTGACGGTCTCGACTTCCTTGCCCTTTCCCTTGTTGGGGTGGAATATTGCACCGACTGCCTCTTCTCCCGATGCGTAGCTCGTGGCGATGTCAAGGAGTCGTTCGGTGGTGCGAGGGTTGCTGCGGCCCAGCTCGTGGACCAGCTTTTTGCAGGTTGTGACTGTGAGGAAGGCCCCGACAACGTCTGTGTCGGCCGCCCTTGGGAGCCTTGTGCACTGCTGAGAGAAGCGATGAATGTACTCCCGGAGGGACTTGTCCGCCTTCTGTCTGCAGCTGCGGAGGTCCCAGGGGTTGCCTGGGTGCGTGTAGGTGCCTTGGAAATTCCCGACAAAGGACTGTCGCAGAGACTCCCACCCATCGATGGTGTTGGGTGGCAGATGCTCAAGCCACGTGCGGGTTGAGTCTGAAATAAGAAGGGGTAAGTTGCGGATGATGAAGTCATCATCGTTCGCAGCCGCCGGCCTGACAGGCGAGGCGGTAGTCCTCGAGCCAGAGCCCGGGGTTCGTTTCCCCAGAGTACCGGACGACGTTGGTTGGTTGTTGAAAAGGGTGTGGGAACGACGCGCGCTGGATGTGGCGAATGAATGCCAAGGGGCCCGGTGGTTCCGGCGTGGGAGGCCGGTCTTCATCGCTGTCATATCGGCCGCCATGTCAGACGTGGTAGCCTCGGCTTGCGCTATCCTGCTTGGTGTGCTTGCGCGTGTTGAGCGTGTCGTGCACCTCGCGCTTTTCGCCTACGCGGGCGTGCAAGGTGGGACGCCGGTGTTCGGTCGGCGTGGGATCCAGATGGACTGACCCCTCGCGGTCGCCAGGGGCCGCGCTGGCCAGATGACTAGCGCTGAGCCCACGCCTTCGCGACGCGGAGCTCTCGGCCTGTTGTTCCGCGGCCTGCTCCAGAAGGGTCTTCAGCTCGTCGTGAGCGAGCTTGCCGTCGAGAGCATCTGGGATCGGAAGGTTGCGGAGCAATATTCTTGCTGCTACGATGTTCTGGCTTGCCCGCGTGAACTGCAGCGTGCCATGTTCATCGTTGATGATGCGGTGGTGTAGCGCCCGGGCCTCCCTGCGAGCGCGAGGCTCCACGGGACCCCTGGCGGCTTCGCGCTCGAATGTCACCTATCGCTACCGCTCTGCGAGCTGTTGCTCTATGTCACGGAGGTCGCGGGGCTATTGCTGCCAGGCCTCGGCTGGGGTACCGGCACACCCGTCTGGCGGACAGGCGTGTGTGTTGCCGTCGTCGTCGTTGTCCCCTTCTTCGATGAGGGTGGGGTCAACGACGGTTGCGGGTGGAGGTGCGTCGGACATGAAGCACTCGTGGCCATGGTCCTCGTTGGGATCGCTCGAGTCGGAGTCGAGCAGATAATCGCTGGCTTGGAGGAAACTGTGAAGCGCCTCCTGATCCTCTAGACCATCGAAGTCCAGGAGGTCCCAGGGATCAGTGCTCCCATGACTTGAGCCGGTGTAAGGTGTGGCCTCGGAGCTCATAAGGAGATCGGAGGTGGAGCGAGAGTGGTGGGACGCGAGGCCCATTCGTCTCCCTTCCGTGGGGTCAGCATGGAACCACGCAACCACCATCTCCGCATAGGACGCGGTGGCATTCCTCATGCCGAAAGGTTGCGCCTCCAAGACAGGCGTTTTGACGCGCCCAGGGGAGTACGCGACTGCCCTCCCGCGAGCTGCGCCGTCACGTTAGCGAACGCGAAGTAGAAGTCGCGCAAAGACTCCTGAGTTGGCTGGGGTCCCTAGAGAGTGTCGAGCTGGCGCTCGAACGGAAAATGATTGGCTCGTGGGACGACGGCCCGATGAGAGGCTTGTTCCCCAGGGGAGACAGATGGAGGTGGGCCATGGATGCGGTGATGGCGTCCATGGCTACCTCGGAGGGTGCCGTAGGGCGACGGAGAGCCAGGTCGGCCCCCTGCCCATGGCACTAGAAGTCCGGGCTACCAAAACGAACAATGGAGCCCGGAGCAAAATCAATGCGGCGATCAGCCATCTGAAACTCAAAAATACGAGTGACACGCAAAGGTCCCCTACATGGCGCGCCAACTATCGGTGTCTAAAATGGCAGGGTCTAGACGACCAACGAGTAAATTTCTAAGCGTGTCAGAGTTCGGATGGTTACACTCGGAGAACACAGAGGTTTATACTAGTTCAGGCACGAACACCCTACGTCCAGTGTGTTGCGGGATTGTATTACCGAGCGTGGAGAGTTCGTAGAGGGGAGCTACAAGCTTTGGTGAGAGAGGGAAGCGCCTTCCCAGGTCTCGTGCGTAAGAGGTTCTTGGTTCTGGTGGGTGCTCGCGTGTATGCGAGGTTGAGTGTGTGTGAATTAATGTTGGATGTCGAGAGAGAGTAGATTGGGGGTCCATTCCCTCCCTTTATACGTAGGGAGAGATGGAGGAGTACAGTAGAGAGAGGGGGGTGATCGTGGGCCTGACTTGGGCTGCCGCCGAGGGAGGGCTTTGTCTTCATCCTGTCTTCCTTCCTGAGGAAGATTGCGCCAATGCACACATGACTGAGTCCTGTTCGTCCTTGTTGTGTTGTAGCCATGCACCTTGTGACCGGGAACCCTGCTATCCCCTTTTCTGGGCATGGGCGGAGGCTGTCGCATAGGACCAGGCACCCCCGCGTTCCGTCGTACAGGGCTCTTGACGCCCTAATCCCTGTCGGGGTGTCTGTCGGAGAGATGGCGTGGATGTAACGCGCAGAAGTCGTCGGTTAGGCAGCACAGGACCTTATACCGCAGGGTGAACAGAGGTCGGCATGGCGAATCATGCCTTAAGCCCCATGCCTAAGGACGGAGGAGACTGTGGACCTTTTGACTATATGGGCTATGGCACCCTAGGCTGTGGATGGCGGTGAGATCTACGCGGGCGAGGGATGTCACCGATGACGTTTGCTGGGCTCGGACGGGGCGGAAGAGCCCCCGAGGGTAGATGACGTCACGGGCGTCGCCACCTTGGCTCGGGCGGGGCGGAGGAGCCCCCAAGGGTCGACGACGTCTCGGATGACGCCATCTTGGCTCGGGCGAGGCGGAGGAGCCCCCGAGGGTTGATGACGTCTCGGATGACGTCACCTTGGCTCGGGCGAGGCGGAGGAGCCCCCGAGGGTTGATGTCGTCTCGGATGACGCCACCTTGGCTCGGGCGAGGCGGAAGAGCCCCCGAGGGTTGATGGCGTCTCGGATGACGCCACCTTGGCTCGGGAGAGGCGGAGGAACCCCCTGTAGAATCATAGACCCTTGTGTTTAGGGATTAACGACAATACTAGATCACTATGACTAACGTGTGTTTTGCAGAGACAAAGTCATTTATGTTAGGTCATGAGTGATGCATTTTGAATGGGCTTAATGGATATTCATGCCCCCAAGATGGAAATCGTTTCGGTTGCAAAGGATGGAGATACACGACGAAGACTAGGCTAGTTCTTAGTGCCATAAGGTTGAGAAGGGCACTAAGTATAGCTAGGGCTTTTGTTTTTCCTTTGACCGTACTATAAAGGGGGGTATGAGGTTAGTAGCTTGACCTAGGAGAGTTTCGGAAAGTGGGCATATGCACACTTGTCACAACTAGTCCTAGAGACCTTGCTTTCAGCCCTTGGTAAACCCTAGAAATGGTAGGAGCAAAATCCCTTAAGAAACCTTAGCGAAAACGGTTGAAAAAGAGGGAGAAAGAGGATCCGGACCACTCTGCTTAGTGGCCATCGGACCATAGGAGAGTGGTCCGACGGTCCCTGACTTAGGCAGATTCTCAGCTCGAGGAGCTCCGGACCACCTGTCTGGAAAGCACCGGACCATAGGAGAGTGGTCCGGTGGCTTGGTTCAGAGAGACAAAAGGCTCCGGACTAGTCCGACGGTTAGTCCGACGGCTAGTCTGACGCCTCAAGACAGGAGTTTGGGTCTATGTAGAGAGCTCCCTGGCTCCGGACCAGATCGTCGGACCAAGGCACCGGACCAAGGAGAGTGGTCCGGTGGTGTGTAAAAGAGAGAAAGGATTTCACTCAAAGAGCACCGAGGCTCCGGACGAGAGCGTCGGACCAGTGCGTCGGACCAAGCAGAGTAGTCCGACGGTGCCTGAGTTTGAAATCAGAGTGAGCTCCGGACCAGTGTGCATGGTCCGGTGGTATGAGCTCCGGACTAGTCCGGTGGCTACGCAGAGAGAAGAAAAAGTAAAAAACGGCTAGTTTTGGAGGTGGGGACTATTTATAGTTGCCCCCTTGGTCCTTAGAGGAACTCTTGGCCATTGTTTCAGCTGGTGACACCTTGAGAAATCTTTTGGAGAGCCAAGAGGCTAGTGAGGGAGAGATTAGAGAGAGTTCATCTTGTTCTTCCCTCCTAGAGTGATTAGGAGTGACTTGTTTGCATCCATCCACCTTCCTAGCCTTGAGTGGGTCAAGTGAAGGTCTTGTGCTTGTTACTCTTGGCGTTCGACAGCACCTAGAAGGTTTGGTGGTGTTCGGAGGAAGTGACCGTCGGGAGATTGTTGGCGGCTCTTCTCCAAGCTCTTGTGATCGGTTGTGGGCGATTCACCGAGCCGGAGTGGCGAAGAATCAACCCGTAGAGAGCACTCTACCCTTGCGCGGGTAGAGGGGGAGCGATACCTTGCGAGGTGCTCCAACGAGGACTAGGGGGGGGTGTCGACACCTCGATACCTCGGGAAAAAAATCGCTGTGTCAATGAGATTCTCTTTTCCCTAGCTCTTTACATTTCCGCATTTCTTTCCGTCTTGTTTTTACATTTCCCACTAGAATTGCTTAGGTTGTTTTTAATTCCTTTGAACTGCTACCGCTTTCTAGCTAGGACACACGGACGGTAGGCACTAGGGGGTGGTTGGCATTTGATAGGCTTTTATATTTTCTTTAGAAATTTAAAACAAGCCCAATTCACCCCCCCCCCCTCTTGGGCATCTTGATCCTTTCACCCCCGAGGGTTGATGACGTCTCGGATGACACCACCTTGACCCGAGCGAGGCGGAAGAGCCCCTGATGGTGATTTTGTTTTTGTGGAGTCTGGTAAATTGGGTACCCTATTTATAGGTATCCGACAATTATCACTGGAACCGCCAGTGTAAATGGTGTTATTTACACTGGCAGTTGGCTTACACCACATGCGGTTGGAAAGTTCGCCCGGGCCAAAACACACCACAGGCGGCGTCAAACCCAAAACCGCATGTGGTCTGTTTTGGAGGGCGCCAGCAAAAACAGTTTTTCTACTAGTGCGAGACAAGGACGGCGTCGATGGGTCAAGGACGTCATCGACGGAGGCGATGGTGGGGTGAGGACGGCTGTCGGTGGCGAGACACTTTCGTCGTCGCATCGCGTCGCGTCGCCTTGCTCGGGGAAGAGCTGCCCGGCCCCTAGCGTGCGGGATGAGCCGCCCGGGGAAAGGACAGGGCTTGGGTCGAGCTCCCCCTCCACGCGGGCTTCCGAATGCAGGGGAATCTAGCCCGTGGCTGAATTCCACACGGGGTTTCTCTCTCGGGGAAAGAGCCGGGTTATCCACGGGGCTTGCTGCTTCCAAACGAAGCCTAAGGGGGGCGTGAGCGGGAGGAGCGAACTGCACGCTATTAGTCCTGTCCGGCCGCACGGACGTCTTAATATTAGCATTACCGTAAATATTAACCTCGAATAGGAAATATGAAACATCAAGGTTTAGTGATTGTTACATGACAAGGGCCTGGGAGGAATCATAAAAATCCCATTCGCAGTTTGAAGAGATATATATACAAAATACATGTACATATATACATTTGACCGCAGTTGATTTTGAATCACCATGGTAATAACGGACACACACAAAAAAAGGTGTCGTCCATGTTATTATATTCTTAGGCAGGCATTGAAACCATTCTATACTACTGTGCTCTCCCTCCCTGACTAGTGGGCCCGGGCGAAAGGGCGCCCTGTTTCAGGGAGACGGTTTCTGTCAGTGGCCAACACTCACAAGTCACGCTCCGTAGCATGAACCCTGCAGTGACAGACATGCGGTCCCAACGCTATTGCTGACCCACTGTCAGTGAGTATTTCTAGATGTGACAGTGTCGGTAATGGCCGCAAGCTTCTGTGTGACGACTGACGACATCCAAGGGCTGCTAGAGACAACACTACTGGCTAGGGCGTTACGCTGCTTCCCCGGCCCGCTTTCCATCTCTATTTCCTGCCGAGACCAGGAGATCGTCCTCAGTCACGCAAGAACGCACACACCACTGCAGTCGTCCGTGGCTCACGAGCGAGCGAGCCATGGCGGAGGTGAGCATCGTGACGGCGGCGAGGAGGGAGCTGGCGGCGGCCGCGCTGAACCCTGAGGCCAGGGAGTTCCTCCCGTGGTGGCGCCTTGGGGGCAGCAGGAAGCAGCTCTCGGTCGACGCTCCAGAGTTCACCCCGACCAGCTGGGGGAAAGCGGCGGTGGCCGCCGCCGCCCGCGGTGTGGTGATAGCTCCCCCAAACAACGCCGGCACAGGAAGAGCAGCGGTAAGCACGCATGCTTAATTGCTTTCGTCATGTTGCGTGTTTCCTCGATCGATCTTGCTCGCGTCGTTGCATCTTCCTCAATGGCTTCTCGGATCCTTGCTTTATTTTGATGCTTGTTCTATTTCTTCACGTTCCTTGGTTTCATTCCTCTTCGTGCTGATTAAATCGATCCAGCTGTTTTTTTTTCTTTCGGTGCTTTCGTCTACGCTTTCCTTTTCTGGATCCATTGCTGCATCATATTCATATCGCTCTTCCGATCGATCGGGCCGGGGGATTCAGATTCAGGCCCGTCATTCTTAGGCGCTAGCGTGGACGTGGAGTGGACACATACATAGCGGCAGAATAATTGAAGCCAGGCCGGGTCTCGATCTTGTTGCTCCCTGCTGCTTGATGTCCCTGTTCTTTTCTAGGGCAGTAGCAGTAGCAGTAGGGCTACACTTGTTTCGTTCTATCTAAGAGGAAAATCATTAGGGTTTCTCTTTCGCACGAAACTAAGGCGGTCGGGCACAAACATGTTCCTGGCTGCTGGATCTCTGATACATTTTACCTTCTTCTTACGTTGTTTGTCTAGCTAGATCGATGCCTGAAATTATTACTTTGTGCCTGGTTCCTCTCTCTCTCTCTTTATTTCCTTCTGACACGTACGGATTTGTTGATCCCCATAATTCCAAACATGATCTTTGAATCTGTACATACAGAGCAGCAGGATTATTTAGCCAGGCCAGACTCCAGGCCCCCAGCACGAACTAAAGTGCACAGGCTCGCTCGACCCCCTAGTTCCTGACAAATGGAAGATATGGCAATGCAAGTTCCACTGTGCCTGCCGCAGCCACACTCAATTCTCCTGACCCTCTCTTGATTTAAGTGCATTGGCCATCAATGTTTCTCTTCCATCATTTGAAGAGAAACTACCGACTTGTCAAAAAAAAAAGTTCATCAGAAAGGCCCTCTCATATGTTCTCTCTCTGTGACTCAATTTATAATCTAACTTGTTTTGATTCTGGGAAGCCCTCGACTTGCTGTACAATTCCAGGAGTTAAGCAGTTAATTAATAAGCTACAAACTTTTGGTTCCACACAGAGCAATATTCTCTTGGCTTAATCAATTTTCTTGTAAGGTCTCTCCACATGACAGTCCATATACCGCCTTTGTTAGTGGCAGAGAGAAGGGTTCGTAAAACTAAAGAGCGCAATTGGGAGAGATTCTCTTTCTCTCTCATCCCAGGCTCGAGGACGAGCTGGTTTTCTAGTTTATTTTTGAGGGAGAGGGAGAGGGAGAGGGAGAGGGAAAAAAAGGCTTCATGCTATACAATGCACAAGATTCCCTGGGAGCTATTTTGGAGGAGAAACCCTACCCTCTCAAACAGTGTGTCTAAGAGGGCTATCTATTTGGCGGAACAGTTAGATTAGTCCTTCATTGTGCGCATCGGTGAAGTTTTACCAAAGTTTTTTTTGAGAGTGAAATTTTACCGAAGTTAAATAGAAGGAGTCCTCACCTCGATCTTGTACTGATTAATTTATGGGTCCACAAACAATCATCCCTAGAGATCTGAGACTAGCTCACAGTCTCATCTTAATTCCAGTACACTCAGCTGATGGTGTAGGTCCAAGACCCGTGCTTGTAATGGGATAATGCAGAGTGACACCGATATTTGTGTATGTGTGAGTGTGTGTGGTGGTTGTTGAATTTGTATAGCATATAATTCTTATCTCACAAAACCTATAGTTAATCTCTATTACATAAATAACATGTTGTGATTCATCTCTATATATTGTCATAACATATCTCACACATTTTTCCCAAAAAATATATTTACAAGCTAGAACCAATATTTAATTATTGGAATAATGTGACTAATTAATTTTTATAGAAAAGGGTGTGAATAATCAATATAAGAACTTGGATTTTACTTTGTCCTAGTTCTAATTATATTATTAATTTTTAATAGTTGCATGTAGAAATTTCTCAGTTTTGTTGTATGCAATTTTTTTGTTACTTTTGATTAAGTATAATTGTTGAGTTCACCAACTTTGGGGCTAAATTGTATGAGTATGATTGGTAAATATAAGAAACAAGTACTTAAAAACAAATATTAATGATGCTGCTCAATAACACAAATCTTATTATACCGAGCAAGAACTATGAATCTTTGCATGAGTATATATCTTAAGAGGGCTCTTAAAGGAAGTACAATGCAATATTTGAGGATTACATGTCCTTCTTTTCTTCCCAAACATTCATAAATAAAATGGCATACAAGTGTCCATTATCTTCATCTACTACTAGGCTAAAAATCAAGGGGCATCATATCTTTTGTGGAGAGAAATAAACACCTTGAATCCTTGATGGCTCGTATTTGACAGGGTAGTGAGAGGTTGTTGTTATGAGGAAAACTTGCATTTTCTGAGGGCATACTAGATTTTGTATCACTCAATATATACTGGGAATTGTGTCCAGTGTTGAGCATCAGTAGTAGTATTGCTACCTTTGGCTTCCATATTTCTCCCAGTTTCGGTTCTTATCTTTTAAAAAAAACTGCACTCGGCAAGATTATGTGCTCCTTAATTATGTGTAATTCAGTATTATCGCATATGATGATCTTATATTAATATACTACCAATCTAGCAAGATACATCTTTGTTGTCTTTTATACAATTCTTCTTTATCTGATGTGATCATTAATTATATCTATTTTCACAGAGGAGACCTGCAAGAAATAGTCGGCAAGATTCATATTCACTAAGGAATAATGCATTTTTCAAGTCTCACAGGTCTCAGTGGGACGAAACTGTGAAAAGAACAATCTTTGTCAAAAATATTGATCACACTGTAAGTCTAGTAGCAAGTTAAGCATTATAAATATATAAATAAGTGGTGTACTTTTAGGTTAATTTAATAAATATGTTTGTCGTTCTTGTTTTTGGTACAGGTCACTGAGGACACGCTGGCTTGTATGTTTCGGTTCTTTGGGACTGTATGTCCTTTTCGCCTATATGCTGTCTCTTTGATATCTTATTTAATGATTAGATTGTATGCATATTTCTCTGTTGCCATGTGCTATGCAGGTAGAGAAATAAATTTCCCTATACATGATATCATTTCAAGTTGCATTGCGTAATAAAACAAGTTAATACTTAATTAAAAGATTATTATGGTTTGTTTGCTTAGATCGAGTTACATTGTTTGAACGGGAGGATGGATGCATATATAAGTACATAGTACATCAGATCACAAGGTGCTGCATTTTTTTGTACATAAGAGGTGGACGTAAATAACTCGGTATTTCCAAAAATTATGTTGCTAGTTATCTAGCTAGTGGCCATGGACTTTCTGTTAAGTAAGTTAATAGACCTAGTGAAGTAGTGCTACCAATATACCATCCATGAAGCCACTTGCACTGTTCCACACACATAGCAAGGTTTTTGATATTAATTGACAATTATCAACTTGAAAAAACGTCTGTATTTGTTCCTTTGCCCATATTGTTTGTCTGACTGGAACATGATTGTTTTATTAGTTATGTAAGTATATGGTGCCATGGGAATTATCAAATTAAATTTCTTGTTCAATCAACAAGCATGGTTGGGGTGCATAGGTCTTGTTTTGTTGTTTGTCCAATACTGAATTCTATATATTTTGGTAGATACAATAATTTTATTTGCATGGAATTAAGAATCGAGTTATAATCTTAGCTATAGAAATATTTGGATCACAGATGCATGTATTCAAAGCACTTTTGTCACATAGGCACATTTGAGCACAATTTGATTTAACTCAAACTTTACAAAGCCAAAAGTGAATAATCTGGAAGAGCAACAGGCGTTTATACATACACATGACAGGATAGATGACAACATTGATGAGAACCTTATATTTGCCGCCATAAATATGTAATGAAAAAGGACTGGATCGGATGAGAGACATTAAATATTAATCCTTTTCGTATTATTTCATGATGTTTTATACGTGTGTGAGTGTGTTGATATGGTTCATATGTTAGTTAAACTGATTGGAGAGGGCAGGTTTTGCATGTTCTCCATATATTATACAATTATGCCAATTCTACAACTTTCATATAAAATGGGTTCATTATATGCTCCCTCCATCCCAGATGATATTTTAGTTATGAATCTGGACAACAAACTTGCATCTAGAGCTTTTGTAATGCTGATATAACATTGCATGTTAATGATAATGATAAGTTGTTGTCTGGTATAGCTAGTAGTTTTTGCAAAGTGAAAATTTTAAACAAACATGAACTGTAGTGAAAATTAAAACTTAGTTCGTAACAAATATACTTATTTTAAGATACTCCAAAACTTACCGTGCGAAAACTTTCAAAAGAATACATATTCTTTATTATATTATTATAAATATTATTATTATAGTATGTAAAATAAGTATAATCATATACTCTATGTATACTTGCATACTTCGTACACATACTACCCTAAATAGTCTAGTATATATGATCATATACTTTATATACATATACTTTGTCGGTTCATATATATCATAAATCTAAAGATATACAGATGGAAGTAACTACACACAGGTGTAAAAAAGAGTTTTCCACTATAATTACACACACACACACACATGATATTAAAGTGTTTTCCAATGTGCTTTACTTCGATCTGCCAGGATTTATTTTATGATGCCAGTATTTTAAGAAAGAGAATTAGTCCACAATCAGTATAAATATTGACCACATAGAAGTTCTATAATATAGAGAATTTGTGAATTGCCATAAACATCTCATGACACAACACTGTACATGTGCCCCAACAGGTGGTGGACTGCCGCATTTGTGGACACCCCAATTCTGGTGATGGTCTCAGGTTTGGATTTGTAGAGCTTCAACATGAGGGTTAGTTACCCATTTATGACTCAAATTTTTTCATAATTTGGTAATTCATAAAAAGCAATCTTTGGTTGGTTAAAACTAAATTTATTTGTAAAGCAAAATCCAGAAGACATAACATTTCAAAATGTTTCAGATGAAGCACTTGCTTCATTAAATCTTGATGGATACATTTTTGGCTTATCTGCTTTGAGCATTTCACGCTCAAGGACTGCAATCTGCCCTATTAAACCCAAGTTCCTTCCTCAGGTTAGTCATAAGGTTTTCTTGCCAAGCTTCAGCTCACCCTAAATATGTTGCAATGCCTAATGTAACTGACGATGTAACTTGTTTTACTCTTCTGTATGTATAGTCAGAAGCTGAGTGGGAGACCTGCTTGAGGACTATATATTGCACCAATATCAGCAAAATTGTATGTAAGCTAATTTTTATAGGTTATCCTAAATTAGGATTTGTATGCACATTATTTTTCCTCCAATTCTTATATTTACTTGTTCCTTTGTTAACTTTTACTACAGGTCACAAGTGGTAGTCTGAAAGCTTTTTGTGAGGCATACTTTGGCAAGGCACAACAATCTTTCATTTGTTAATTCTGCAAAGGCGCCACACGTACCCTTTCTATGTTTATCTTCAAGGATTATACATATGAATTATTTACAATCTTCATTTGAATGCATCACAGGTTTGCCGCCTTAAGTTTCTAGAAAATGAAGAACGTTCCACAAATATAGCTTTTATTGAGTTTGCTGAGGTACCTAATAGTCTCAATATTCATCTCAGTTAAACTTTTTCTGCACCGAGTTTACTTTGATGAATTAATGACAATGGAACAACCTATATGACCTATGAGTTTTTGTTTGTATTATTTACTCAATTTGTTTTCTATGCTCTTGTGCTCACATTTATTAGGTGAGCCCGCGGTATGCTATATATGATTATGTATATGGATCCTTTTAGAATTGTTTATAACCATCAAAATTGAGATTAATCAAAATATACATGATGTTAGTTTGTTACCATCAACACCAATAGATTAATTAAGCTATGAAACACCTGCCGACTCATTAAATCACACAGATATAAAAGATTTTGTTCCTGATTCATTTTGGTTTCTCTATGTGCATATATGTAACACTAATTAGCATTGGCGGTGCATATATTTCATATACATGCATTTTAACTACAGGCTGATGGTGCTATTGCTGCTCTTGGGTCTGGTGGCATTTACGTGGATGGCATTCCTATCAGGTTCCTACTACACCTTTCATGTTTTTGCTATATATGTTTCTCCTTAGGAACACATTCATATATAATATATATATATATATATATATATATATATATATATCTCTGTGTGTGTGTGTGTGTGTGTGTGTGTGTGTGCCAGACTGCTGATTTTTTGTTCTGTGCTACTTGCTGGTTTGCAGGATGTGCCCATCCAAGAGCCCGATAAGGACCTATTGCTTTGGGAGCCCAACTATATATGCTGGAAGGGTCATCAGTGGCCGATTCTAACTAATAATAAGCTGGAGTGCGGAAACTATTACCAGAGAGTGGCATAGCTAGCTAGTGTAACGCCACCATGGTGTGTCATGATCCGACAATATCTGTTGCATGCATGTGGTTAACTAATGAGTCGTATACTCTTTAGACTTTGGTTTTAACTTAATACCCCAAAAGAGAAACACCATTTCATAACGATATCATGCTATACTACAACATCTAACTAAGCAAAAGTGTAACCATTGTTTTAAATAATGTGCTACTATATATAGTGGCGCTGGCTCCAGGCTAGGAGAGCTGCCGCTATGACCACCACAGACAAAAGTGCAGCCTGTGTATTGGGTTAGCAGCAGGCTATGACGGTACTATATTAGTGGTTTGAGAAGGCTAGCATTAAACCCTACATAAATAAAAATATCTTGCAAGAGCATGGAAGCAACAAACATTATCTTGCTTGACAAAGCCCTCTAGCATGACATATATCGTCCCATCGAACCACAAACTTAGCAACTTCAAGAGATTATTAAAGCCTTGTTTGGATGTGCATATTGTAGAATCATGGACCCTTGTGTTTAGGCGATTAACGACAATACTAGATCACTATGACTAACGTGTGTTTTGCAGAGACAAAGTCATTTATGTTAGGTCATGAGTGATGCATTTTGAATGGGCTTAATGGATATTCATGCCCCCAAGATGGAAATCGTTCGGGTTGCAAAGGATGGAGATACACGACGAAGACTAGACTAGTCCTTAGTGCCATAAGGTTGAGAAGGGCACTAAGTATAGCTAGGGCTTTTGTTTTTTCCTTTGACCGTACTATAAAGAGGGGTATGAGGTTAGTAGCTTGACCTAGAAGAGTTTAGAAAAGTGGGTATATGCACACTTGTCACAACTAGTCCTAGAGACCTTGCTTTCAGCCCTTGGTAAACCCTAGAAATGGTAGGAGCAAAATCCCTTAAGAAACCTCAGCGAAAACGGTTGAAAAAGAGGAAGAAAGAGGCTCCGGACCACTCTGCTTAGTGGGCGTCGGACCATAGGAGAGTGGTCCGATGGTCCCTGACTTAGGCAGATTCTCAGGTCGAGGAGCTCCGGACCATAGAAGAGTGGTCCGGTGGTTTGGTTCAGAGAGACAGAAGGCTCCGGACTAGTCCGACGGTTAGTCCGACGGCTAGTCCGACGCCTCAAGACAGGAGTCTGAGTTTATGCAGAGAGCTCCCTGGCTCCGGACCAGAGCGTCGGACCAGGGCACCGGACCAAGGAGAGTGGTCCGGTGGTGTGTAAAAGAGAGAAAGGATTTCACTCAGAGAGCACCGAGGCTTCGGACCAGAGCGTCGGACCAGTGCGTCGGACCAAGCAGAGTAGTCCGACGGTGCCTGAGTCTGAAATCAGAGTGAGCTCCGGACCAGTGTGCATGGTCCGGTGGTGTGAGCTCCGAACTAGTCCGGTGGCTACGCAGAGAGAAGAAAAAGTAAAAAACGGCTAGTTTTTGAGGTGGGGACTATTTATAGTTGCCCCTTGGTCCTTAAAGGGACTTTTGGCCATTGTTTCAGCTGGTGACACCTTGAGAAATCTTTTGGAGAGCCAAGAAGCTAGTGAGGGAGAGATTAGAGAGAGTTCATCTTGTTCTTCCCTCCTAGAGTGATTAGGAGTGACTTGTGTGCATCCATCCACCTTCCTAGCCTTGAGTGGGTCAAGTGAAGGTCTTGTGCTTGTTACTCTTGGTGTTCGACAGCACCTAGACGGTTTGGTGGTGTTCGGAGGAAGTGACCGCCGGGAGATTGTTGGCGGCTCTTCTCCAAGTTCTTGTGATCGGTTGTGGGCGATTCACCGAGCCGGAGTGGCGAAGAATCAGCCCGTAGAGAGCACTCTACCCTTGCGCGGGTAGAGGGGGAGCGATACCTTGGGAGGTGCTCCAACGAGGACTAGGGGGGGTGTGTCGACACCTCGATACCTCGGGAAAAAATCGCTGCGTCCATGAGATTTTCTTTTCCCTAGCTCTTTACTTTTCCGCATTACTTTCCGTCTTGTTTTTACATTTCCTACTAGAATTGCTTAGGTTGTTTTTAATTCCTATGAACTGCTACCGCTTTCTAGCTAGGACACACGGACGGTAGGCACTAGGGGGTGATTGGCATTTGATAGGCTTTTATATTTGCTTTAGAAATTTAAAACAAGCCCAATTCACCCCCCCTCTTGAGCATCTTGATCCTTTCACATATATTTAGCTCAACCACATGTGTTGGAGTGTATTTGATCCAAGTTACACTCCAATCCACTTCAATACATATGATTTGAAGTAAATACATGCACATCCAAACAAAGCTTAAAATGAAAAGAAAGAGAAAAATATAGGCAAGTATTCACCTTGGTGGTCATAAACTACCAAGGAAAATCCCCAACCCGGCCATATCCTTCAGAATTTACAAATGCAGCGAACTGATATACTTAGGGCTCCATCCTCCCCTTATTTTCTCTTCCAAAAAATTTATATGTACTACCTTTTGGGACATCATTTTGTGCATAGAGTTTACAAATAGTTATTGAATTTGGCTTGTTATTAGAACAAAAAGAAAGTTCTTCTGGCTTGATCTAAAAGATTAGTTGAGCACTAGATCCCTCCTTAAACGACTGACATATAGACCTCACACATTATAACTGTGTTTTCTGTATGCTGAGCTGCTGAGCATTGATGAAGATCTTCTTCATCTCCATTTTAATTGCCCCTTTGCCCAGGCCTGTTGGTTCACTATAAATCTGAAAGTGCAATCAAGCCCTAAGTGAGTTTTGGTGACATGACAACATATTTAGGAGACTAATGAGACTTTGTAAGTAACAAGCAGGTTAAACTTAAGGAGGTTGATAACAAGGTTGGCGGACCCCTCCAATTACAAAAGTGCATGACAACAAGCTCAAAGGAGTTTAAATTCATTTTATACTTTGAAATTGAGTTAGGTATGTCGTACTATAAAGAGGGATTCAACACGCATGCCAACAAGTGAACCAAATGCAATATCTATCCAAATACATCACACCTCCACATACATAGTGGGCAAAACAGCCAGCTATTCGAAGATCACACTCTTGCTGTTTCTGCCAGACCGGCACTGCCGCGACTTGCTCAGCCAGTGGACAGTGAATGGGGTATTTCTTACCCCCTCACTCACCCCAACGGCTAGTTCTGCCATTCACTTATTCTAACTTCGCAAGAACAGAAAGAGAATCTCCCTTCTTGCTCCCCATTCTCCCTTGGTGCTCAACCACTCTCCCCCATTGATTTCCAATCAACCTTTGAGAGATTGAGCCTCCAAGCTTGAGAAAAAGCTTCTCCCTCGGATCTTCACTTCTACAAGCATTTGGTTGCATGGTAGCCGGCGGTTTGAGTTCTTTACTCTTGGAGCTTTGCTCCTAGCTGGCTAGAGGTTGCCCTTGAGCTTGCCTCCTTCGTGTGGCAGCCTAGGGAAGTTTGTATTACCCAACTATTGCTAATACATTCCTCTCATCTTAAGGGTTCATTCCCTTAACTTGAGACCGAGGAAAGAGCAAGCCTTGTGTGGCGCACCTCAACAACGTGGACGTAGGCAAGCCTTGGCGGCGAGCTGAACCACGGGTCAAATCTTGTGTCTCCTTGTGATTGTCTCTATACTTTGATATATATTGTTTGCAAGGTGATTTCTAGGGTTTGGACCCGATCTACTCGGTGGGTGCGTTGCTACCACTTTCAGGTGGTGCTAGAGGTTCCCTACACCTCTAGGAAGGTTTCCATTCAACCACAATCTCTATTCTAGCTTTACATTTTGAATTGTGCTATATTTTGTTCAGGTGACCAACACTGCTGCCCCAGAGACCAGCAGTGTCGGCCACCCCGGCAGTGTCGGACCCAAAGGCCGGCAGTGCCGGACCTTGACTGACAGAAAGTTGTTAAGTCATTTTAAACAGGTCTATTCACCCCCCCCCCCTCTAGGCTAATCAGGTCCTTACAAGTGGTATCGAAGCGAGGTTACCTCAGTTAGCACTTCACCGTGCGAGGTAATGGCCGAAGAGGGTAAAGTTGCGGTGGTTGACCCCAAGGTGGTTGATCCCAAGGATATGGAGGTGCACTCCATGGACAGCAGCGAGAGTGCGGACTCGGAGAACTACCTGACCACTCCTAGCATGTCCGCTGGTGAAAGAGCAAAAAGAAAAGAAGCTAGAAGATTGAGAAAAGAAAGAAAAAGGTTGTAAAAAGAGAAAAAACAACTAATGAAGCCAAGAGTTTGAAGCTTGCCGAGAAGCTTCATAGGCAACCTGGTTGACATGCATCTCCTTGAATCCCTATCAGTTCTAACCCGAGGATACACATGAGGATATGAGCTGACACATACTGCGAAGGACAAAGCTAGACATCACACTAGTCCAGTGCATAGCACTCTTAAGGATGTGTTTGGTTGGAGAGCGAGGTAGAATGAAACGGTTCCGCTCCTGATTTAGAGACAGGACGGTTCTATTCGGTGTTTGGTTGAAAGAATGGAATGGTTCTATTTTGGTGTTTGGTTGGAGGGATATCAGCAAAAAAGATGACAAACACCAGACACAGCAAACGGGAGCGAGCGCGTCCGGCAAAATTTTGGGAGCGAGTCCGTCCTATTTTTCAAAGGAATATATGGACTGGGATGGCTTTATTCTCCTGTCCACGAACCAAACAGCCTGGAAATTAGGATGGAATGGCTCCATCCCACCCCATCCCATGAACTAAACACATCCTAACATGCTGTGCTGGAACAGCCTGCAGCCATACACTAGTAACCAATCGACCATTGCCTCAGTTAACAGGAGTAGATGCTACTGATCACTGCCTCAACAGCAGAATAATAAAATCATTGCTTCAGAAAACAGCAGCATTGCTTTATTCATCACAGATTCACAGCACATGTAAATCATAATAGAGATAGGTAAGCTGGAGGCAACAGATTGCAAAGGGAACATGGGTACAATTCCCACATTTCAGAACCTGCCCGCAAAATGCTTGAAGAAAAACGTATACCGCAATTTTGTTACGCTGCAGCCATGTTCCATTATCGCATTGTAAAGTTCCAGCACAACAGTCTACTAATAAAAAAAGTATGATCATTCTCTCCCTTTTATTTAGCACCACTTTGGCAAGCATCGCCATTATTTCCTCAGTGCAGAGAGACGGCCGAAGATGCAGCTAAAATCTGCATAGATACAAAGGACCTAGAGCCAATGATCAGGAAGACAAAAAAAAATATTCCCCCTTTGTGTTTTAACCGGTGTTCTGGAGACCTGCTGCTATGCCCTTCATGGTCAGGATGAGGGTGTCCTCCAGCCCCGGTGCGTACTCGCTGCCAGGGTTAAGCTTCACCAGCTCCGCAGCCGCCTTTGTCGAGTCCATGATCTCCTTGGAGAGGTGGGGGCGCAGCGCAACATGGTAGTCCGGGTCACGGATCCGCTTCAGGGTGTAGGCCTGGCATACGTTCAGGGTGGTGATGTACGCGTCACGGAGGCGGAGCCGCTGCTTCAGGTAAAGGTCACCTTCCAGGAGATCCCTGTGCCCAGCAACCTGAGAGAAATCCGAAACAGAGTTCATTGTACTGTAAAAGGCTAGAATGGCAGTTGAACAAAGTGCAGAAATGTATCAATGTGCCTTTTAGACAGGACAACAGACCTGAAGTAGAAGCTTTTGGGTTTCTTCATAGTTGGCCCTCAGCTTCTCACCCAACGGCTGCAGTTCCTCTGAAACAAGGAGTTTGTCATACAGTGCAGCAATGCCAGGATTGCCCTTGGCGAACACCATCTCCACCAGATCAATAGTGACCCTGAAAAACGGCCACTCATTGTACATTTCCTGGAGCATGTGGAGATTCCTGATGTCCTTCTGGAGGACATGCTTGAATGCTGCTCCAAATCCTAGCCAGACTGGAAGGTGGAACCGTGTTTGTGTCCAAGCAAAGATCCATGGGATTGCTCGGAGTGACTCGATACCTCCACTCGGCTTTCTCTTGGATGGCCTGCTTCCTATGTTCATCCTACCATACTCTGTTTCTGGTGTTGCCTGTCAACACGAATAAGTAAATAAAATAATCGCTAAATGCAGGGTCAAATAAAAGACTTCAGTAACCATTTTAGTTAGGTCTGGAAAAAGATATAGTCTCTACAGTAAATCAGCTGCTACTTTCATATTAAGTCTCAGGTCAGACAACCTATTTCAAAAATCAAAACTTCATTTTTGCAGCTTATGTTACTGTAGTACGACAAGGACTTACGAGGCGGAAATACTCGACGAAGCGTGGCTCTTTGAAGACAATGGACCGATATTCCTCAGTTGCCACAACTGCCATCTCATCAAGAAGGGCTCGCCATTCTGGCTTCGGTGCATTTGGTGGGTGCATGCCATGCTCCAGGGTAGCAGCTGTGAAGCGTTGCAGTGTCCTAAAGCACAAGTGCTCCTCACCAAATGACTGCTCAATGACTTCACCTTGGACAGTGACCCGGAGTGAACCGTGGATCGTGTCTGGCGGCTGGGACAAGATGGCAAGGTGAGTGGGACCACCACCCTTCCAACAGTCCCACCACGTCCATGGAACATCGTCAACTTCACACCGAAGTCCTTAGCAACCTTGATGAGCTCCTCCTGAGCTTTGTATAGCTGCCAAGCTGCTGAGAGGCGACCCGCATCTTTGCCTGAGTCTGAATACCCAATCATGACCTCCTGCTTGCCATTAATCCTCTGTCTATACCAATCTATTGAGAACAGTCGTGCCAATGCAGCCGGGGCAGCCTCAAGATCGGCCAACTTCTCAAACAGTGGGACTACTCTAAGTGGTGTCTTTACATGACACTCACGTTGGAGGAGCTCAACAGCAAGAACATCCGAAGGAGCTGTTGCCATGGAAATGATATAAGCACCAAAATTATCAGCAGGAAGCTCAGCAATAACATGGAATGTGTCTAGAACATCAGCAATCTCCTCAGTCTTGGGAAGGTCTGCGCCAAACAGAGGGCGCTTTCCATTAAGTTCAGACAGTAGCCATTCCTGGCGGCGTTCTTCTGGCCACTCACGGTAAGATCCTATCCCCAGGTATGTAGTGATGGCATCAAGGACATCAGTATGCCTATCTGATTCTTGCCTAATGTCAAGCCTCACAAGGGATAGTCCAAAGGTGGAGACTTGACGCAAGAAATCCAGAAGGCTTCCATCAGCAATTGCACGGTCACCACAAGCACAAAGTGATCTGTAACATAGTTCCAAGGGCTCCAACAGCTGCAAAAGATGGCATCTACAGATCAGAACCCAATGAAGAAAAAAAAATCAATATTATTTTCTGAAGATCACTGATTAATTCTCAACCTGCTCAACAGTTGTCAATGTAGCTTCCTCAGGAATATCAGAATGTCCACTGGATAAAAGCTCTCGCGAGCGTTCACGGGTGTTGTAGAGTTTATCCCTGACATCACTCAGTATCACCCGATATGGCTCATTTGGAGGAACCTTCTTCCAAAACTCTACAGCAGAAATGAAGAAGGAAAATCATTACAGTGCCAAAAATATGCCCTAATAACAACAGGCCATCATTAAGAAGACTCAATGATGTCACTGGTAGCAACCTATGTAATGCTTGGCATCCTTCTTAGTGGAGCGATGCAGCTCATCAGCTCGCACGCGTAGGTCATCATTGCATCGCCACATAGACAACTGCAAGCATGTCAAGCTATCAAGTTCAATCATCTGATACAAATGATGTTATGAACTTAACTATACTCTGATTCTGAAAGTAATAACAACCTCAAACATGAGATCCTCAATCTGAGAGCAGTGCAAGTTTGATGCCATCATCCTGGCAAGCAAGCAGACATCCCTGGTAACCTCTGGTGTCACTCTTGGATTTCCTGCATTTGTAGAAACATTGCTTTAGAATACAAATGACAGAGGTGCAGACTCAGACACAGGAACAATGAACAGTCATCTTGCCAACTACTAGCAACAACCCAAGATAATAATAGGTGCTGCAAATACTCCATATCTAATAATGCCATGAGAAGACAAGACCAATATGTAGAGACGTCACTTACCATCACGATCTCCTCCCATCCAAGAAGAGAATTGAATAAGAGGTGCATTGTAAGGAACACGCTCGTTAATCCCAATGTTCTTCAATGCAGTATCAACTCGACGCAAGAACTTTGGAACACCCTTCCAAATTGTTTCATGGAAATAGCTCATACCAGCACGCATTTCATCTTGGGGAGTGGGCTGTGTTCTTCGGATCTCATCAGTTCTAAAGGCAGCTTGGATCTTGAAAAAAAAAAGAGGAGTTCAGGTAAGAAATTACGAATTGATCTCTTTGGTCTTAAGCTTCAAAGAATTTCATGAGTCGATGGTAATAAATTTTAGTTGAAATAAGTACCTCTCTCTGCAGAGCCTCGTCAAGTTCCTGCTTATCATCTGGAGTGATATCTTTTGAGTAGAGTTGAACCAAACAGTTGCGTATCCTGATAAGAATGTTGGGATCAAGATTAGTGGCTAAAACGAAGTTGTGCATGTCAACTACAATGCACTGTTTGGCAAACTAACCTCGAGTGTTTCTGGAGCAGTGACCTCCTCACAGACTGTGTTGGATGTGCAGTTAAAACCAGATCAACAGTCTGGCTCTTGAGGGCATCAAATACCTCAGCAGGTGACTTCTTCAGGTCAACAACAAGCCTCTTAAGTGTTTCCTCAATGTCCGATTCTGTGATTGCCGAGTTCTCATCAGCAAAGTCTCCCTTCTTGAGCTTGATTCTCCTCCTGTATGCTATCTGGACTTCCTCAGCCAAGTTGGCCAAGTTAAGCATGTGCGAAAAAGACTTCGCGATCACAATAGAGTCCCCAGGATCCAAGCTTGTTATCATCTTCCCGAGTTCATCAAGCTTTTGCAAGTCATGTTTTGTTTCATACTCAGCAGCTACCTCGTAGCATTCTTGAACCTAATCAGCAAGAGGACTCAATTAATGACCATACATGATTAAAAAAAAAGAGAAAGAAAATAGATCAGTTTCTGGATTTTGTTACTACCATACTCAATCCACATATCAATTCCAAATAAGTTTACATATGCTAAAGTATTGCTGCCAACTGGCCATGTCAAATAAATTGTACGTCACACTTTCTGAACAATCCAAGAACTTAGCCTTAATATGCCCACTTCATTTAATAAAACAAAAAAAAAGCCAACTTCAACGAAGGCTTTATTTTGATCCAGATTTTTTTATAGTTTATTAGTTGGTGTCCATATTCTGTCAGGGAAGGTGCTAGAAAGATGACAGGGGTTCACGTGCTATGAACTGCAATCAGCTGTAAAGTTCAGTTGCTGGAGATAAAGTTTGTTTATCAACTACATATGTCGCCATCCAAAAGGAAAAGTCAAGCCAAAAGATGACGTGGAAAATGCAGGTTTCATTTTTTCAATGAATCAATGGGTCCAAAGTCAGTTAATGGACCAGGAAATATATATACAGCTAAAGATCCACATTTGTTACAGATGGATTTTCCACAGATGAAGCCATGTTTCAACCGACATGATGCAGATCAAAATTTGAACCATATCTGACCAATCAATCGAAAATCGAGATGGTCAGTCTCCTTTGCCACTGAAAAAAGAAACCAATCTTTGAGCAATAACCAAAAAAAATGAACACTGGGAACGTCAATCCAGCACCTGGTCTTCCACTATGATAGTATTTTAGTGTAAAATACTATAGTTAACACCAAATTAAGCAGCAAATCAACCACTTCGTATTTAAACCTGAAGTTTTAATCACTTAATCTGAAGCGTGGACTCTGAAGTCAAGCACACTCTCCCATACTACTCAAGCTGCGCTCTAAAAAGAATCGCACGAAAAGAAAACAAAGAGCAAAGAAGACCTTAATTTCATGCCTTTTTTTTTAATAAATATTGATACTTGTGCACTGTTTTTTTCCTTTCAGCAAAAAGAACACGAAAAGTTAAACAAACGGAAGATTAAATAAAGGTAAAAATAGCAGGTACAGGCCACAGAACTGAACAAGATTACTTGGATCCAACCCAAGATTAAAGCTGCATCGCAAGCCCGAACCAGTAAAACAAAAGAACGACAAGAAAATAGCAGGAGGAGAGGATACCATCTCCTTGAGGTCGTCGCCGTGGAGATCCTGGAGGATGTCGAGGAAGCGGTCGAGGAGGAGCGCGTCGTACTCGATGAGCTTATCGTCCTCCGAGACCTTCCCCGGCACCAGCATCCGCAGCTGCGCATCGATCGACGACAGCCGCTCCATCTTCGCCCCTAAGGCCGCCATGTCGGGCCCCTAGTCCCAATGCTAAGCGCGACTGGATTCGTTTCAAGAACTGCGAGCAAGAACCAGGCAGGGGAGAAGAAGAGAGGAGATGAGGCTGCTGCGATTGTTGCTGTAGGAGAAGCGGATTCTGACGGCCACTTTATAGAAGGAGAAGGATGGATAGCATAGGATTTAGCAGGCAGGTCCAAGCGAATGTACGGGATGCACATTACTTTATTAATTTATATATTATCGACCAATTTGCAGGGATTTTTTTTAACACAATTTGCAGGGATTTGTTACCAAAGCGAAGAACAGGAACAGCCTATACTGATCGAGAGACATCTGTGCTGTGTGTCCACATGGACGGCCACGATTTACTTTCCCACAGGAGAACGGAGACACTTGAACATGTGTACCTTGAGATCTGCTCGTGGAGTCATGGTCCAAACGTTGAAATGGGAATTTATTAGTATGTGCATATTTGTTTGCACTCTAGCTAGGAGGCACAAATTTCAATTTTTGTGCATGCTTGTTTACTGCTCCCGCCAATTTAAAGTGTAAGTTATTCTAATTTTTCTAGATATATTATATACTTTCTTTGTTCTATTTACAATTCGTTTAACATCTATATACACAACTTTTATTATATATTTAGACATATCACTAGGTGCATAATAAAAAGTAAGATGCCTAAAAAACCAAATTAACCTATAATTTGGGCAGACCGTGGTATATAATTGTCTATAACTAGATGTATTGTAAAATCTACTTATGCAGCAAAGTTAAAACAACTTATAGTTTTAATGGAATGAAGCAAATATACTCAAGATAGGCAACTTTGTTTGGCGTTTAAATTGCCACGTAAATTCTGAAGCAATTACTAATATGAGGACAATTGTGATTTCTTTCCACCCCCAACAAGTTAATTTGCAATGCATTTAACTAAACTGAATTTCACTAAACCGACAAGTAAAGAATTATTTTAGTTCATATTGAATAGTGAAAATAAATCCATAGTATGTGTCCTTTTGGCCTTTTGGGGGTTTTATTTACGAAACAACTTGCTACCTGTTGCGTCGTAGTAAAAATGTTTTTTTTCAAAATGAAATATGGTTTTCATTAAATCTGTAAAGTTTGTTGTCTATGACAGCAAGACGTGAGTTTTGTTGCAACAATTTATTGCTATTTTGCTTTTATCTATCTACGCGAGATGATGGATAATGGATACCGACCTACAATACATATGCAAAAGACAACCGTAGTAACATCAATGTAAGATAGAGACCTTTCAATTGGACCAAAGAGAGGAAGACACATGCACTGAGATTTAGTTCGTGTAGTTGCACTTTTCTTTCTTTAGCTAGTTCGCGCCGTCCAGAGACGCCAAACTTTATGGAAAAAAAGGGTTCACCATTTTTCCATGTAATAAAGGAAAAAGGCATATATAAAAGATGACATGGTTTGGCATGGATTTCTCACATTCTTTTTATCTTTTTTTCTTGACGCATTTGTGGAGAACACGAGTAAAATGGTATATATCTTTATAGCGCTCATATCAAGCCCCTTGACATAGGGTGAGCTGGGCTGAGAAAGAGTCTGTTTGTATACATTAGCACTAAAAATTAGCAGCTAAAATTAATACTAGTGGATAGAAAGGATTCTAACTATTATTTTCATTAGCAGATGTGGAGTTGATAATAGGTGTTAATGGTTTATATAGACCTTCAACTCATTATCTAACCACCTATTAAGCCATCCTAGATGCAAGTTTAATGTCCCAATTTTCAACACAATTATATTTTGGAAAAGGTGCAGAGAGTTTCATCCCCATAAAACTTTCTCTACTCCCATAAAACTCTCATCATCTTGCCCATGAAACTTTGATGAAACTTCATTAAAACTGGCCTTAGTAGGTGGATCCAAACAACATTCTCCTAAAAATTAGCTAGCTAGTGGTAATAAATCTATATAGGCCCTAAACAGAGGATGGACACAACCCTAATATCCACTAAGTTGATATGTAAGACACAAATAAACATCATCCTAGATACACTACGGATTTTATTGTAAATAATTCGAAAATATATCTTTCTTCTTATTTAAGATACTTTAACTTGGTACTATACTAGAATTACGTTCTTTTATGAACGGAATTCATCGTATTCCATAACCACCCAACGCAAGCTATACAACTAAAACACATGTTTTAGGGTATTAGTTCTTGAGGGCCTTGCGCCAGCCCGCATGACAAGGTTAACTCAGAAAAATAAGAAGTTTGAATGGGGCCTAGAATGTGAAACAGCGTTCCGTACCTTGCGGACACTGTTAACAACTGCACCAGTGTTAGCACAACCAAATTTGGAGGAACCTTTTGATGTGTTTTGTGATGCCTCGGCCGTTGGTTTGGGATGTGTGTTGATGCAAAATGGAAGAGTCATTGCTTATGCCTCACGACAACTTCGACCGCATGAGAAGAATTACCCAACACATGACTTGGAGTTAGCAGCAGTTGTGCATGCTTTAAAGATATGGAGGCATTACCTAATGGGTAACTTGTGTCACATCTTCACGGACCATAAAAGTTTGAAGTACTTGTTTACCCAGTCTGAATTGAACATGAGACAACAGAGATGGCTAGAGTTAATCAAGGATTATAACTTGGAAGTGCACTACCATTCTGGAAAAGCGAATGTTGTAGCAGATGCGTTGAGCCGCAAATCTCATTGCAACTTGTTGCAACCACTGTTAGAAGATGGATTCGATCTAATGCATCCTTTGGTGTTAAATAATATTGTTATCCAATACACCTTGGATAGTGATATTACTGAGGGACAGAAATCAGACAAAGAGCTTATGCAAACCAAACAAAGGTTGGAAACCAGTGAGTCTCTGAATTTCAAAGTGGATAAGAAAAGCGTCCTATGGTTCAATCAACGTTTGGTAGTTCCTAAGGATCAGGCTCTGCGAGATAGGATTCTCAACGAGGCACATAACTCAAAGCTATCGATTCACCCTGGCAGTAGTAAGATGTATCATGACCTCAGGACAAGGTATTGGTGGTATAAGATGAAATTGGATATTGCGGAGTATGTTGCAAAGTGTGATACCTGTTGTCGCATTAAGGCAGTGCACATGAAACCTGCCGGTTTGCTACAACCTCTATCTGTACCTGAGTGGAAGTGGGAAGATATCAGTATGGACTTCATCACAGGGTTACCTACCACTTCCAAAGGGAATGACTCAATATGGGTTATCGTTGATCGCTTAACCAAGGTAGCTCACTTCCTACCAGTCAAGGTTACCCATCGACCGCATCAGTATGCAGAGTTGTATGTTCAGAATATCCTAAGGTTACATGGTATCCCCAAAACGATCATATCCGACAGAGGATCTCAGTTCATCGCACGTTTTTGGGAACAGTTGCATAAAGAGTTGGGGACGAAGTTAATTCAAAGTTCAGCTTATCATCCTCAGACAGATGGACAAACTGAAAGAGTGAATCAAGTATTGGAAGACATGTTGAGGGCATGTGTTGTGTCAGCAAAAGGATCTTGGGAGAAATGGTTACCTTTGGCAGAATTCTCGTATAACAACGGTTACCAAGAAAGTATTAAGATGGCACCATTCGATGCCTTGTATGGACGCAAGTGTAGAACCCCCGTCAATTGGGTTGAATCAGGAGACAAAGGATTCTATGGTACGGATTATGTGAAGGAAGCAAAAGAGATTGTGCGAGATGTTCAACAACATATCTGTGCAGCTCAGTCTCGACAGAAAGGATATGCAGATCAAAGAAGGAGACCTTTGGAGTTTCAAGTTGGTGACTATGTGTATCTTAAGGTATCACCTATGAGAGGTGTCCGTCGTTTTTGGGATAAAAAAGAAGTTAGCACCCCGATATGTGGGACCTTATCGGATCATTACCAAGAAAGGCAAGGTAGCTTACCAAGTGCAGTTACCACCGGAGATAAGTGCTATCTTTCTAGTGTTCCATGTATCTCAGTTCAAAAAGTGTCTTCAAGTTCCGGAAGAAGAAGCAGTTCAGAGTTTCGACATTGTGATCAGATCGGATTTGGAGTACAATGAGGAACCCTCAGAGATCTTGGACACCAAGACCAGAGTCACCAGAAACCGAGAAGTGAGAACTTTCAAGGTTCTTTGGAGTCATCATGGTCCCAATGATGCAACTTGGGAAACCGAAGACTACCTACGCATGAACTGTCCCGCCTTTTATAATAAATGGTAAAGAAACCCAAATCTCGGGACGAGATTTCTTTAAGGGGGAAGGGCTGTGACACCCTGTGTCAAGCTTTGCATTAGGATCATCATTAGCCTAAGCATAAGCATTGCATTGCATTCATGTTTACTTATGCCATCATTTCATGTGTGTTTATTTATATACTTCACACTAGAATTGAATAGGTCTTTTGTGCTCTACTCTTGTTTAACATGATTAGCTAGATTGCTATGCTTATAAGTAAGAGAAGTTTGTTTTATAATTAATTACCCTGATTAATTAAGCTTAGCCTAACTTTTTAGAATAAAAGTAATTCTTTTCTAAAAATTGCTTAACCTGTTTTTAATCTAGAACCTGATGAAAGAGTGGTTTTCAGAAAATAGACCTACATGAAAAATGTAGAGAATATTATTCCGAACAACTTTGGTTTAAATTTCAAAACCTAGTTTTGAGTTTTTGAAACTGTTTTAAATCAAATTCAGTTTGAAACAAATAAAAGAAAAATGGAAAAGGAAATCAAACCTGGAATGGGCCGGCGCCACCCTTTCGGCTTGCTTGGCCTTGCGCCAGCCCGCGCTCCCGCGCACGCGCACTCGCCTGACCGCGGCTGCGCCGTACGCCGGCATCGCTGCCGCGTGGTTGCCGATGCCTGCGCGCGGACACCGACACCCGCTCTGCGCCACTCACCATGCGCCGCACGCTGCGGCACTGCGCCGACCAAGCGCGCTCGCCACTCGCTGCCTCTGCCCGCCGCAGACCCGCAGCACTGCGTCGCGCCGTCGCCTCGCCGTCGCGTCGCATTGACGCCGCTGCAGCGCCATCACCGACAGGCCGCTCGCCCCGCCCCACTCGTAATCAAATGCGGATCTGTCTTAATGGCGCATCGACCAAGAGCCTGCTCTGCCCCGCGCACTGCCGACCGTCGCGTCGTCGCGTCACGGCCCCTACCGGCATCACCGGTCGGCCATGACCGCGTCAGCAGGAGTGCCTACACCCCCACTCCCCCTCGCAACCGCAAACACAACCGCTCACTCGCCCACTCGCTCGCTCTGCCTCTGCTCTCGCCGCGCCACACACCGAGAGCACTGCAGCGCCCCCTTCACCCGTTCGCCGCCATCCGAGCGTCTCTTCTCGATCCACCTCGCACACCACTCGCCTTCGCCTCGCACACGCACTGCTCGCCTCGCCTTCGCCAGCCGAGCCTCGCTCACGCCGGAACGCCGCCGCCGTTCCTCGGCTCGCAGTTGCCACCGCGACGACCAAACGGCGTTCCCCTCCCTCTCGGCAACCTCCGTTACTTCCATCTTCGTGGAAGCTTCACCGAAGGTAGAAGAGGTGAGAACACCCTAATCCTAGCCCTAGCTCGCCCTGAAACAGCACAGCGCCGTTGGTCGTGCGCCATTGCCGTCGCCGCGGAGTTCGCACGTGGACGGACCTCCTCGGAGCTCTTCCTGCTCAACCGACACTTGCGCTGCACTCACCGCGACACCGTGGTGCTCACGCACCCGCTCGCCGGGCAACACCGCGCCGGTGGGAGCCCCACCACCGCTTTGCACCGCCGCCTCTCGCTGCCACCGCACGCCGCCGGCTCGCTACAGGGTCGCGCCGGTTCAACCAACCCCACCAGTCAATGCGCGTCATCACCCCGAGCCTAGCGCGCCCACCCTCGCCGCCGACGAGCTCACCGCCGACGAGAACGAGCTTGTCAGCGCCGGTGCTCTGCCCTGGCTCGCTGCCAGGTGGACCCTATGGTTACTGCGGGTCCCGCCTGTCAGTCCACCCTCCCGCACGCACTGGGCCGAGCCCACGCACTGTTCACCATGGGCCGGATTCAATGGATTCTTTTCCTTTTTCCTATTTTCAGTAAATGTGATAATGCTTGTTTATTTCATATCTGGAGTTTGGTAAATCCTAAAATGGTAAAATAAATTGTGTTAGAATCTAGAAATGAATATTATCCTGTTAAAAATATAAAAGTAATTTTTGGAGAATGTCTTCAGTACTAATGTTTAAATAGTTCTTTTCTGTTTTTATCAAAATTAAATGTGTTCCTATATGAAATGTTCAAATAAAAATGTGAAGTTTTTATGCTGGCTCTCTTATCCTGTGTAGAAGCTAGGAAAAATATAAGATGTCATGTTTCTATGTAGAATTAATTAGTTCTCTATTAAAATGTGTTTCTGCTGCTTTCTTAGATTAATGCCTTTGGTAAATCTGTGCATAGATAAATCATGAAATTTTTTGTGTAGTCTCTGTATACCATGATCTATCTAGGAAAAATATAATATGTTGTATGTTGTATGACAGAAAAGGTACTTGTAGTTCAAGTGTTCTTTTCTAGGGTTTTCTTTGGAAATTCCTATAGAGAATAATCTGGTAGTGTTGATTATGGAACATTCTTGATAAATATGTTTATAAGTAAAGAACCTGTTAAAAATAAGATATAGCATGTTTCACCCTGTTAGCCAGTAGGTCTAGTTCTAAGTGCTTTTTCTGCATTTAAATTCATCTTTTTGTTTCTGCTAGCTGGTAGCTTTGCTTTGGATGAATTCTTTGCAGTAGCATCCAGTAGGCTTGTTCTGTCCTCTGTATTTTTGGTAGATTTTTCTGAGCAGTTTATATTAGGCTTGCTGTGTAAAGTGGAACTAGCAGGAATACTTAGGGTAATTCTAAAAGCAATCTTTGAGTGTTTAATTCTTGTTCAAGCATCATCCCTGCACGATCAAGTTTACTTATATGCATTGCAAATATCCAGGATTAGTAGAGGAACCCTAGGTGCCACTTCTAGAGGAAGGATTGAAGAATCATGGTCCTAGTTGGTTTCGGTGATTAACGACAATTAGCGATTATTATGGCTAACGTGTGTTTTGCAGAGGCTATGCGCGGCTTAGCCATAGTGATCAACATGAATGGTCATCACTTAGCCCTCAAGATGGATATCATTTCGGATGTCAACGAGACATGATGAAGACCCTAGAATGATAGGCTAAGTGCCATAAGGTGATGAAGGGCACTTAGAAATAGATAGGGCTTCTATTTGATCTTTGACCGTACTATCAAGAGGGGTTGAGACTAGTAGCTTGACTTAGGAAAACTTCATGACTTAGGTGTGGTGCACACTTGACTTCCTTAGCTCTAAGCAAGCCTATGGTGACCGTAAGATAGCCAAGAACTTCTTCCGAATTCATCGCGACGAAAACCGGAGTTGAAAAATAAGTTTACTGGGCGTCGGACGCTGAATCTGGAGGCGCCGGACGCTGTCCGTCGCGTCAGACGATGGTGTCGGACGCTGACATTAGGATGACGTAGCGTCCGTCGGCCACCCAGTTTGAGCCCCTGAGTTTCAGAGGGCGTCGGACGCTAGGGTAGCGTCCATCGGCCTTCCAGTGGGTCTGTTTTCAGTGCAAAACGAAAAGGGGCGTCGGACGCTGATGCCTCAGCGTCCGTCGGACTGCGCAGGAGCGTCCGTCACCCAAAATCAGTGTGCAGAACTAGCCGTTGGGCAGGGCGACGAACCGTCCATCGCCTAGGCGTGTCGCCAACTTAAAGTGCCAACCCGAGGCAGTTTTCTGAGGGACTATTTATAGCTCCTCACTCTTCTCTCCCACCTTGCCTTTGCTCATTTCAGTTGCTGAGTTTGTTGAGAAGGTCGGGAAGAGAGCAAGAGCCCTAGAGTGAGAGATCGATTCGCGAATCCATCCATCCTCTCCTCTAGTTCATCCAAGAGTTCAAGTGTGCATCTTTTAGTTGTGAAGCTTGAGTGAGTCAAGTGAAGATCAAGGCTTGTTACTCTTGGTGATCGACATCACCTAGATGGCCCGGTGGTGCTAGGAGGAAGGTGATCGCCGGAGGATTGTCGGCGGCCCTTCTCCATCGACGTTGTGATCGGTTGTGGGTGATTCACCAAGCCGGAGTGGCAAAGAATCAGCCCGTAGAGAGCACTTAGTCCTTGCGCGGACTAAGGGGGAGCGATACCGTGCGCGGTGCTCCAACGAGGACTAGGGGGGAGTGTCGACTCCTCGATACCTCGGCAAAAAGTCGTCGTGTCAAATTTCCTTTGCCTCCTCCTCTTTACTTATTGCAATTACATTCAAGCATTACTTTCCGCATTACCTTCTTGTTGCTTGACTAGAATTGCATAGGGCTTTACCGCTTTCATTGTCATGCCTTGCTTGTTTAGCTAGGACACACTTGGGAAAGCACTATGGGGTTAATTGGCTCTTGTTAGGTTTTAATATTGCTTAGAAATTTAAAAGAGCCCAATTCACCCCCCTCTTGGGCATCTTGATCCTTTCAAGGAGTCCAAGAGGTGCAGGAGCTGAACGAGGAGTACAACGAGCTCGATACTAACCTCCCCGAGTGCCCTGACCATCAGCCCTCCACCTTCACTCAAGGCAAGCCCCGGAGCATCCTTAAGCCTCCCAGTATTTACAGTTAATCTACTTGAATATTTTATATTGTGATGCATTAAGTGCTAGGAGTTGGATGAATCCCAATTGTTGCATTACCTTCCTTGACATTGCAATTACCTACCTTGTTAACCTGTTAAAAATAAAAAGTAAAAGCAACTACTTAGCCTGCTTAGAATAAATGGTTACATTTATATTTATGTTAGTATTATCCCATGGGGGTAATACCGATCACGGTTGACTATAATTGCTATCGTTGGAAAGAACCAATGGTAGTAATGAAATGCGACCAACTGGAAGGAAGAGACACCAAGTGGTCAAGACTTGGGGGCAGTCCGTCCGTTGGATCGTATAGGTTTGTATACGATGGTGGCCCTCTTACATATTCGAATGCGCCCTTTCACATAGGGGCTGATGTGAGTTTCGACCCCGAAGCCGAGTAAACACTGTCTGGACCGGCGCTCAATCTGCTGTCAACACCCTCTAGTTTGTAGATACGATCTGCCCGTGGTGGCCAACTGATTTCTACAATTGGGTGGACCAATGCGAGCTCGTGACGTTACTACCTGGGCAGTGTTGAGTGATAACCCAATGCATGGACCCGATGGGGAAAGTGTGGGCGTGTGTTAAAGGTAATCTTACCAGCTGGTTGTATATCGATTTGAGTCGTCGCCTCCCACCGGATAGTGGGGGATTATGCTGAGCTTCACCACGGTACAACTCCATGTGACATCGTAATGGTTCTACTAAAATATTGATGAAAGAATTGTATATGGTTTTATTATTATTGATTGATTAGATCAAGTGAGTGCTCTAGTACAGGTGCATAACCTAGATATAAATAATAGGATGGAAAAATGGCTGCTCTCTAATATTTATAGTTGTTTCATCTCTCTCGCGTTTCCGCAAAAGCAAAGTTTATCCAGATCTACATAAATGGCCATGCATATCCTTGGAGTCTTTATTTTCAGTTAGACGGGTAAGTCTAGCTGAGTACATTCCTGTACTCAGGGTTTATCCTGTTTGTTGCAGATGGCCAAGTATACTTTGGCTATTGTAAGCAGTGTCTCTATCCTGTCGAAGGAGAAGAGGAGTAGACTTTGGGCAAAGTCTTCTACGAGCTCATCTTTTGCTGTTGTTGGACGTGATCTCGTGGGCACCCCTATTTATTAATGGTACTAGTGTGAAGTGAAAACTTTGGGTTCGAGTTTTAAAACAATGTTTTATTTGGCCACATATGTTGTGGCGTGAGCACTACTTTATTTGGAACAAAGTGTTGTAATAAATTTATTTCGTACTTCAAGTATTTCGTTTAATTGTTGGTTCGTTCGAATGTGCATACCTGAGTTTGCGCGATCTTGATTGGAGATACGATTGTTAGAAATCCTTTGAGATTTCCGGACTACCGGGATTATATGGGCTCAAGTGTTTAAAGTGGTTGTTAAATCGGCTACTTTGGTACTTGATCTCTTATAATTTGGGCGGTTCTGCCACAATTAACACCCCTACACATTTATATACGGCCCAAGCCCCATGTACATGTTTACATATCATTCATGTTTATTGTCAACCTAATCAGTAGTAATAAGCAAACTATCTACAATGATTTAGGGAAGGTCACATGCATCATTTATTTTACCACATAATCTGATCTATAATTCTTAAAATATATCTTATGTTCAAGATGAAAGGAATATACAATCATAAGTGACTAAATAGTCAAGTTGTTTCAATGAGAGGAAAAGAAGAAATTCATATTCACTTGGTCTTAATAGAGATTATTAGTTGTCCTAAGTGAAACCATCATAAAATTGGTAAAATTTGTAAATAAAAGTACTAATATCTATCACTTCTAAGAGGCCATTTCATATTGTATCTAATGATGATCATTTCGTGTCATAAAAATTAATTGTTGCTCTTTTATGTAGACTTGATAAAAATCAACTTAAGACAACAGCAGATACAATATTTCAAGACAGGTGTATAAATAAATTATGTAAGAGGCAAAATTAAGCTGGAAACTTGGACTACTTGGTATATGGAGACAGAATTCCTTTCTCGACGACAAACTTATGAACAGTATTTTTGTCCCATGAAAAGGAAATACAAATTGCCGCCTGCATCAATCTTCCTTATGTATACGTCCAACTTGCACCAATTTTCTAATCCCTGTCATTATCTCCAATATATAACTTTTAGATCAAGCATTGAAGTAAGCTATTGCTACAAAAAAAAAAGTGGTCTACATCAGTAGACATGACTACACATATGTGACGACCAATATTATGCATGTCTGCATACCATTTCCATCCTCTCATTTTTCTTGTGACTCCCTGTGTGGCATCACAGTTTTTTCCTGTACAGGTAATTAAGAAATTAATGAAGGTGAACAAAACATAAAGCCAACGTAAACACAATAGTCCCAAAATAAAGTGAGTATGTACAAAATAAGTGATTAAAATTTTCTATCTATTTATCTATATATATGTATTGTCATTTTTATGAACCTAAGAGTAGACTATAATTAATTAATTGTATACTAACTAGAACTATATATACTAGTTGTATCATTCTTTCACCATCAGTCCAATTTTTACCACTAGTTTGACTTACTGTATAATGCTTTCCACCGTGTGATGAGCTGATAACGAGCATAGCCGCCTATATAAATACTTCCCCAATCCCAAATCACAAAGAATTTCAAAGAGTCAAAGCATCTTATGTATGATATTAACTAAGTAGCATTATATTTTTCAGTAATTATATTTTTATAATATATATTATAATTTTCTCTATAGTTTTGGTCAAACTTAAGATATTTTGATTCTCCAAAATTATTGCAATATCTTATAATTTGAGATGAAGAAAGTATAGAGCACTACTAGTAGTAGCCAAAAGAAATAAAAAAGAAAAAAAGATTTCACCGTCTCCCTGGGAACTGGGAAGTCCACATCAATAACTACGACCCTTGACACTTAATAGGTGGTGCTTGCATGTCAAGAAAGACGTACAGGCCGGCATTATAATATTCTCCTAATTTCATATCGTTGTTTCCAATATATTCGGATATTTGGGTTCTAGTCCTAGACTTCCATCGTCATTCTTTGAAATATATATAGATGTGATGCAAGAAATAAATCAAGTTGTGACGGTATGCATGGCTGCTGCAAATAATTCGTTCCACATGATATGTCATCAGACGACTTCTTAAGTTTAGAGTTCTTTTTCTTTCTTTTTTCACGTCTCTTATATCTCAAATTTAAGGCGATACTTTTATTTAAAACACTAATACACAAGTAATAAATTGTTACCTTTATGATTTATTATTTATTTTTATCAATTGTTAGTTGTCTTTGTATCAACACAAATCAGATTTTAACAGATTAATTAAAGTTTTGTCGAATGAGTTTTTTTTATTCTTGGAACTGAAAATTACAATTACAGATTATGTTCCTATAAATTGCACTAAATAAAACCGTAATTTAGTATAAAAAATTCAATATAATCGTTGCCTTAAAGAAAGCTATTATTTAGGTACTAGTGCTGGTTTGAAAAAGGCTCCCCTTGATCTGAGCCATCTTACGATCCTAACCTTGAGCATCTCAGTTTGCTAAATCACTTGTCATCCTTTAAAATTTGGCAAATTAATCAAAAAATATTCTCCAACAGTTTGTCAATTGGACTTACCAATTCTACACGCTTGCCAAAAGATTGCATCGGTATGTCATTTTTGTGAGCGCGCATCGCCTTGCGATCCTCTCGTCCGCGAGTCCTCCTCTCGGTTTCTCGCATGCAAATTTCCTTCCTTTTTAATCTTCTTTTTTTGGTTTGGCAAGTGAGAAATAGCAAATTGTTGGAGATGACCTCTTTTCAACTTGGTAAAACACAAGATTTGACAAGTAAGAAATAACAAATTGTTGGAGATGCTCTTACACAATACTACCTTCGTCCTTAAAAGAATGTGATTCTTGCTTTTCGAGATGTCAAACGGTTCGAACTTTGACTCAATTTATATAAAAAAGTACTAAGATTCGTGATATAAAACTAGTATCATTATGTTAGTTATAGAATATATTTTTATAATAAAATTATTTAGAGACTGACAACATTGACTGGCACGGTTCCCACAATTACATTCTTTTAGGGACGGGGGTAGTATTATTGGTGCTAGAATAGAATAGGAATCCGTGCCTTTCTTATAGCACTAGCTACAAGAACCAAATAGCTTTCGCGTAAAGTTGATCTGTAAGATGTTCATGATAAGATAAGTTGATAAGAACGTAATCAAATGGCCAAGCACACATAGTGATGTAGTATCCCCTTGGAATAAAGTACAATTAGCGTGAAAGAGAAAGACAAATGCTCTTCTTTTAATTTCTTGAGCATAAAAAAAGCTGTGCATCGATCTTGCAACTTGTACCATGCCAAGCGTACGTACATGCTGAAGAAAGATGGACCAGATATATATTAAAGATTTAATTTAGAATAAAGAATAGTGGAGTTTTTAATTTTATTTAGCTTATTGGAGATGATTGTAGTAAAACTATCAGGTGCAAACCACAACTTTCGTGAAAACACGTATAAACTTTGGCAAAAAATTCGTCTAAATTCACCAAAAAAATCACACATGTAAATGATATGATGATACACAACTTTAGTAAAATATCTTGTCCAAACTCGACTTTATTTTTTAGGTATAAAAATAAGAAATTTCAAGGCAGAAAGGTGTCTAGATGATTTGTTAGAAATTTGTTATTTTTATTTCTAACAAACAAAATCGAGTTTTGACAAGATATTTTACAAAACTATGTATCATCGTATTATTTACATGTGTGATTTTTTTTTGTAAATTTAGATAACTTTTTGTCATGGTTTGTACAGATTTTCACGAAATTGTGTTTTGCACAGGATACGTTCCCAACTTCTAATAGCTATTCAATGTGTCCCATTTTAACTGTTGTTGTCGTTTTTTGAGAAGTTACCCATACTCAACTTTGACCAAATAAATACAAAAAATACTATATTTATAAAACATAATTAATATTAAATAGATCATTGAATCTCTTTTCATAAAATTTATTTGAAGATACAAATATTAAGAAAAATTGATCAACATGCCTCACAGTTAAATATAGGGAGAGAGAGATAGAGAGTAGGGTTTAAATTCACATTTATGGGGCAATATTCAATGCCATTAGCGTGTAGTGAGGGCCTGTTTGAATCATATTCTACAGTACTTTAAAAAGTTTCTGATTAAATCTATAAAATATTTAACGATAGCTGTGTTCAAAAAGGATATTCTCGAAGCATATTTTACGCTTGATTCTTTCTTCCTTATGGCTTATAGACAGCTACTTTTTTTAAAAAAAGTCACAATGCTTATTTTCTTCTTTATAGACGCACAAGTCTTTCAGATAGCTTTTTTTTTGAACATATCAATATTGAGAAAGTTTACCGCTATCTTGCCAGTTAAGGGTTGAGGCATGCGTTCAACATGACAAGAGGGACACCACCCGATCGGCCTGCCAAAACGGCAGACACATCCGCAAACTACCAGCCTAGGGCGCACAGCTCACCTAGATGTTGCCGGTATCCGATCCTACGGACGGACTATTTACCAACCTTCCCGGTTGCCTTTCCATTTCATGATATCATTCAACTCATCGGTGTGCCACGTAGGGCATTACGTGACATGGGGTTACCGATGTTTCCATATTAATTTAGCAGTGCTAAGCATCTATCTTTTGCTATACTATCAGGTTAACAAGGATATATGGATAGCAATAGCAAGGAGGGTGATATGCATCAAATAGGTTCACCCAACTCCTATACTTAATGCAACAACATAGTATAACATAGTAAATTGATATCATAAATTAGGGAGTTAGAATGCTCCGGAGCTTGTCTGGGACCAACACTAGGTGAGTGTTCGTTAGAGATCACTCGCTTTGCGAGCACCTTCGAAGATACTTCCGTCTTCTGACTTCGTCCATCAATACCACCTTCGGGTTAGCTCCAAGCATCACGTCCTTCACGCATGTACTTATCGTACCTAAATGAAATCCCGATGCATGTGCATGAATGCAGGGAAATAGTAACACAAGATACTATTACAAGCAATTCAAGACAAGCACACGTCTATACAAGACACACACATAAGCACTTAGAGTTACTTATAACTAGTTAGCTAATTATCATCACAGCTTAACATGGAAGATAGAAAGCACACCAAGCATGATACATTATTAATATAAAGTTAAACCATGGCAAGTATTCATCTATTAAGTTTACTTAGCATATTTATCTAGCAAGAACAGGTTAAGCGAATTAACTTATACATGCAAGTTCGGGACAACAACATGCAGCCACGGTTTTAAACATAACGGGAGTTATACTAATCCAACAAACATCATTCTTACATATTTGTAAAGCTAATTAAGTTGTATACAACTTTCTTAATACCAAGGAAAGATGATTTAATAGTTAAATAACCTGAAACAAATGAAGAAGCCATCTCTATCCAAAAGGTGGATAGATTTGGAACCCCTTCTTAAAACAGTCATAACTCAAGAACTACAACTACTAAAAATATGAATCAAGACAATCTGGAACGCTTATGAAAAGTTCTACAATTAATTCAACACTAGCAATTAATGATTCACAATTTAAATTAGTCTAAAAGCACTTATAAACAGATCTGTCCAGGGAGATGGACAGATTTAACTTCCAACTTAGAAAATTCATATCTCCCAAACTAATGGGGATATGTCCACAACAATTTAATACAAGCTAGATAACAATATTACCTACAATTTTTGTATTCATAATACCAACAGAAAATATCATTTAATACATGATAAAATTTATTTACTAAACACTATGCATGGAGCCAAAATAGTGAACTATGATATTTGTTATTTTTATAAATCACAAACCATTCATCAAACAGTCATGAAACTTTAACCAAGAATCATTCATCATATAAGGAATACACCATATTTGTTTCATAATTTTGGAGCAATGCACGCTAGCGATAAATATTTAATCCACACTATCAAACTTCTAGAACAACAGCACAAGAATCTACTCTTGCCAAATCTTTCAACCAAAAATGCGGGCGAAGCTTTTGTTGTTTCCTAGCCACAATATATTTCCATGATTTTAACCTATCACATGACTTCTTATCGTATAAAGTGTCTGATACCTTATGTAGAAGAAATAGAAAATAAAGAACTTTTCTTCTTCAAATTTGCTCCTCGATCGGAAGTCTAAGAAGTTGGAAAGGATAGCTCATATCTCAGCTATTTCATACAAGTACACTTCATCATTTTATCTACATGGAAGAGAGATAGTACAAAGAAAAAAGAAGGCCTAACTCTTATTTTCACATTAATTTCGAATGAATTACGAGATAGTATGCTCTTAGGATTCACCCACACACTCATTCATCTTTCTCTCTCGCTCTCTTTCTCCCTTTTTCTCACATTATCCGGTTTAGTCCGAACTGGGGCGGTTGTGGACCAACACAATGGGTGTGGAGAAGCATATACCTCTAGGGGCTAGGGAGGGACCGGACGTTAAGTGCATGGAACAACATTGTCGGATACCTGAGAATAGAGTACCCTAACACCGCACTTCGCGAAAACAAAAATCATCCCTGAGGACTCTCCACCTCGCCCGAGCCAGGGTGATGTCATTACCCTCGGGGGCTTCCTGCCCTAAACCGGCTAAGTCAACGGCGCTCCCTTGGAGGATCTTCCGCCTCGTCCGAGCTAGGATGACGTCATCCGTGACGTCATCTACCCTCGGGGGCTCCACCGCATCATCCGAGCCATGAAGACGTCACCCGCGGCACCATATATCCTCGGGGGATCACCCGTCTCGTCCGAGCAAAGGTAACGTCATCCGTGACGCCACCCGCCCACGGAGGCTTCATTGACCCATGGTGCACTTTAGCCTATAGTCAAAAGGTCCACAGTACTGGCTCGTCCTTAGGGATGGGGGTTAGGGGCGTGGATTGCCATGCCTGCCCCTGTTGAGACCCTGTGGGACAAGCTTGAGTACCGATCGGACCACCAATTGACACTTGCCATCCCTCCGGCGGACACCTGAGCAGGGATTAGGGCGTACATGGACCTGTATGACGAAACGCGGGGGTACCTGGCCCTGTGCTGCCAACCCTCACCCGTGCCCAAATATGGCAACAGGGACGTCACCGATTACAAGGCGCGTGGCCACAGTTGCACCAAGGACGAACAAGACCCGGGCGGCGTGCCAACAGGAGTAGTCTTCCCCGGGAAGGAAGGCGGACAGGAGCCAGAAGCGTCCCCCAAGTCAACAGCCTATACCAGGCCCACTCTCTCTCTTTCTATTGTACTCCTCCATCTCGATCTCCCTACGTATAAAGGGGGGAAATGGACCTCCAATCTCTCTATCTGAACTCTCTCAACTCATTCTAACACACACGCACTCGCATTCACGCGAGCTCTCACCACGAACCTCGAACCTCATACGCACGAGACCTGGGAACCCACTTCCCTCTCTCACCATTGCTTGTAGCTCCCCTCTACGAGCTCTCTACGCTCGGTAACATGACTCCGCGACAAACTGGAGTTCTCCGAGCTAGTATAAACCCTGTGTTCTCCAAGCGTAACCATCCGATCTCCGACACGCTTAGAAATTTACTAGTTGGCTGTCTAGACCCCGCCATTTTAGACATCGACAGTTGGCGCGCCAGGTAGGGGGACTTTGCGTGTCACCCGTATTTTTGAGTATCGGATGGCATCTCGCCACGTCGATTTCGCTCCGGGCTCCATTGTTCGTTTTGGTAGCCTCGACTTCCAGTGCCACAGGCAGGGGGCCGACCTGGTCCTCCGTCGCCCCACGACATCCTCCGAGGTAGCTGTGGACTCCATCTCAGCATCCATGGCCCACCTTGGCTCCCTCCGGGGGGGGCAGATCGTTTAGGGGACAGCCGCCCCATGGGCCGACTACCCCGAGTTCGAGCGCCAGCTCGACACTCTGATGGGCCCCCAGCCGACTCAGGGGTCCTTGCATAACCTATACTTCGCGTTCGCCAACGTGACGGCGCAGCTCGTGGGAGGACAATAGCTCTTTCCCGAGCTCAGCAATACGCCCGTCCCAAAGGCACTACCGCACGGCATGCGGAATGCCGACGCGTGTCATTCAGAGATGGAGACCGCAGGTTTCCGTGCTGACCCCGCGGAGGGGACATGCATTGGGCTCGCGTCCCACCACCTCCGCTCCGTCTCCGACCTCCTCACAAGTTCGGAGGCCATGTCGTATGCCGACTCTAGCCGCAGGAGTGTTGATCCCTGGGAGCCCCTGGACTTCGACGGTCTGGGGGACAAGGAGGCCTTTTATGGTTTCTTGCACGCCAATGATTACCTACTCGAGTCTGGCTCGAGCGACCACAGCGCTAGCTGCGGCCGCAAATGCTTCATGTGCGACACACCGCCACCCAGAGCAGCTGTCGACGCCACTCTCATCGAAGGTGGGGACGAAGACGACGTTCACACACCCGTGCACGAGGCGGGTGCTCCAGCACCCGTGCCACGGGACAATCCGCAACCTTCAGATCGTGTCACACTCCAAAATTCCCAAATTTGGATTGTGCTTAAAAAACTAAATAAAATAAATGATTTCTATATTGATATAAAATTTTTCAAGATTAGTTTGAGTTCACACAAATTTAGTTTAGGGTAAAGTGAATTTATAAACTTTTCAAAATTAATTCGACAGGCTTGATTGCTGGGGTGATTGTTCGTTGCTTGTCTTGATGCATGTGAGTGTATAAAGTTTTTAAAATACGATTAGTATGTCGCTTATTGGTCTCCGGCTGGTATGTATCTTTTTCTATAATCAAATTCTAGCTCTCTTGATCTTAATCTTTCTTTTGGACTTTTCCAAGATCCTTTATCTCTTGATCCAAATCATTCCCTTCAGTTTATCATTCATGAACAAGTCTATAAATATTTTTCGGGAATTTTTTCTGGCCTTTTCCGAAACTTTTTCCCATTTATCTATGAGCGTAATCTTTTTTAGATGCTCCAAAATAACTTTTCATGACATCCAAATACTTTATTTGGGTTCATCATGTTCCAATGTGTCTCCAAGAATTTTCTCCGAATTTTTGGAGCTTTCGAAATATTTTTCGTGCCTTAAATATCAATTCTAGACTTTTCTGGAATTATTTTAATCCCAAAATTAATTAATTCCGAAATAAATAAAATATCTCGTTTTTCCGAAAATTTTCAAACCCTGGCAATATATATATGCCGACGTTCTCCTCGACGCAAGGGTTTCAAAAGTATGACCCGTTTTCGCAACCGCCACCCATAGCTCTGTAAATTTGAAATCGAAGTTTCGCATATACTAAAATTTTAACGAGGTTACCACGAGTTTTTCCGGCCAACTCCGACGTCTTCCGCAGATTCAAGACAAAGAGTTTCCGACGACCTCACCATGGAAGCTTCTTCGTTCTCCTTCGTTCCAGCCGCTGCATGGCATCTCCGCGCCACCTAGGGCCACCCCGGACCTGCGTCTGGCCTCGGGGCCGTCTTGTGCCGCCGCCTCGGCCGGCTCCACCTCCTGCGCGCCCCCTGCTGGCTGGCAGGCAGCGCCGCCGGCCTGCTATTGCTGCCGCTCGCGAGCTGCTACCTTCCTGCTGTGGCACTGTCGCCCTGGCCGGCTGTGCCCCAACCCAGCCTTCCTTTCCCTGGCGCACTTCGCCCCTTCCTCCTCTGCCACAGAACAGCAGCAACCCTCCCCAATTGCCATGCGTGCGTCTGTACAGAGAAGAAAGAAGGATGCAACAAGGAAGAAGAAGGACTGACTCGTAATTATTTATTTTCCATAATTGCAGATTGGTCCCTGGTACGAAAACTTCCATCGTTTCTCTGTTTTAGCTCCGTTTCGTCCCGTTCCGGTTACGTTAGAATCGTGTCGTCGTGCTTTATGCAGTAGTGATAGTGTTTTTATATCATTTAATTATAATTCTTCGTTAATTTAAATATTAGCTTAATTCATGTTTATTTAATAGCTTTTAATCAATTAGAAGTAATTTAATTTTAATTCATCTTTGTATCGTTTAAGTTGTGTTTAATTCATGTTTCCATGATCTATATATGTTAGAGGTAATATTTATCATGACACATAATTTTATGTACTTAATTAAATATTAAATTGATTAGATATGTTTGCAGCTAATTCAATAATCAAATCAAAATAGGCTTTACACTCCAGTCTTGTATATACTAATATATTAGTATGATTAATCTCCAATATTAATATGCTTCTAAAATGTAACTTGATTAGTTTAAACATGCATTTTATATTTGGATTTCATGCTCTCATATGTTTATTTTCTTTTATAAATTTTAACTTGTTTAATACATTATTTGATAATGCTTATCATCAAACCATGACTAGTTTATCTCGACTTTTAAGATTTAAATGTGATTAATGGATGATGTTAATATGCTATCAAATTATAATTTTGCCTAGTCTAGATATGCATGTTAATTTCAAGATAGATGCCCTCACATGATTGTTTCATTTGTTAAGTAAAATTTAACTCGCTTATAATAAATTTTATGATAGTGTTTATAAGATAAAATATGATTAATTGTTAACTTAAAGATACTCTTAGTTATATCTTTTTAATTTAAACACATTGTGTATAGGTATGATAAACTTGATTAGATGCTTTCGATATACTCTTCTTTTGCAAATATAAAGTTTAACTTGATTAAAGTTATGTGGTGTCATTATAAAAGAAAGATGAGTATTTCTAATTGATCTTTTGAATTAGTTTATGTTATGACTAATCTGATATTAATCACTTTCACATATTTTTAATCAACTAAAATAAATTAAGCATGCATGTTTTCTTCTATAATAAAATAAATCTTCCGGTAGTCGTTTCTTTTAACGGTAGCTTTGTTCTCGGCGTTTCTTGCGTTCTCTGGACCGTAGTACCGATCTATCTTTTATATGTTGTTTCCTTTTGTGTGGTGTATTGTTCTTAGTTGTCTCTTTTGTTGTTTGTATGTTTCTCTATGTGTGGTGCTTGCTACGAGTAGAATGAGAATCGCTTGTGAGTGCTGAAGATCAGAAGGTGATGACCGAAGCTGATGGTTTGAGAGTTGAGCAAGTGTTTAAGGCAAGTATAACATGGGATCATCCTTGTTACCTATTCACCTTAATCAATTTTAGTCATGTTGCATGTGTCTTAATTTGATTCCTATCTAGATTTATATCATAGCTTGTTATCTCTTTTCCTTGTCACCAACGGGAACTATGCATATGGGTAGCTTTGCTATGCTTTACAGTAATAGATCTTGAGATGAATCTTGACTAATGGATATATGCAACGATGATTAAAATTGGCTTTTGTAGCAACATGGAATAATACCCCACTGTAGGGCAAAAGCTGAGACTTAAATGCAACTACGAGTGCTATATGGCTCTGGCTTTAGTCAAGTATGGGAGTTGGACTAGCATGATTGTAGTTCGTGAAAGACACCTTTGCCGAGCTGGTTGTGGGGTATAGCTTGTGTGGGGACCGCTGCGGGTGGTACCATCGGAGGTCCCATACACCCCTTTACATTGGGTCCGTAGGGTCTACTACTTGCTAGAAAGACTTTTTGAAAGACTTCATAGTGTACCCTGCCCACTCACCATGGAAGTGTTATGGGAGTCATGATCCCGGGTATATGGGCAACACGGCTTGTGGGTAAAGTGCGTAACCTCTGCAGAGTGTAAAACTATCATGATAGCCGTGCTCACGGTCACGAGCGGCTCGAAAAACTCACAGTGTTAGACACTCCTGTTATTATAACTAATGATGGTAAGTTTGGAGTTATGAGATAAAAGGTGGTTTCATTAATGATCATGTGGTTATCAACTGGGTTATGCATAACTAAAGCTAAGTGTTGGTAAAACTTGACCAAGTTAAAAGCAACCGCAGTAAGCCAGTGTCAGCCTTTTGAGCTTCATAACCCTGTGTTTATTGCTGAGTACGATATGTACTTACGCTTGCTTTACTTTTCAATACATTGGATAAAAATCCCGGATGGGTAATAGAAGATGGAATAGTGAGTTTGCTAAGGAGTGCTAGGCGTATGCAACCCCCAGTCAACAAGTCCCTGTGAAGTTGAAGCTTGAAGTTGAAGTCTGAAGATAAGATTAGTAATTCGTTCCGCTATACTCTAATGTACGTGTTAATGTATCTATGTTTTCACTATATAACATTGATTTTGATATTCTCCTTTTCTGTTGTTGTATGTGTGGACTTCCTGGGCACACATATGATGATCTTGGTTTTGTTCTTAAAACCGGGTGTGATAGATCCCCGGCAGCGACAACTGCACGATCTCCGTGACATGGAGCGGCAACTCGCGGAGCGCCAGCGAAAGGTGACGTTCGAGCGTGAACAACTCGAGCACGAAGCTACTAGGGCCACCAGAGAGCCTCGCGCTCGAAGGGAGGCCCGAGCGGTGCACCAGCGCATCATCAACGACGAGCACGGCCCACCGCAGTTCACGCGGGCTAGCTAGAACATCACGACAGCAGAAATGTTGCTTCGCAACCTCCCAGTCCCAGACACCCTCGAGGGGAGGCTCGCACATGACAAGCTCAAATCCCTTCTGGGGCGCGCTGCGGTTCAACAGGCCGAGAGCTCCGCGTCGCGGAGACGCGGGCTCAGTACCAGTCATCAGGCCGACCCGGCGCCTAATGACCGTGAGGGGTCAGTTCACCAGGGTCCCACGAAGGACGAATGACGACGCCCGACGGTTCACGCTCGCGTGGGTGACAAGCGCGACGTGCGCGACACGCTCGACGCGCGCAAGAACGCCAAGCAAGACGACATAAGCAGGGGTTACCACGTCCGTCGTGGTGGCCGATACGACAACGAAGAGGACCGACCTCCGACGCCGGAACCACCGGGCCCTTTTGCCTATATACGTTGCATCCGACGCGTGCCTCTACCACAACGGTTTCGGCAGCCCTCCAACATCGTCCGGTATTCTGGGGAAACAAACCCCGGGCTCTGGCTCGATGACTACGGCCTCGCCTGCCAGGACGGCGGCGCAGACGATGACGAGTTCATCATCCGCAACCTGCCTCTCCACCTATCGGACTCAACTCGCACCTGGCTCGAGCACCTACCCCCCAACACCATTGATGGGTGGGACTCCCTATAGCGGGCCTTCATAGGTAATTTCCAAGGCATGTACACGCGCCCGGGGAACCCCTGGGACCTCCGCAGCTGCAGGCAGAAGGCTGACGAGTCCCTCTGGGACTACATTGGCCGCTTCTCCCTGCAGTGCACGAAACTCCTGACCACAGCCGACGCAGACGTGGTCGGGGCGTTTCTTGCAGGCACCACCTGCAAACAGCTGGTCCACGAGCTGGGCCGCAGCAACCCTCGCACCACCGAGCGACTCCTCGACATCGCCACGAGCTACGCGTCGGGTGAAGAGGCAGTCGGTGCGATCTTCCACCCCGACAAGAGGAAGGGCAAGGAAGCGGAGGACGCCGACGAAGGTAGCTCCAACCGCGCCCATAACTGGAACAAAAAGAAGGGCAAGCCGCAATGCGGCGGTGACAACGTAGTCGCGGAAGCGGACCGTAAGACCCCCAGCCCTAGGGCAGAAAGAAGGGGGGGGCAAGTTTGACGACATGCTCACCTAGCCATGCCCATACCAGAACGGGCTGGTAAAGCACACGCTCCAGCAGTGTGATATGATGGCCCGATACTTCAAAACCGTCCCTGACAAGGATGAGCCAAAACAGTCGGAGGGCCAGGACGGGGATGGAGGTCGCGAAGACTCCTACCCCCACGAAAACAAGTGCCTCATGATCTTCGGGGGCTCGGAGGCCTACAAATGGAAGCGCCGGCAGAAGAAGGAGCGGCGTGAGGTCTTCGCAGTCGCCCCAACAACTCTGGTTTCCCTCAACTGGTCGGAGTCCGACATCACGTTCGGCCGAGATGACCACCCGAGCCACATCCCCCACCCGAGTCGTTATCCGCTCGTCGTGGACCCGGTCATAGGGAATGTGTGCTTCACCAAGGTGCTGATGGACGGGGGTAGCAGCCTCAACATCATGTACTACAACACTTTCGAGGCCCTTGGTCTACGTAGGGAGAAACTCTGATCCTCGGGGGCTGCCTTCCAGGGAATCATCCCCGGAAGGCAAATGATACCCTGGGGCAGATCGACTTGCCCGTCACTTTTAGGGAGCCGGACAACTTCCGGAGCGAGGACCTCACCTTCGAGGTTGTAGCTTACCGCGGGACTTACCACGCGGTGCTGGGGAGGCCATGCTACGCGAAGTTTATGGCCGTCCCCAACTACACCTACCTCAGTCTCAAGATGCCAGGGCCGTGCGGCATCATCACAGTCACCTCCAATCTCAAGGTGGCATACCAGTGCGAGGTGGACTGCTGCGAGAATGCCATGGCTGAGGTGCGCGGCGAGGAGTTGGTGGCGGTGATCGAGGCCATAGACAAGATGGACGTCGACCCCTAGAGCGCGAAGAGCTCGGAAGCCCAGAGCACCAACAGCTATTTCGTTTATTTACTTGTATTAAGTACTCCAGCGCATTGTACATATGCATGTAATCTTTTTTAAGCAAAAAAGTTCCAGGAATAAAAATGAGGGAACTCTCCGACCAATCGCTCAGCAAGGTGCACTCCCGGCGCGTGCCAGAGCGCACCTCGCTTGGGGGCTGGGAAGGGGGGACCCCCCTTGTTTTTCTCTCCAAAAAGCTTTGCGAACACATGGTGGATAAGTACCCATGTATGTTCCGTTTTGATGATGAGTGATTGACCAACATGTGAATGTTTCAGTTTGAGTGGCTTAACCTAACCTCTGCGAAAGCAGAAACATGTGCTTGTCTATCGACTTGTGGTGTGCAGGTGCTATGCCTAGTGATAGTGGTCAATGGCGTGGAGAAGGTCGAGTAAAGGCTTGCCGTGCCGATGGACTGAGAGCGGTGAAGGGCAGAAGTGGGGCTCGGACTGAGGGACCATGGGCGTCAGCGGACTAGCTGTGGTGGCTAGTACTTGGCACCGGCGAGTGCGAGAAGACATGGAGGTAGACCGAGTTGACCAAGTCAAGACGGCGGACGAGTGGAGGCTCATGGGACTCGGAGTTCGACCGGGTGAGTACAAGGTGGCTCGAGTCGAGCGGTTTGGTGGTTTGGGCCTCAAAACCATCCGAGGACGGTTTCAGAGTTTGGGCCTCAAAACTCGGGGTTCGGTAGTTGAGCCCAAAGCTACCGGTGGCGGGTTTGGGCCTCAAAACCCGGGCGGAGCTTCCGAGGAAGAGGGGATGGCACGTGGCGGAATCCTGGAGGTTGCATCGAGGCGACAGCAACTCCTGGCAGGAAGCGGGGTCGTCCATTCAAAATGCGGGAGATATTTTCCGGAGCTTGGACTGCAATGCTTAGGCTAGGTAGTTCACTCAATGTATCTAGGGGGGTCTTTGGGAAATAGCCAAAGCCCTATTAAATAGGGGATGAAGGGGTATCCTCATCCCATCTCTTCAACTCTAATCACTTTCCCACTCTCTCTCCCTCTCTAGTTCATGAGATCCCTAGGTTGTTTCCACCAACCTTTGTAAAAACTTGGTTTTGCTGCGAGGAATCGGAGGCTGTAACCTCCGTAAGCCATGGTGGCTTCGATTTGTTGATCGTGTCCCCGTTTTGCTTGTGTTCTTCGCGTTTTGCTTTTGCTCCCTCTTTTCCCGAGATGATTTCTCTTTGTAGGGAGTAGCTCTTGCAAATCCGTTTGAACCAAGTTGTTCGTAATCGTGAGGAGCTTCTTTGCATCGAAGGAATACTCCTCAAACCTCACGAGTGCATAGATCGGGCATTCTCTTTGCAGAATTCTTCGTTCTGAGTTTTTCCCAAATCTCTTCTCCTCCCTTTGCTTTAAGCCAAATTGAGCGATGATTTCTTTGGGATAGCTCCCCGACTGCACTAGGATCACGCCTACAAAGTTTGGTTGCAGTTGGTGATCATTTGGTTGAGTTTTTGGAAGATTTGGCGAAGTGGAAACGTTTTTCGCGGGCTTCAGCTTTTCTGGTCGTGAGCTCCGGACTACCCTCCGGACTACTTGGCACCAGCTCCGGACCATCGCAAGTGGTCCGGTGGTCTTGACTAGTAAGTCAGCCAAGCTGCCGAGGGCGTCGGACCAGGTGCTTTAGTCCGACGGTGAGCGTCGGACCAAAGTCCGGAGCTTGGGAGCTTGCTATGTATTTTTGCGCAGAGGCTGTAGTGAGCACCGGACTACTTCCCATAGTCCAACGGTGAGCGTCGAACTAGTGGTCCGGAGCTTCGGCACTCCCTGCATGGTTTCTGTGTGAGCGTCGGACTTTCCAAAGTGGGCGTCGGATCAGTCCGAAGGCCTGCTGCAGAGGCGTCGGACCAAGGCTCCGGACCTTGTGGTATGGTCCGGAGGTCTTGACAGAGTAGTCCGACGGTTGCTGTTTTCGCCCGTTTTTGCCTAGGTTCTTGCCTCTTTTCCCTAGGGGTTGAGAACCTGTGTTTTGGGGTTTCCGGTGAATTTCTCTCCACTGCCGGTGAGCTCTCATTTCTCCATTTCCGTTGCTCGGGGGAGGTTGAGCACCCATCAACTGGATTTGGCTTTTGGGAAGAGTGGCCCGAATATTTCGAGAGAAATTTGAGGCTCCCATTCACCCCCCTCGGGTCGCCGTTCTCGGTCCTTCAAGCTTTTTTGCGCAAAGGCCCGCACCTTTTCCCACTGAACGAAAACTTTGCCCTCCCCGACCAAGGGAGAAAAATCTCATCGGACCGAGGCAACGGGCCACGTGGTACTCCGACTCCTCGAAGCCAAGTACTTCCACCCGACTGCCTACCCGAGCAGATCAAACCTCTTACCAGGGGAGGTAAAAGCAAGTAGATCGAAACAGAAAAGGCAAATGCAGAAACCAAAAAACAAACGAACTCAAAACGAGCTCACTAAGGAGCAATAACACTTGTCCAAAGCCCTCCAGGGCGCATCGTAGCAAAGGATAACTTAAAACTTTTTTTACAAGGGCCCTCGGCCCTGATCACTGAGGTCACTCCTCCGGCGGCGGAAACACTTCGTCTTGAAGCTTGGCAGACAGGGTCATCACAAGCTCTTCCGCGATAGCCTCAATCTGGTCTAGCAGCTCCTCTGGGGCGTCCTGGGGGTAGCCGTCGCTGATGAGCGCGGGAGTCACCGCGTCGTAGAGGCAGGTGGCGATGGCCATCGTGCGATGGATCCCGATACGCAGCGCCTCCCGGATACGAGCTTGGCCCCGCTCCTAGAGCAGGCTGACACGGTTCCGGGCTGAGTCGAGTCCGTCCCCTGCGGCCGACACGCCGAAAAGGTCGCACACTCCGTGCACAGCCTCACGCAACGCCTGTGACTCCTGCGCACCGGCCTCTAGCTCTGAAGCAACGAGAAGGGGATGTCAACCTCCGACCGAAAAAGACACATAATACCAAGACAAATGGGCAGAGGAAGGCAACATACCTGCATTCTCCCCCTCCAGGCCGTGGATCGTCGCGCGAAGCCGCGAGGTGACCGTGGTCAACTCGCCGACCTGATTGGAGAACGCCAGGATCCTATGATCAGCGTCGGTGCCACGTTCGTGCGCTCGGGCCGAAAAGGTCCTCGAAGCGAGTTACGGCGTCGTCGCGCTCTCGGCGGTTGACATCACGCTGGCGCCGCATGGTGTTGCGCTCCTCCTCCATGGAGTCCAGCGCTGAGATGGCTCGGCGTCGCGCTTCCGCCTCAGCACTGCGCTCATCCGCCAGCATCTTGCGGACGGCCTCAACATCAGCACGAGCTTCGCTCCGCTCCCGCCCGACCCGCTCGGCGTCGGCGACACTCTGGCGCGCCAGCGCTTTGGCGTCCGCCACCCTCATCTCCGAGGCCCGCAACTACTCTAGCTCCACCGCACGACGGCTAGGCGCCATGAGTTCTTCGGCGACACCAGCCTCCCCAGTGGACGACCTTGACCCGGGATCCCACCGACCGAGCTCGCGACGGAGGAAGTCATATTCCCGGCGCTCGTCACCATCAGGATCTGCATCGATGAAGATGTCAAGAAATCAGCAAGAACGAGCAAACAACACTTATGGTTGAACGGCTCCTCACGTTGCCATGATGAGAGAAGTCCTCGCAGAGCGCCGCGACCGCCCTCTAGATCAACTCCACGGCGCGCGCCATGAGATGCTCTTGCTCCCGACGCGAGGCAGCCACACGGTTCCATTGCCGGAGCTCGCGCTGGTCGTCCAACACGAACACCGGCGCCACCTAGTTCGTCCGATCGACCCAGGCGATCGGGTCGCTGTCCCCGAAGGCACGGCGGTCTGGACCCATCCGACGCAGGTCCCTAGGGGCGACGTTTCCCCAACGCCAGCCACCTTGCCCGGCGAGGTCGCGTTGGACTGGGAAAGGACGACCTTCGACGCGCGGGCAGTCGCCACCTCCGCCTTGGTGAAGGACCAGGGGCCCACCATATCCCGGGCCGGGATGTTGGGAGGAAGGGGACTGTCCAGGGGCCCCTCCTCACTGGCCCCGGTCGCCTCCGCCTCGGCCACTAACATCGCGACTGCAACGTCCACCATCCCGTCCGCGTCGTCGGGACCTCCATCGACGGCCTCGCCCGCCGCGGTCACCACCACCGCATCCTCTAGTACCACGGCCGGCTGAACCTCCTCGACGTCCACGGGCATGGGGTCACTCAGGCCGCCCTCCTCCCCGGAGTCGTCAACGACTACTACCTCCGGGGGAGAGGATGGTGTGACGGCCGCCGGGCCGCTGGCCACGGAGGTCAGCGGTGCAGTGCCAACAACGGCGGCGCAACGCCAACAACGGCGGTGCCGCTCGGGGCCGGCTCACCCCTGGTCCCAGCAGTGCTCGTCGAATCCGTGGCCGGGGTCGCGCCACTCTGCTCCGGGCCGACGGATGGCGTCCCCGGCGCAGCTTCTTCCATCCCGCGTGCGTGGGGCCTCCGGCGACCCTGAAACGTTCATCACACGCATTCAAGTCACAGGCCACCTCGCTTCGTTGATAGAGCAGGGAAGGACATCAAGTAAGACCAGCTTACCGTGGGGAGAAGACGTGGTGGCGTTTCCGCTTTAGTTCCACCTCACCGTGACCGACGGTGTCCGAACTGCCACTTCGGTCGCCGCCCTCACCCCCTCAGACGGGGCGAAGCGGGGAGTGTCCGGGGCACCATGAGCAGCACCGCTGAGACATCTCCAGTGTTTTGGATAATTGATGAAACCTTAAAGGTACTAACCTAGCTGTAAGTGTTTGAGTAGGTCTAGTACACAGATGGAAGATAATGACAAGTGATGGAGCAAGCAAGGATGCAAAGTGATTGCAAGAGTTCACACTTAGAGAAGAAGGCAAGTGGAAAGACCCTAAGCTAAACAAGGCAAATGTATATGTTAGGGATTTTCTTTTTGTGGTCAAGACACCAAGTGGGTGTGATCATTTTTAGGATAGACAACGGTACTATTAAGAGGGGAAATTCAAAAGTGATTGCGGTTTGTCAAGTGCCACTAGGTGTTATCTATATTGCATGTGCATTTAGGACCTAGTGACACACACCATGCTAATTGACAAGTGAAACATACCAAGTCTGCTCACTAAAGTGGAAACTTAGTGCTTGGCAACTTTGGAGCAAAGGTGGAAGAATCAGAGAAGAGAAAAGGGCGTCGGACGCTGCAGCTGAGGGAGTCGGACGCTATCTGGCGTGTCAGACGCTGGCGCCGGATGCTGGCGTCAGCATGACGAGGTGTCTGGCGGCCTCATCAAGAATTTCTAGGGCACGAAGGACGCTGTCCGCAGGACGCTGAGGAAATAAGCGTCGGACGCTAGAAGAGCGTCCGGAAATATTTTCTCAGGATTTTCTCAGAAACCCGAGAGCAACGAGTTGGCGCCGGATGCTGAGGCGTAGCGTCTGTTGCAGAGCAACACAACGTTTGTCACTCCTGGGTCAGCCCAACGGCTAGTTCTGACAAGGCGTCGGATGCTGGCGACAGAGCATCCGTCGCCCCCGTGAAGACCGTCTATCGCCAACTTAACAGAGCAACGACTAGAAGACTTTGAGGGGAGTTATAAATATATGTTGGCCGGCTAGGGGATCTCTCTCTCGCACATTTGAACATCTTGAGACTTCTTTGAGCTGAGCAAACTCCCTCCCACTCATCTCCATGCTTGGTTAGTGAATTTCCAAAAGAGATTGAGTGATCCAAGTGCATTTCACATATAGCTTGCATCTAGTGGCACTTGGGAGGCGTTCTCGCTGCAGATTTCTTGTTACTCTTGGTGATTGCCATCACCTAGACGGTTTGGAGCAACGACGGTAGATCGAGAAGCTTGGTGATTGTGCTTCGTCGACTACAAGTTGATTGTGAGGGGTTCTTGTGCCTTCCCTGCGGGAGATCGCAAAGGTAACTCTAGTGGATTGCTCGTGGCGGTTCAATAGCCTCATCTTGTGTTGGTTGTGCAGCACCGATGACGGGTTTGGTGTGTGATGCCAATTAGTGCGTGAACCTCCAAGTGAGTGTCTTGACACAACGGGGACTAGCTAGTTGGCAAACTAGTGAACCTCGGAAGAAAATCAAGTGTCAACCATTGTCTCTTGCGATTGATTGACTTCATTGGTATTCACTTGATTGGTTCAACCCCTACTACTCCTCGGCGGTATAAACTCCTTTCCCATCCTTGCATTACCTTATTCATACTTGTCCTAGTATATTAGGTTGTGCCTAGAGGGCTACTAGAATTGAGTAGGCATTGAGTGATCCTAGAGCTTATTAGGATAGAATTTGTTGTTAGTGGTTTTGCATCCCCTAGTAGGCTAGTGCAAGTCAAGCTTCGCCTCATTGCTATCTAACTTGTTGAGATTGTTTTATTTAGGCTATTGACCCCCCCTGTAGCCATCACTTAGGACCTTTCAAGTGGTATCGGAGCTAGTACACCGTTGTTTTGAGGCTTAACAACCTACGGTGTGAAGATGGCTCATATCAACAACATGAAGAAACCACCCAAGTTTGATGGCTCAAACTATGGCTATTGGAAAGTGAAGATGACCGCTTATATCAAGTCAATCAGCCAGAAGGTTTGGCTTGTGGTGGATAAGAAATTTGAGGTGGTAAATGAGGCAGCTCCCACTCCTCAAGAGGAAGAAAAGTTGCAACACAATGATATTTCTCTAAGTGTTATTCATGAGGCACTTGATGAAAAAGTATTTGAGCAAATCAAGAATCTTGAGAGTTCTCATGAGGCTTGGAAGAAGCTAGAAGAATCATTTGAGGGCACTCAAACCGTCAAGAGTGTAAAGGCATACATCCTCAAAGAGAAGTTTGTAAGTTTCAAGATGAAGGATGATGAAAATGTGTCGGAGAAGTTCCATAGGCTATAAGTGCTAGTCAATGATCTCACGGCCCTTGGAGAGAAAGTTGAGGACAAGGACTTCTCTCACAAGTTCTTGAGAAGTCTCCCATCTCGGTTTGAGACTCTTGTGACATTGATTGTGAGGTGGATTGGACACCGTGACTCCTAATCAAGTCTTAGGAGATGTGATGACACAAGATGCTTACCGGGACAACAAAGAAGAAGATGTCAAGAAAGAGGACAAGAAAGATGAGAAGAATAAGAGCATAGCTTTCAAAGCTACTTCATCTCACAAGAGCAAGGCCAAAGCCAAGGTTGAAGAATCAAGTGAGGATGAAGACTCAAGTGCTAGTGACGTGGATGAAGAAGAAATGGCTCTCTTTGTGAGAAAGTTTAGTAGATTCATGAAGAAGGGCTATCATGCAAGAAGGAAGAGAACATCTTCCAAGAACTTTGATGAGCCTAGGAAGTGCTTAAAGTGTGGAAGCTTTGATCATCTCATTTCTCATTGTCCTTACAATAGTGACAAGGATGATGATCACAAGAAGAGAGTCAAGAAAGAGAAGAAGCCCACATTTGACAAGAAGAAGAAGGGCTACTCTCATATTGTCACTTGGGATAGTGACTCTTCTTGTGGTGAAGATGAAGATATTGAAAAGAAGACATCTACCAAGAAGAAGGCTTTTGCAAGCATTGCAATGAGGGACAAGATCTCTCTATTTGACACTCCATCATCATGGTTCATGGCTAAGTCCACTAAGGTACCTTCTCATTATTAGAGTGAGAGTGAGAGTGATAGTGATAGAGAGGAGCCCTCAAGGGAGGAACTCATGGACATGCTTGAACAAGCTAAGGAATACATTGATAAGAAGAGGAAGAAATGCAAAGAATTGCGCAAGACCAATGTGGCTCTTGAGCAAAACCTTGATGAGGCCGTAGCATCTCATGAGAGGCTAATGGAAGCCCATGAGAAGCTAGTGAAGTCTCACACTAAGCTTGGAAGAGCGCATTCCTCTCTCTTAGATCAAAGTAAGAAAGAGATTGTTCAAACATGTGACATGGGAGTTACTTGTGATATTCTTGATGAATCATTTTATACTCCTATCATTGTTGCTCCCACGAACCCCTCTTGTAGCACTATCATTCCTACTTCACCTACTAGTGATGGTTTCACTTGTGATGCCTCACTAATGGTTGAAAATGAAACCCTCAAGAAGGAGGTTACAAAGCTCAATCACTCCTTAGCTAAGTCTTATGGAGGTGAGGACCTCTTGCTTATGTGCTTGGGTAGCCAAAGAGCATCTCTCTACAAAGAGGGATTGGGCTATACCCCCAAGAAAGGCAAGGCCGCCTTTGCTCCTCACAAAACTCGTTTTGTGAAGAACACCGGTAGCTATTGCAAGAGTTGCAAACAAGTTGGTCACAATGAGCAAGCATGCAAAAACAAGAAGGCCAAGCAAGATATATCCTCTATTAGAGTTGATTCATTCTAGGTTCTTTCCAAGGGTACTAGTGGTGTTCATGCCAAGTTTGTTGGTGCACCATGGATGGCTTCCAAGAAGTCCATTTGGGTACCAAAATCGTTGGTAACTAACCTTGGAGGACCGAAGCAAGTTTGGGTACCTAAAAAGAATTGATCACTCTTATAGGTCAATTACAAAGCCGGAGGGAGGCATTGGGTGCTTGATAGTGGGTGCACTCAACACATGACCGGAGATGGAAGAATGTTCAACTCAATCAACCAAGGTAGTGACCATAGATTTGATAGTATCACATTTGGTGATAATGGCAAAGGCAAGGTGAAAGGGCTTGGAAAGATTGCTATCTCCAATGATATAAGCATTAGCAATGTGCTTCTAGTTGAAAGGCTTGAGTTCAACTTATTGTCGGTGGCTTAATTATGCGATCTCGGTTTCAAGTGCATATTTGGAGTGGAGGATGTGGAAATCATAAGTGTGGATGGCTCTACTATGATCTTCAAGTGATTTCGGTATGAGAACTTATATCTTGTGGATTTCAATGCTAGTGAGACTCAACTTTCAACTTGTCTCATCACAAAATCAAGCATGGGTTGGCTATGACATAGAAGACTTGGACATGTTGGCATGAAGCAATTGAATAAGTTAGTCAAGCATGATCTAGTGAGAGGCTTGAAAGATGTCACATTTGAGAAGGACAAGCTATGTAGTGCATGTCAAGCCGAAAAGCAAGTTGGCAACACTCATCCAAAGAAGAACATCATGAGTACAAGCAAAGCATTTGAGCTCTTGCACATGGATCTATTTGGACCAACTACATATGCAAGCATTGGTGGAAACAAGTATGGATTTGTGATAGTTGATGACTTCACAGGATACACACGGGTATTCTTCTTGAGTGACAAGAGTGACACACTTGATATCTTCAAGTCATTTGTCAAGAGGTGCCAAAATGAATTTGAAACAACTATCAAGAGAGTAAGAAGTGACAATGGGAGTGAGTTCAAGAACACAAGAGTTGATGAAGTTTGTGATGACTTTGGAATCAACCATCAATTCTCTCCAAAGTACACTCCTCAATCCAATGGGATAGTTGAAAGAAAGAATAGAACCTTGATTGACATGGCAAGATCAATGTTGAGTGAATACAATGTTAATCATTCCTTTTGGGCCGAAGCTATCAATACAGCTTGCTACTCTAGCAACCGTCTCTATTGTCATGGGATATCAAAAGGTCCACAGTACTGGCTCTCCTTAGGGATGGGGGTTAGGGGAGTGGATCGCCATGCCTGCCCCTGTTGAGTCCCTGTGGGACAAGCTCGAGTACCGATCAGACCATCGATTGACACTTGCCATCCCTCCGGCGGACACCTGAGCAGGGATTAGGGCGTACACGGCCCTGTACGACGGAACACGGGGTACCTGGCCCTGTGCTGCCAACCCTCGCCCATGCCCAAATATGGCAACAGGGACGTCACCGATTACAAGGCGCGTGGCCACAGTTGCACCAAGGACGAACAGGACCCGGGCGGCGTGCCAACAGGCGCAGTCTTCCCTGGGAAGGAAGGCGAACAGGAGCCAGAAGCGTCCCCCAAGTCAACAGCCTATACCAAGCCCACACACTCTCTCTCTACTGTACTCCTCCATCTCTTCCTACATATAAAGGGGGAGAATGGACCTCTAATCTCTCTGTCTGAACTCTCTCGACTCATTCCAACACACACGCACTCGTATTCACGCGATCTCTCACCATAAACCTCGAACCTCATACGCACGAGACCTGGGAACCCGCTTCCCTCTCTCACCATTGCTTGTAGCTCCCCTCTACGAGCTCTCTACGCTCGGTAACACGACTCCGCGACAAACTGAACGTAGGGCGTTCGTGCCTGAACCAGTATAAACTCTGTGTTCTCCGAGCGTAACTATCCGATCTCCGACACGCTTAGAAATTTACTCGTTGGCTGTCTAGACCCCGCCATTTTAGACACCGACAAACATGCTGGGTGGAAACTAGGGTAGGGGCTTTGACACGGAGGGCATGCACAACGATAGTGGCATGGAATGGAGGGGGTGCTCACATGGTGGCAGCGGCGGCCCAATATAATGGATGCGAAGTAGCGATGCCACTAGGGGGCCAACTAGGATCACGACGACCTGATATTAGGGCATGGAATAGCATGCTAGGTGGAACTAGGATAGCAGCTTCGACACGGAAGGCACGCATGGCATGGTGGCATGGAGGGGTGCTGGCACGACGGTTGTGGCTTGACGTGGAAGGGGCGCACCAGCAATGGTAGCTATGGCTTGGCTTGGAGGAGAGGGTGCATAGGATGGCTACTACTGCTCAACATGGAGGTGCATACAGTGTGGTGGCGGCTGTGGCCAGACATGGAGGGGAGGCGCACACGGGTGCGGCCATGTGTCCGTGGCTTGCAATGGGCGGCAATGCTGCAATGACTAGTGGCAAGATTTTTTTTTTGTGCAAATTATTAAACCTTTGCCATTTTTGGTGTTTGACTTAGCAAAACTGCTGGTGAAAATCAATTTTATGGGGCAGATGCAAACTAAAACTACCAGCCTACAAATGTCTCATTTCTACAATCAGTGTGGTGTAGTACTGGGCTTAAAAACCACCTCTTAGAATCATTTAAAAGTCTTTTGTATGGTAGTGGTTAAAAGTTCCAGAATTAGTGCACTTATGCACCATCTTGTTTTGGGGTAAATAAATAATCATACGCACAACTGTTTTCCTCTGTAGCAATAATCACTTGCTGCAATTGAAACGGTTGCAAATCTCAGAGCAGTAGTTAGCCTGAAAATAGTATAATAATGCCACTATTAGGGATGAAAATGGTGCGGATATTTTCCAACCGTTTTCAACCAAATCCGTTTAGAGAGGTTTAGATCAGTCTGTATCTGCGTCCGGATATTCAACATCCGATACCGTATCCGTATCCGAATACTCAAATCGCATATGTTGATAATGAATTATATCCTATCTGGTATGGTAGACACTATCCGTATTCGTATTCGAATCCGAATCAGAACTAAAATATGAAAACAAATGTAATATTAGTTATATCTATTTGCATCTGATCCGTTTTCATCCCTACCAGTATACCATGACGCTAGCAGCATGGTATTATACCATAAGATGTTGTAACTCTTGGGATGGTATATATCTACTTCTTATGCGCATAATTAAAGCAATGATGGCCGGTTGTCGATCAGTATAGCATATTTAAAACACAAGAATATAAAGACTTCTCCGTATTAACGTTCTAAAGTAGCGAATCATTTTGCAGTTTTTCCAAGCAAACCTTGCCGTCCATGTGATCCAAGAGACTATTGAGAGAATATCCAAAGCATCTCCGCTCATCTACTACAGTATGTTGCTTCCTTCGAAGATGCCATGTTGAAAGAAACAATCATATTAAATGGGTCTATGCTATGGGTCTATGCTCAGGTACTCCGATTACCTCTCGAGAGATAATATCTTAAATCAAATCTGGACCGTTGATTTTTCTAAACTTAATGATTTACTAAATAAATTAATAAATAAAAAACCAAAAAATAAAACATCATAAGGTGGACAATTTGATCATGTAAAGATCTGGTGCCTTTACTTTATCAGATTCTGTTTACTAACTACTACGATATACTAACATATATACTCATCAAGTTGCAGTTAACTAATGTGTCTCCCTGTTGGTCCATCATATGGAAGATTTGAGAAGTCACTTTATATATACTATTACGGATGGAACTATTCCCTAACGCTGCGCAACTGTTCATCCTCTTGCATAGTATTTCCATTACTTGACTTACCAATTTGGAAATATGGTCAGCTGTTTGTACGAGCAATTATCGGAGATTGCAGTTATCTTTCAACGTCCGGATATCTCCGCGAACAAATTTCCGGTGGCATTTTCTTTTAAAAAAATGGCGATGCATATTTGACAGGTACCAACAAATCTGATAAGTATTTGCAAGGCAGGTAAAAAAATATCAAATAAAAAATATTTTCCATATTAAAGATACCGCATACATCTTAACAACCAAATCTTAAAAAAGATTTTAAATATTACAAACTTCCTTA
>CM039120.1:19991516-20008850 GCA_022036555.1 Microstegium vimineum | reverse complement strand
TTGACAAGACCACCAGACTAATGGCCGATAGTCCGGAGCCTGTGCAAGGTGGTCCGGAGCTTAGTCCGGAGCTCCCGAACAGAGCGCAGAAAACCCGCGAAAACCGATTTCATTCCGCCAAATCTTCCCAAAACTCAACCAAATGAGCACCAACTGCAACCAAACTTTGTAGACATAATCCTAGTACAGTTGGGCAGCTATCCCGAAGAAATCATCGCTCAATTTGGCTTAGAGCAATGGGGAGAGAAGATATTTGAGGGAAAACTCAAGAACGAAGAACACCACAAAGAAATCACATGATCTACGTACTCATGAGGTTTGAGGAGAAACCCTTCGGTGGAAAGATGCTCCTCACGATTCTGAACAACTTGGTTCAAATGGATTTGCCAAAACCTTTCTCAATTAAACGATCTCATCTCGGGATCAAAACAGGGGCAAGAGCAAAACGCGAAGAACACAAGCACACATGGGACAAGATCAAGAAATCGAACTAAACATGACTTACGGAGGGTAAGGCCTCCGATCCCCACCAAAAGGTTCGTGAGTTCTTACAAAGGTTGGAGAGATCAACCTAAGGACCTCATGAACTAGAGAAAGGTTAGAGAGAGAGAGGTGGTGCAAATGATTAGGGTTCAAGAGGTGGGATGAGGGATACCCCTTCACTCCCTACTTATCGGGCTTTGGCTATTTCCCAAAGACCCCTAGATACATTGAGTGAACTACCTAGCCTAAGCATTGCAGTCCAAGCTCCGAAAATATCTCCCACATTTTGATTGATGGACCCGCTTCCTGCAAGAAGTTGCCATCGCGTGCCATCCCCGCTTCCTCAGAAGCTCCGCCCGGTTTTGAGGCCAAAACCCGCGAAACCCGCCACCGGTAGCTTTTGGCTCAACTACCGAACCCCGAGTTTTGAGGCACAAACTCGGAAACCGTCCTCGGATGGTTTTGAGGCCCAAACCACCAAACCACTCGACTCGAGCCACCTTGTCCTCGCCCGGTCGGACTCCGAGTCCCATGAGCCTCCGCTCGACCTGCTCGTCCCGCCGTCTTGACTCGGTCAACTCGGTCTACCTCCATGTCTTCTCGCACCCGCCGGTGCCAAGTACTAGCCACCACAACTAGTCCGCCGGCACCCATGGTCGCTGAGTACGAGCCCCGCTTCCACCCTTCACCGCTCTCAGTCCATCAGCACGGCAAGCCTCTACTCGACCTTCTCCACGCCATTGACCGCTGTCACTAGGCATAGCACCTACACACCACAAGCCGATAGACAGGCACACATTTTCTTTCGCAAAGAGGTTAGGGTAAGCCACTCAAACTGAAACACTCATGTGTTGGACGAACACTAATCATAAAACTAAACATACATGGGTACTTATCCACCATGTGTTCACAACCTTACAAGACTTTTTTCTCAGATCCTCTGAATACTTGTACCAAGTATCCAGAGGCTCGGGGACTACACTCAATGAGTGCACATTTTGTTCAAAAACGAAATGTGCAGAAAGACTACAAGATGAAAACACAGAAAATCAATCCACGATTTTACTTCAAAAAGAACTCGGCTTGCTTTCAAAGCAACCCAGCATATTGAAGTAAAATCATGAAAATCTCGGGGACTTGTCGATGGGATATCCTATAGGGTACCCATAGACCGGCTTACTTGAGCTTTGGGCCTCCTAGGCCCACGAAGGAAGACAGACAAGCAAAACCGAATTCTACTCGGTAAGGACGACAAGAACGAAGCTTAGCTTAGGACTCAAAGTTTGTAACTGAGTAGGATTAGAGCAGCCCTCGGCCAGTTCCTGGACTATAAAGGGCCGGTGAGGGCATCATCCAAAAAACATCTGAATAGACCAGACAACACCCGATACGTAGAGCAACACACAACACCTTGTATTACGAGATCAGAGCAATAACAAGCGACCCAACTGGACGTAAGGTTATTACTCGACTATGTCGAGGGCCTGAACCAGTATAAATCGTGTGTCCCTACGTGTCCAACCACCAAGGTTTCACTATTCGCCAATGCACGAACTACTGTCTCGGGTAACCCCGTGGCAGGCTATCGGTGGTAAAACATCGACAGAGACAAGGAAATGTTCTAACAATCGCTGGACGCGATGCAACGATAGTAGGCTCTGGATGCGCTACTATTACACTTCCCATGGGTACTCAACTTACAATTGAGGATGCATTATTGTATCCTGATTCAACTCGTACCTTACTTAGCTATAGAGATATCCGTAAAAACGGACTTCACGTGGAGACACATGAAGAACATAAAGAGGAATTTCTTCTCTTAATCAAAGATACCGGATATGGCAAACAAATTCTCGAGAAAATTCCCTCTTTACCATCTGGAATATATTATACATACATTAAACCCGTACCACATGTTGCCTTGGTCACCCTGGCATAGGGATGATGCGGAAAATTATAAACAAAACTCATGGTCATGACTTAGCTAATTCTAAGTTCCCAGAATCTTCTGATTTTATATGCACTGCATGTGCCACTGGGAAATTGATTTTAAGACCATCTTATCTTAAGATCAAAGATGAACCACTTAAGTTACTTGAAAGAATTCAAGGCGATATGTGTGGTCCGATTACTCCATTATCTAGACCATTCAGATATTTTATGGTTCTAATAGATGCGTCTACAAGATGGACTCACGTGTGCTTATTATCCACACGTAATCATGCTTTTGCCAAGCTAATAACTCAAGTTATTAGACTTAGAGAAAATCATCCTGAACATCAAATAAAATCTATTATAATGGATAATGCTGCTGAATTTTCCTCAAAAGCTTTCAATGACTATTGTATGGCTCTAGGAATTCAAATTCAGCACTCAGTTCCATATGTCCACACTCAAAATGGTTTAGCAGAAGCACTTATCAAAAGAGTTAAGCTAATATCAAGACCATTAGTGCAGAATTGTAATCTACCAACTTCATGTTGGGGTCATGCAGTCTTACACGCTGCTGACTTACTACAATTGTGACCAACTGCATATCATACTGCTTCCCCAATACAATTAGTACATGGAAATCCACCAAATATTTCTCATCTGCGAAAATTCGGTTATGCTATTTACGTACCGATTTCACCACCAAAGCGTACATCTATGGGTCCACACAGGAAATTAGAGATCTATGTCGGGTATCAATCTCCATCGATCATTAAATACCTGGAACCCCTTACAGGGGACCTATTCACGGCCCGATACGCTGATTGTATCTTCAATGAGGATGATTTCCGGGCATTAGGGGAGATTACAAGTACCAAAAAGAATGCCCGAAAATAAATTGAGATGCACAAGACATCTCCACTAATGATCCACGTACACAAGAATCTGAACTCCAAGTTTAGAAAATCATAAATTTGCAAAATATTGCAAATAATCTACCAGATGCATTTACTGATTATAAAGATGTCACTAAATCCTATCATCCTGCTAGGAATGTGCCTGAAAGAATAGAGGTACCAAACAAAACTATTCAACTCCCACCTCAAAAACCTGTTCAAGTCAAGAGGGGGAGAAGTAAGGCCGTTAATCAGGATGTGGCTCCTAAACGCCAAAGGAAAGAGAATAACAAAAAATCTGAATTAGTGAATGTAACTCAATAACAAGTTGTGAGACACCAAGTGAATAAACAAAATTCACATACCACATCAACAGTGCACTCAATATCTGATGTTGGGACATCGGAACGCCCTGACGCTATCGTATTGGGAAATAACGAACCGTCACAAGCGGTACAAGAAATTTCCATAAACTATATTGATTCTGGAGAATCATATGACCGAAAGACTACATTTGTCGACATATACTTTGCCGAAACAATTGCGGAAATAATCCAAAGTGATCCAGATCCCAAAACCATGGTAGATTGCAAAAAGCGCTCGGACTGGAATAAATGGAAAGAAGCAATTCAAGCAGAGTTAGCCTCGCTCGCAAAAAGAAAGGTATTTTTATCAGCAATACCTACACCTTCCAAAATCTTCCCTGTGGGATTTAAATGGGTTTTCGTCCGAAAGCGGAATGAAAATAATGAGGTGGTGAGATACAAAGCGAGACTTGTAGCACAAGGGTTCACGCTGAGACCTGGTGTTAATTTCAATGAAACATACTCTCTAGTTATGAGTGGAATAACATTCTGATATATAATAGCATTGGTAGTTCAAAATCATCTATCTATGCAGTTGATGGATGTAGTGACAACATATTTATATGGATCACTTGATTCGGACATTTATCTGAAGGTTCATGATGGAATCCCTATTACGAATCCTAAAGCAAGCCGCGCCACATATTGTGTAAAACTTAACAAGTCATTATATGGCTTAAAACAGTCGGGACGGATGTGGTACAACCGACTGGACGAATTCCTATTACAAAAAGGATACGCCAATAATGATGATTGCCCATGTGTTTTTATAAAGAAATCCCAGACGGGATTCTGCATTATATCAGTATATGTGGATGATTTAAATATCATTGGCAAGCCACATGATGTCAATGAAACACGCAATCTCTTAAAGATGGAAATTGAGATGAGGGATTTAGGACAAACTAAATTTTGCTTAGGTTTACAAATCGAGCACCTTCACTCAGGAATTTTAGTGCATCAATCTGCCTATATCCAGAAAACACTAGAAAAAATTAATATGCATAAGTCATATCCATCCAAAACTCCCATGGTTGTTCGATCTCTAGACACGGACAAAGATCCATTTAGACCAAGGGACGATGATGAAGAGATACTTGGACCCGAGGTTCCATATCTCAGTATCTTTGGAGCACTTATGTATCTTGCAAATCAAACTAGACCTGATATTGCATTTGCAGTAAACTTACTAGCTAGACATAGTGCTGCTCCAACTAAACATTATTGGACGGGAGCTAAACATATCTTAAGATATCTTAATGGCACTAAAGATCTTGGATTATATTTCCAAAGAAACCAAGATCCAACTATAATTGGATATACTAATGCTGGCTATTTATCTGATCCCTATAATGGTCAACCGCAGACAGGTTTTGTTTTTCTATATCGAGGAACTGCTATATCATGAAAGTCTTCTAAACAGACTCTAGTAACAACCTCCACAAATCATTCTAAAATTGTTGCACTATATGAAGCATCACGTGAGTGCGTATGGCTTCGCAGAATGATTAATCACATACAACAATCTAGTGAAATTGGTTCCATTGAAGCACCCACAATTATCTATGAAGATAATTCTGCTTGTATTACACAAATGGAAACATGTTATATAAAAAGCAATATAACTAAAAATATTTCTCCTAAGTTATTCTATCCTCATGAATTACAAAAGAGCGGAGAAATAAAAATCTTGCAAACAAAGTCTTATGATAATCTTGCAGATTTATTCACTAAGTCGTTACCAGGTCCCATGTTCCAAAATTTTGTTCATGGTATTGGTATGCGACGACTTAAAGACTTGCAAGTTTCAGGGAGATACTCTCTGAAAAATAATCATTTATGTTAAATATTATATTTCACTCTTTTCCTATTATGAGTTTCTATAAACTTTCTCATAAATAAGGTTTTTAATGAGACAATATCAAATAATATGTCATATTTCTTATTTTCCTCATAAGAGTTTTTTGAAGGGAATATCAAAGACATTATTCCTTCTCATATTTTCCTCATAAGATGATGGAGCATTTCCATATGGCGTGCAACAAGACCATCGTCAGTTTCCTCTGTTGAACAAGTACTTTATTTGCATAAAAACATCCAAACCACTATATCCAATCCCATTTCATTCCCAACCTATTTCCTTTTTCATCTATGCTTCTCTTCCCTCCGCTCATTGATCTCTTTGTCACCAATAAAGCTCTCTTTCTGAAGTCTTTTACTTTTGACTTCACTGTCCTGTCACCATCTTGGTATTCTAATTTCGGTACAGACGTAGTAAGCCTACAAATCCACTATAACGAGATAAGATGCTGTTGTACTCTAAAGGGTCATACATTTTGGCATTAGATGCACTAGGAATGACTGCGTTGTTGATTGATCGGTGTACATGCATTCTGTTCATGAGTTAGGAAGCAAGAATTAACTGGCTGCTTTCAGATTAAACAGGATGAACACCTGTACTATCAAGCACCGTACCTCCTCTTTCCACCTGTGTACAGAATTAATGTTCAGAACATATATCACAACTATCTTGAAACCAAATGTTTACCTTTTCCACTCTCGTGTTTCACATAGATTTATTTGTTCTCAACTCCACTACAGCTTATCAAACAGCTGGACATATGAATACATTACCAGAAGCAGTTCGATCCATTTTTCTAAAAGTGAACACAAACTGTTATAGCTGTCAAAGCTGTTGATCGCGCTGATAGTTTCAAAGAAATCGACTATGTTCTCCCAGTACCTTTCAGTAATTTAAATTCAGAAACTAACTGTAGCACACTGTTAAACAAGAAGATAGGTTCAAAGGATAGTAAATCGGTAAAAGTAATCAAGGATACTGACAAGTTTAAGCACCAATATTACATTTCAAGCATTCACTATATACAAAAGGAGGTGCCCTACTACAAAAAAACTTACTAACCATCTTTACCAAATAGCATCACACCCATGCACTTCACTGCCTTTTGATGCTCTTCCTTCTGAAAATCGTTGAACCTCTGAGTGTCAGCCATCAATAGCTCGGTGTACTTCTCATAGAGTGTTGTTTCCTTCTTCTCCTTTGCTTCCTGGTGCTTTAGTCTTGCCATCTCAAGCTTCTCTTTTGAGAGTTGGATTTGTACCTCCGACATTTTCTCACGATCCTTTTGAAGCATTCTCTGTAGATCCACTGCACGTTTAATGTCTTCCTGCACCTCTGAGGAAGGATATGATATGTTCCCTTTACGTTTCCGCTTGGCCTTTTCCATCTTAGAACTTTGTGGGTGTGTTTCTTTTTCTGGAGCACATCTCACCGACATTGCATGTTCCAGTCCTTTACAATCTTGTGGATGTCTTCCCTTTTCAGGAACGTCTTCCCTAACTGAATTTCCATGGTGAAACTCATTGAAACTCGAAGTGCGAGCCATCAATTTATCCTTCTCATGCTGAAACTCATAGAGCCTCGAAGTATCTGCCACTACATTATTCTTCTCAAGCACGTTTTGAGGATGCACTGAGCTTTGAATGCCTTGTTGCAACTCTAATGGAGAGGGCATCTTGCTTTTGCCTTCCCATTTCTTCTTTGCAGACATGCAATCGTTTTCATCCAATTCTTTTTCTGATACATTATTGGCATCTTCAGAGGATGACATGCAGTCTCCAGAGTCAGATAATTTGGTACCCTTAGAATATAATGAAGAGATGTAGTTTTTCCACCTGGGTTGTCCCAGACAGCTTTCCAAAGATGGCTCAACGTGAAATTATGTTTTGCTTCCTCAAGGTACATCGCCCTTGCTTCCTCGTCATACTTTACCCATGTTCTGTCCATCAGTTGCATTTTATCAGACTGCATGCTTGAATATTTTTTCTCAACTTGGCACCAGCAGTCATAAAAGTGCGCCATCTTCTTGGTAATCTTGTGCCAGTGGGGCTTCAATTGCTTTCGTGACCTTCTCCGATCTTTTGGAGTGCTGCTATTGTACAGCTTTGCAACATTTCCCCAGTACACGTCATTCTTCATAGAACTATTCAGCTTGAAACTATTCAACCAAACGTTAATCTGCAGTTCCAACATAAACATGTAAGAGAAGAAATGCAGAGCGCTAACATCATGACATGAGCTGAGTAAAAAAAACCTTACCAGTCTTAAATCCTCCAACTCTGTCCAATTCAATCGCAATCGCCTAGAAGTCCTATCAGGTTGAGCGTTCTCTTCATTGTCTACACTAACAGTGTCTTGTAAATCTGGACCAGTTACAGAGTGTGGGGTGCCTGAGTATGACACAGACATAAATGGCACTGCTCCAGCAATTGGAGGTTGAAGTGGCAGTGCAGGCAGTGGCATAGTTCCAGCTGATGCAGGCGGTGGCATTGACATAGTCCCAGCAGGTTGAGGTGGTAGTTGTGGCAGTGAGAATGGAGCATATTGTGGTTGAACAACAACATACTGGACATTTTGTGGATATAGGTGTTGTTGGGGAAATTTCTGGTGGGGAGCACTCATGGTATGCGATGGATGTGAAAATGAGATTTGCTGTGGAAACTGCGAATGCAAATTCACCGGATTGGGCTTTCCTGGTGGTTCACTTGGACAACTCTTACCATTTGAGAACCCAATGGGAGGACGGGGATCCATTGAAACCAAACAAAAATGACACGTTGGGAGGAACTTGGTGTGATCAAATGGTAGGGCAATCCAGGATAAATAAGGAAGATAAGATTATTTGCATCTTAGATTTTGTGGATCTTTCTATAACAAGGTATAAATGACATGTTACAAATTGCATTTTCAAGGGAGGGTTTTCACTTCCATATTTCCTGTTTGTGACATTGAACCTCACATTAAGACTGTCAACAATTCCATGATTGATGTTACGCTAAACCAAAGGAGCTCAGAGCTAACAGTAGTATTGTGTTGGTAGATGTAACACTCCTGAGAGAAAATAAATTGTCAAACAAGGATGTTGAATTTTGTAACAATATTGGATTTGTTAGTAGGAGATAGCAAAGAAGCTGTATCACAATAACTTGAAAAGGATCTTCTGAGATATAAAAAACTAGATTGACGAATTACATCTCATCTTTTGGATTAGTATTCCTAGAGCTGTTTGAAGTTAGGCAACATACTAATTAAGCATGTTTTCTTGGACGACACTGACCTCAAAATTTCACAGCAAAATGGAGCAACACAGAGCACTAAAATAATATCTCAGATCTAGGAGATGGAAAATTAATACAATAAGAATGGACCTAATCACATTTTCATATTTGTGGAAGATCTACAAAATCCTTTAATTTGAGCAGCATACAAACGCTTGTATACCTTCCCGTGACAAAGCCAACTAGCATGCATTATTAAGGAATGACAAGTGGTAAAATAAGGTAGACAATCATAGTGAATGTAACAGCCACTGCTACCACATGAGGAGGAAGATATATCACTAGAAGGCGCCAGCTTAGCTGATAAGCGTAGAGTTAAATTTACTTTTATATTCCTATGTATGACATGTGGGTCCGAGGCCATGTTCTGTATCCGGCACATAAGTGCCTAACCCGCTGGGGAAACATCCATCGAACACATCATCAGAAATCTAAATCGCCAAGGCAGAGGGGTTCCTCGCCACTGCCCTTGTGCTTGTTTGTGGCTGACGTCGACGGTGACCTCGCCGACGGCCAGGGTTACAGTGAACTTCTGATTCTTCCTTATATCTTTGAAATTGCATTTCTAAGATCAGAAGAACTGATTTCAAGCTGGTGATGCAGAACTAATGGCAACAGTAGCCCAATTAGAGCAGTCCCATCTAGCCGTGTTGTATAAAAAGAATATATATATCAATATCAGGTTCTTGCAGAACATTTCTGAAGCATTTTAATCTAATCATTGATATAGTAGAATTATATGGGGTTAACAACAAAAACAAGATCTAGGTCAACTACTTTAAAGAGCATAATGAGTAAAGAAAAGGTAACCGGTTCCTCATGTCATAGCACAATACATGTAACATGCAACTGGACATGCAATTAATCATCTCATAAACTAGATTTTTCAAATCTAAATGTGGCAATATTTGATCAGATATAAAGGACCCATGAAAAGCATCATCTGTTGTAATTAGTTGGAGAAAGCCAGCAGTAAAGCTTCAAAATCTACAAATGATTGGCAGTGTGACCATATCTGCAGCATTGGATCAATTCAGTTGAACATTGTCCAATATATCTATGAATGGCTAGTCTGCTTTTACCCTTCATGTCAACACGGCATTAAGGATAGTGCAAGTTCAACAGCATGGTAAATGCTACTCCCCCATCTCCATTTCAAATTGTGAGTAGTTCTAGCTTTTCTACATATCTAGACATAATGCATATCTAGGTACGTAGAAAAAACCGAAGGACTTACAATTTGGAACAGAGGGAGTGGCATTTTCACTGAACTGAGAGAGCCAAGATTGCAGGGTAGAACTGTAGAACATGTACAGTCTCCAAGCATCCGAACAGGAGGGACGAAACTTTCCTAGTGACTCCTACAAGATCATTTGTTCAAGTTAATGGGTCGATGTCCAATATCACTGCGATTCCTACTGTACAAATTCATTCACGCGCCTGCAATCCCCCGAATACAATTTCTCCCCAATTCCTCCAATCCGGAGATCCCGGACGCCTAATGGTATTAGACTACCAACAATCAACAGAACGGTTCTGCTTATTCCAAATTGTAGAGGTAAATCACATAAAGTAAAGCGGTATGCGCAGGCTGATCCAACAGCCAAGAATCGTACCGCAGCAGGGATGTTGCGAGGGGGAATGCCGCGACCGGAGAAGCAGGGCACCGTGCCAGCGGCGGCAGCTTGCGCTGCGTCGCCAGATTGTGAGAGGCCTGCACGAGCGGCGCGGTCAAGGCGGTTGGGCCGGAGGATTTAGGGTCGGTCCGGCGCTGGCGGAGGGCGGCGGCGAGGGTTGGGGGCGGGGGTGTTTTTGGCTGTTTGGGGGCGAGGGATGGCGGTAAGGATGGAAACGGAATACAATCGGATTCCGATATCACATTCTTACCGTATTTTATTTTGAATACAAATACTAATTCAGATATTTTAAAATACGAATACGGATGTCTCAGATTCAGATTTCTATTCGAATATTTACTTAAGTCTACTTAAATTGTATATTGTTAAATTTAACATATATAAATAAATTTTTACTACTAATACATCCTTAACCAAAGTGAACTAAATGGAACTACACCTCTAATAATCCTCAATATTGAAGTACAATAAATTATAACAAAAATATAAAATAAAGTAAAATATCAAGTCAAGAAATTCAAATAAAAATGGTAGAAAACAAATAACCATTTTACTTTATTAATAGTATTAGAATTACAAAATTATCACATAAGTGGAGATTAAAGAATTTGTGTATATAACATATACAAAAATAGTACATCAAATAATATAGTTACAAATAAATATTTAATAATTAAATATATCAATTAATCAATTAATATTACATTCATATAAATATTTACCATGAAATTATAAATTGATATAAAGAATTTAAATTAATAAATAAATAAACTAAGTATTAAATAATTTTAATATAAAAAATATATTATGATTTAATTAAATCTAAAAATGCTAAAATTAATTTAATATTTATGTACCATTAATAATTTAAAATTGATATATTAATAATAAAGAGGCAAAATTTCTCCTATTTTTTGGTATAGCCTTCACTAACTAACTCCATGATTACAGATGTCTCTATTTATTTGTACAACCCTCCTATTTTTATATGTAGAAATTAGACACAAATATAGTTAAGAATCATATTCTAATCTAAATGGAATATGTAGGTGATGCAGATGAAGCTACAATCTTGGTGATGTGTTTGATGTGGATGAGCCTGACGATGAAGATAAGTAGGGTACGACAGAGATGCTTGTAGAGTTGTACACAGGTCTAGATAAAGAAGAAGAGCAACCTCAGTTTGTAAAACTTCTTGAAGATGCAAAAAATGCTCTTTGCCCCGGTTCTACTCATTCTAGATTCTCTTTTCTAGTAAGGATGTTGCATATCAAATCATTCTATAGGATCAGCAACATAGGATTCAGTGCAATCTTGAAGTTATTGTCAGGGTCATTCTCTAATACAGGTCTTCCAGATTCATATGACAAAGCAAAGAAGTATCTCAAAAAATTGGGTCTTGGATATGAGTTAATAGATGTTTGTGACAATAATTGTGTTCTGTTTCGCAAAGAACTTGAAAAACATGACATCTGCCCAAAATGCAAGGAATCTAGGTGGGTAAATGGAGATGCTATCGGGCGAATTCCAAATAAGGTTTTGAGGTATTTTCCTATTATACCAAGGCTGAAGAGGTTGTTTGCAAACAAAGCAACATCTAAGGAGACTAGGTGGCACAAGGATAAGCGGATTCCTGTGGAAAATGAAATGAGCCATCTAGCCGATGGCGAAGCCTTGAAAGATTTTGATCATGTGTTTCCGAGTTTCGCTGATGATGCAAGGAACCTAAGGCTTGGTTTAGCTACAGATGGGTTCAATCCATTCGGAAACATGAGCACTAGTTATAGCATGTGGCCTGTACTTGTCAAGGTATACAATCTACCTCCATGGTCATGCACAGATGCATCCAACTGCATGATGACATTGCTCATCCCAGGACCAAAGTCTCTAGGCAAGGGCTTTGATGTATTTTTAGAACCTCTTATTGAGGATTTGTTAAAACTTTAGGAGGGTGTCAAAACTTATGATGCATTGACTGGTTCAACGTTTGACCTCTGTGTTGCAGTTCTATGGTGCATCCATGATTATCCAGCTTTTGTACTGTCAGGGAAAATTACTAAAGGCTACTATGCATGTATCTATTGCAATAGAGATCCATTGTCAAGGAGTATTAGGAGGAAGATATGTTACATTGGACATCGTCGCTACCTTCCAAAAGATCACAAGTATCGAAGAAGCTTGGTCTTTGATGGGCATCGTGAAAACCGTGGCGAGCCACAAAAGTTGAGTATGGAGGAGACATTGGAGTACTTAGAGAAAGTAAAAGATGTGTGTCCTGGTAAGCCCGTTGATGATGCTGGAGGTACGAAGAAAAGGAAGCGTGGACAGAAGGATACTAAGCCAAAGTTGTTTACCCACAAGTATACTTTGTGGAAACTACCTTATGGGAAACACTTGAAGTTGCCACATAATCTTGGTGTGATGCATATAGAGAAGAATATATGTGATGCCCTTATGGGCATAATACTCTTCCTTGAGGGCAAGGATAAGGATACAATTAATGCAAGACTTGATCTGCAGGATATGGGCATAAGACCTGAGTTGCATTTAGAACAAGATGATGACACAGTTTCTATGCCAGCAGCATGGTATTCCTTATTGAAAAAAGAAACACAAGAGTTTTGTCAATTTCTGAAAAGTATTCGGTTTTCACATGGATATGCTTCCAACCTTGCAAGATGCATTAGTGTAGATGGTTCCAAGGTGCAGGGCTTGAAAACCCATGATTGCCATGTCCTGCTTCAAAGAATTTTACCAGTCGGTCTCCGGGGACAAGTGCACAAGGACATTTATGATGCAGTTGCAGAGTTGGGTAAGTTTTTTAGAGAGATTTGCAGTAGGAAATTGAAGGTTGATGTACTCAAACGTATGAAAGAAGAAATTCCATTCATCCTGTGCAAGCTTGAAAAAAATATTTCCTCCTGCATTTTTTGATGTGATGGTCCACTTGGTTGTGCATCTACCAGATGAAGCACTCTTAAGAGGTCATGTGCAATATTGATGGATGTTCTCGGTCGAACGTCAAATGGGCACTTTGAAAGGGTATGTTAGGAATAGGGCTAAACATGAAGGATCCATCGCTGAGGCATACATAGCTAATGAGGCCCTGACCTTTTGTTCGAGGTACATGGAAGATGTTGTCACTAGATTCAATCGAGATAATGACAAAGGGGAGGAAACAACAAAGGGTGACATCCCTATTTTTAATCACGGTGTTCAACTATTGGGAGCCAATAGGCAGACATATCTTGAGGCACAAGAATTTGACAAGCTTTGTTGGTATGTAATGAACAACTGTGATGAGGTAGAGCCATATTTGTGGTGAGTATTTTTGTGTAACTTTACTTAATTTTAGCATAGCTTATTTTGTCACTTGTTTTGACCATTATATTTTGTACTATGGGTGCAGCAAGTTCAGAGAAGAGTTACAGAAAGATCATGGAACCCTTGATGTTGAGACAAGGATGGAAAAAGAATTTCCTGCTTGGCTTAGGAGTCAGGTAAGCTATTTCAGAATTGACATGTCATCCTTTATTTGTTATTTTCATTTTTTTTTGAAATTTTCACTATATATTTTGCTATCTCTCTATTTCAGATGAGACAAGAGTGGAAGGATAATCGTGAAGAGGTTAGTGAAGGGTTATATGCTTTATCATGTCGTCCCGACCTTAGAGTGATGGTATGGTCATCATGCATTGTCAATGGTATTCGGTACAACACTGTCGAACGTGACAGACACAAGAAGACACAAAATAGTGGTGTGCTAGTTGATGGATCACATAATGGGGAGTTCACTGAATTTTATGGTCATCTGACACAAATAATTAAGTTGAACTACAACTCAAATTTGGAATTCCAAAGAAAGGTAGTACTTTTTCGGTGTGATTGGTTCAGTCAAGAATGCAAAGGTAGAGCCATTAGAGATGATGGCTATTTTAGATCCATCAATGTTGAGAGGTTTTGGTACCAATTAGATCCATTTATACTAGCAACCCAATCAAAAAAGGTCTTCTACATGGAGGACAGAATGTTTGGCAAAAATTGATGTGTTGTGCAAAAATTTGAACACATGAGTTGTTTTGATGTCAATGAAACTGATGTGTCACTTGCTTAGCAAGATGAGACAATTTCTGATAACAAAATTGTTCTTGAAGATGACGATGATGATGGCTTAGATGAGCCTCGACCAGTGTACCCGGCGTGTACAAGGACAAACGACAACTATTCCTGGAAATTTACATGTTCTTATCAATAGAAGGGACATAGAAATTGGTGAAGATAGCGACGATGAAGATGGTGAGGATGACACTATCTTAGAGTCTTGCAGTGACAATGATAGAGACCCCATGGAGTGTAATGATGTTGATTAGGTTAGTTGTCATTGAATGGAATTTGTGGAGCAAACACTGTCTATTTGATGATATGGAGATGTAACATACACTATGTGATCAAATTCACTATTTTGTACTTAGAAAATAGTTGTACTATGTCAACTCTTGTGATTATTTGGCCAAGCCAAACATGACGGCCAGGATCAACAGTACAAGCATGCTTAGCAAGGTAATCAGGAGAGGTTGGCCCATAGGTGCTACTCTCAGGCAAGGACCCAAATTTGGAGGCCCAAAGTTTGTATTTGGAGGCCCAAACTGCCCCTACCGTTGCTTCCTCAGGAAGGGGAAACTACTCGAGTGTTTTTCTGACCCCCTACCGTTACCCTTGGGAAGCGCAACCATCTCCTCTCTCAAACTCTTAGTCCGGCGCACGACTGTAGCGTGCAAAAACCCTCATCTTCTATCTTGCCGGCACACGACTGTAGCACAAGAACAACCCCTGCCAGAGATTGGGATCGCATTTTTCTTCTCCACAACCACCACCAGTACTCCATGGCGAACTTCGCCTGTGATGGCAACCTGTTTGTGCCTTTTGGTGCCCATGTGGAGGATGGAGGACACCGTCTAGCGCGCATGCACGTGGCCATTGGAGGCGAACCGCCTCGTCTTCATGAATAGTTCGCCGTCGTCACCCTCGACCCACCGCCTCCGCCGCAGCAACACCGGGATTCTCTCAATGCCGTCGTCCAGATGATGCACCAAAACTACTTGGTTAGAGTTCAATCGCATTCTCTCTTGCCGCTTGGTTTTGGTCTCGTGGAGTTTGGGTCCGCTATCGAGCGTCAGAGTATGCTTGATAGTAGTCCAATTGATTTTCACAATAATACAGTATTGAGGATTGTGAAGCATATGAAGCGATCAACATGAGGGCTTGTCACTACAATAGAGAGTGTTGGGTCATGTTTTAGGATTCCCTTTAGACTACAGCAAGACATGTTCATTTAGGCGGCGGTAGCCTCTTTTGGTAGGATATTGTTTTGGCGACAAGGTATTAGGAACGACAGAAGTGTGACTCTGGTACGGTGCTTGCTCTTGGATCCAATTAGAGTGCCCCATAGCGTTGTGCTGTCCCAGGGCACTGTTGTTGGGGACAATAACCGATCCTAGTCCATCCCTACGTACATCCTTGGTGGCCAATTTGTTGGCCATGTGAGAGATCTCTAGTGTTTTGGATAATTGATGAAACCTCAAGTACTAACCTAGCTCTAAGTGTTTGAGTAGGTCTAGTACACATTCATGGAAGATGATGACAAGTGATGGAGCAAGCAAGGAAGCAAAGTGATTGCAAGAGCTCACACTTGGAGAAGAAGGGAAATGGAAAGACCCTAAGCTATTCAAGGCAAAGGTATATGATAGGGCTTTACTTTTGGTGGTCAAGACACCAAGTGGCTGTGATCACTTTTAGGATAGACAACCGTACTATTAAGAGGAGAAATTCAAAAGTAAGTGCAGTTTGTCAACTGCCACTAGGTGTTATCTATATTGCATGTGCATTTAGGACCTAGGGACATACACCATGCTCAAGTGACAGGTGAAACATGCCAAGACAAGCTCACCTAAGTGGATACTTAGTGCTTGACAACTTAGAGCAAAGGTGGAAGAAGCAGAGACGCACAGAGGGCGTTGGACGCTGAAGAAAAGGGCGTCGGACGCTGGGACTATGAACCCCGTGCGTCCGTCGGCCACAGAGGAGCTCCAGGAGGAAACTCAAAGCACGTCGGACGCTGAGGCACAGCGTCTGTCGGTTCGTTGGAGTGTCCGGAAATATTTTTCTAGGAATTTTCCAGAAACTCGAGAGCAACGAGTTTGCGCCGGATGCTGAGGCGCAGCGTCCGTCGCGAAAGAACGAAGCGTCTGTTGGGCTTCCAGAGGACCCTGCAGACTGGCAGTTTGTAGAAAAGCGCCAGACGCTGGAGGACCTTGCGTCGGACGCTGGCGACGGAGCGCCCGTCGCCCGTGCAGCAGCCCAACAGCTAGTTCTGACAAGGCGTCGGACGCTGGCGACGGAGCGTCCGTCGCCCCCATGAAGAGCGTTCGTCGCCAACTTAACAGGGCAACGACTAGTGGACTTTGGGGGGGTCTATAAATTTGTGTTGGTCGGCTTGGGGGGATCTCTCTCACACATTTGAACACCATTGAGACTCCTTTGAGCTGAGCAAACTCCCTCCCACTCATCTCCATGCTTGATTAGTGAAAACCCAAAAGAGATTGAGTGATCCAAGTGCATTTCGCATATAGCTTGCATCTAGTGGCACTTGGGAGGTGTTCTCGCTACGGATTTCTTGTTGCTCTTGGTGATTGCCATCACCTAGATGGTTTGGAGCAGCGGTGGTAGATCAAGAAGCTTGGTGATTGTGCTTCGTCGACTACAAGTTGATTGTGAGGGGTTCTTGTGCCTTCCTCATGGGAGATCACAAAGGTAACTCTAGTGGATTGCTCATGGCGGTTCAATAGCCTCATCTTGTGTTGGTTGTGCGGCACCCGGTGACGC
>CM039120.1:19899572-19991416 GCA_022036555.1 Microstegium vimineum | reverse complement strand
CAAAGGGGTTTAAATTTGGGGCAACCCCCAAGACACATAAGCCCCTAAAACAGGATAGTTCATTATTATCGACTATGGTATGAAGTTTTAAAATGAACTATGTCCAAATGCAAATGGATGCAAAATGAAATGCCCCAATCACGCTAAAAAGACCAAAAAAAAGGGGAAGAAAAGAAAAATAAAAACCCAAAAAATAACTATGATCAAAGAGCTTCCTAAATTTAAAAGGGAAGCACCCCCCAAACTCGCCCGGGAGAGAAAAGGTTTGACCCAAAGGGTTTTTGTGAGAATACCGAAAGCTGGTTGTGGGTTCGAAGGGGGTAAATGTCGCCTTTCCCGAAGTGTGATCTCGCAAAAAAATTAAGGAACGTCTATTGCTTGGTTTAGGTGAAGCAGGGATTTTGGCCAATAATTGCATCGTGCTTCGCAAAGCAGAGGCCTTAGAAAGCCAAACCGAAATCCTTAAAATTTGCAATCATAAAAATAAATGCGAGAAAAAACTAGCGCGAAAAAGTCTCAGCTTGCACGTGACTGTCCTGTAGACTATTGGAGAGACCAAGAAAAAGAGAAGCCCTGAGAAAGGCAAGTCCTGAAGGGGACTTCCAATCAAGACGGCAACCGAAAAAGTGGGGCATCAGAATAACCCCAAACACAAGAGGGTGGGGTGGAAACCAAAAAGACCAAATTGGGAGTGAAGTGTAAGTACTCATGATGCGTTTCATTGCCTTCTTGTGCGATGCCCGTGGGGCGCCTAAAAGCGAGAAACAGCAACAGGAATGAATGTCTGTTCGGGTCCCCGTCAGGCAAAAAGAGGGGACCCGATCATGCTTCGGTATCCTGACCCACCCCCTCCCCTTTCCCTCGTCCATCCAAGCAATGTAGTTGACATGGGGTCGAAAGGGGTTTGTCACCATGTCAAACTTCTTCGGAATGTTTTCTTTTGTACTTGCCTTGTGCAAAACTTTCCCTTCCGGGTTTGCTTGTTTGAAAACCCAAAAAAGAAGTCAAGTTGCCCATATTCTGTCTAAAATTCCCCTGTTAAGATCTGCAAATTGGGCAACAAGAGATGAGAAAAACCACCAAAGGATATATCCAGTATATTTGGACCAAGAGCGAGTCTTTCCCTTGCTTAAGGAGAAAAAGCGTTTATCAAAACCGATCCCATTTTAAACCTTAGCAAGCAAGAAGGTTCAAAACATGGTTTGGGAAACTTGGATTTTCGAAACGGGGGTTGTTAACATACATTCCCCCTCTATGTCCCCATTTAAGAAAGCATTTTTTAACATCCATTTAAAAAATTTTTTAAAACCCTTAAAAGCAAAAAAGTAAAAGGTTCTTTTGTTCTAACGAGCTGGGGGAGAAAAATTTTTTCCCTCTATTTTTCCCCTCCTTTTGACAAAACCCTTGCGCTACCCCCCTAGCCTTGTTCGCATACCACCAACCCTCACTTTGTTTATTTTAAAACCCCATTTGGTCCTATGGGGGGGGCAATTGGTGGTGGTGGACTCAGCCCAAAACACGGTTTGCTCAAAGTTTTCTAACTCTGTGAAACATTGCCCCCAATTCGGACCCATAAAAGGTGTCCAACATCTCGGGGGTCAAAGAAGCGACAAAAGTGAATGAGCAAAGTGAGAGAGATAGGTTAGACGCTGACTCGGGGTCAATATCGCCGATGTATTCTCCGGGGGTGTGTACTGCTGGATGTGGGGGGGACCCTATCTGGACAAAGTGGCCTCCCTTGCAGCGTGGAGTCTTGATGGAAAGGGGCAACGACTGGGGAAAGTGCTCGAACGACCCCATTTTGAGGGGGTGTCGGATCGGGACGTGACCCAAAGTGGACGTCGCGGGTCGATGGGTACCCGATGGAGTCGGCCGGGATCCCCCAAACGGCGTGCCCGCTCGTCCTCCACAAAAATGCTAGTGTTCACCCCATTCCCTGCAAGTCAAAAATGGGGGAAATAAGGGTAGTCTCATCGAAGTAATTCACAAGTCTCTATCACTCGGTTAGTCTCCGGTTAAGAGCACGAAAGCCGGGTGGGTAGAGTAAAGAGAAAGAAAGTCAGAAGCCGGACTAAAAATTTTCGAACTTCCGCCCTTTTTGGGATGAAGCCCTGCAGCCCAAAACCCGTAGATGATTACCTTGGGTGGTTCCCCAAAACGCAATCATAAAGGCTTCTTTTTGAAAGCTCGGGGGAAAAATTTCGTTGGAAACATGCAAGCAGAATGATCGTTCGGGCCCCAAAACCCTCTAGGGTCCTTTGCTATCGAGCATCGTCTGGCCTTTTAACAAGGGTCCCATTTTTGCGTCAACAAACCGTTTGTGGGGAGTGTGAGGAGAGGGGGAAAATGGTGATGCGACCCCAAAAAGAGCAAAAAGTTTCAAAGTGGCATTCTTGAATTTGTGCCATTGTCATGCGGGCTCTATGACATTCTTAGGTACCTCATTTGCAATCTCAAATCGATCTCGAACTAGTGGAAAGCCTCATCCTTCCCCTCCCAAAAGAACCCAAGAGTTTGGTAGTCTTTAACGATACAACCACATACACTTCCCCCCTTTGACCTAACCCGAGTTGGACCCAAATGTGCCATGTGTAAGAGCTCGCCGGGTCGAGTGGTCATGATCCCGTCACAAGGGATGGGAAGCAGCAACATCTTGCCATGCCCCGCAGGTGGAAACCAAGTCCTTCTCGAACTCAACTTGACAAACTTGGATAAGGTCCCTGAGCTAAGCTTTCAAACAAGTCAAAACTAAGATGTCCCAATCTCCTATGCATTCAAAACTCGAAAGAAGAACCGACAAGAAGACACCGAGAAGGTCCCAAAAAGGTGTAAAAAACCCACGAAAAAAATTTCCCCAAAAGGGGAAAATCGGCAAAAAAAGCTCCCCGGGGAGTCCAAATCCCAGAAATATTAGGCTTAAAACTCATTCAAAAAATGTCATCAAGGGGTTGCGAAATGAGAGAAGGTTAAAATGAAAAATTGAAAACCAAAAAACATCCTAGAGGACAAAAAAAAAGGTTCACTCGGGGTCGACCTGTGGACAACCTTCCTTAACCCCTTGTCCCGAATGTAATGACTCGGTGTGGCGCCGGGGGCGAGGTGGAGAACAAACTTGGAGTTCCGGTTTGGCGTGAAAATTTTAAACCACAGTCCCAATCCCTCCCGTCCTCCCTTCCACATCATAAAAAGAATAGGGTGAGCAAATGGTGCAAAATGGGGTTTGAAACTGTGAAGGATACCCGTGTTTTTTTCCCCTTTGCCCAAAAAATTTTGGGTTTGGAGAGAAACCAAACATCTCCAAACCCAAAGGGGGGAATAGCGAATCCCATGAAAAGGGAAAAAAGTGGTCTGTTTAGTGAAGGGGGGAAAGTGAAACCCAACCGCCACGGGCCCCGTAGTCGTAGGGGTCAAAACCCGGGTTTAACCCCCCGGGCACGACCCCCCACGGGTCTCGCCTCCGGGAGGTAGCCCCCTTGAGGCTTTTGAACCTTTTGGAAACTGGGAGTGCGCCTCTAAACTTTGGTTCTTGCCCCCCAAACCGGGGTGGGAAAGAACAGGCCCCGGTTGTTCAATTTAAACCCTTGCCGGTCATTTCTTTTCCTCTATAGAAAAAACTTGGGCAAATGCCCACCCCGTCACAATGGTCCCCCTCACCGACTTTTGGGTTTGGGCATCTCTTGTTGGGTTGGTGACTCCCCTTTCTTAGAAAGGGGTTTCACTAGAATTTTTGGGAAATGTGTCAAGGGGGTTGCGAAGATGATTTGGTTTGGCAATGCCCCACTTCCCGTCTGTGGAGGGGTTTTTGGGTGGTCTTCAAATCAGGGGGGGTTGATTGGTTAGGTGGAGTGAACTTGGTAAGTTTGGGGAAATTTGGTGGGGGGTTTTTTTTTTCATGTCGCTAAAACCCCTTCACTCACCAAAATTTACCGAACTTTGCTTATCCTTCCCCCCTATAGAAAAACCCAAAACTCCCTGTTCCCAGCCCGTTTGCTTTGGCAAAGAAGCATTCCCAACTGTGGCTCTCGGAAAAGGACACCCAGCTCAAGTTTGGGCCCAAAGGGAAAGTGTTTTCCCCCTCGGACGATCTTGCGTGCCTCCCACGAAGCGATCTCAAGCCCCAAAGGGCCCCCAAAGCGATCGATCTTTTAGTGCAAATTTGGCTGCCTTCTCTAACACGTATCCTCCCTCCTTCTTTTTGCCAGCCCCAGAACGCAAAGCAAAAGCATACTTGAAACCCCACCAAGTAAGCTGGGCCTAGCCTTTCAGCTCACAAAACCCCCCTAAGTAAGTACCATATTGTTTGGAGAATGACAAGATAGACATGTGAAGGGCCCAAGCATAAAAACTTTCCCTGGGGAAATTCATCCGAGGGCCTTAGAAAAATCTGCTAATGAAGTTGCGAAAGGTATGCTTGAGAAAAGATCATGATAGAAAGGTGTCGTTCTGGGACTCAAGCTCAAAGAGAGAGGGATTTGTTGTGGGTGTTTTACCTCGGGTTTGTCGGGTCTTTGTCGGTTTCATCCTTTGCCTTGCCGATCTTCCCTTTTCTTAAATCGCCAGGGTGAAAAAACCCACTGTGCTTGGCGTCGGCGTTAAAAAAGAATAGGCCGTTGAGCTTGTATCAACCTTTCCCCTTTTCGACTCATCTTTCACTTGAGGAAGAACCCCCATTGGGGAGGCATCGATGACGCTGAGGGGGGCAAGGGGGGCCCGATGTTTGGGCCCTTACCTTGTCGATCCCTTCTTTAAAGACCTTGGGGTTGTATGCCCTTGGCTTTTTTGCTTGTCCCTCAAAGTGGTGTTTCGTGTTTGGTTTGCGCTTGGTAAAAGGTCCCCCCTTTTAGTTTTTCTTGGGGCAGTTTCGATAAAGTGACCCTTTCTTCCCCCGCAAGGGTTGCACCCCTTGGCCGACCCACCATGTTTTTTGGGGTTCAAGGGGTTTGTTTTTAAAACCTTGAAAACCCTTAGTGGGGGGCCCAAGGCCAGCTCTTCTTCCCCAAAAGAGCCCCCACTTGCTCCTCTTTTCCAAAAAATCAAAGAAAAAGCGAACAAAGGTGTGAAGGGTAAAGAGGAGGAGGAAGGGCTTACACCCGGGGGCCCGAAACCAACGCCATGGATGGGTTCGCGGGTTCTCAAACTTGGTTTGAGTTTTTTAGTCAATCCCTGAGGAATTGAGCCTTTCTGAAAAAATTCTGTCAAAGGTTTTTGGGAAACAAGCCCGGTGACTCCCGGATGGCAGCACCTTTTAAACTCGCACGCCTTCTGATCAAGAGCCCTGCAAAATCTTGATAATTAAAACTCTGATTTATGGAAAGGGAAAAAATTTGGGCCCATTAGCAGAAACTTGTTGACGATTTGATTGGGAAAACGAGGGAAAAAATCCTATCAATAGATTCGCCCGCCAACCGAAAAAAAGTTCTCGTAATCCCCACGGGTACGTGTCAAAAAGTTGGACTTGATCTGGAAAGGGTTTTCCCTATGATATTTTCAAGAGTGTTTGGTTTGGATCTCCCGTGCCGGTTTTGTGGACTCGAAAACGCTCAAAATCAGGGGTGACAGACACGAGAAGGGGAATGCTATGGGCTCTTGGGGTTTGGGCACATGCTGCGTAACTTGGGATCGGTAATCGAGCGCCCAAAAACCCTGTAGGGCCTCATTCTACAAAAAATCCCAAAAAATTTTTTTTCAAAACCCTTGGAGGTAAGGGGACATGCGCACCCCTTTCCCAAAAGGGAAAGTTCGGGCCATCGAATGGAGAAGGTTTTCCAGCACCTCGCTCCTTTTCGCCTTGCGGATCGAACCGTGTATGGTGGATTTATCCTTTTGCCCGGGTTTGATACCAATTGAAAAGGGCCAAGAAAGACGGGCCAGAGGGGGGGGGGGGTGGGAAAGGGGCCTTAAAATTTTTTTTTCGAAGTATTTTGGGGCCCCTCTTCCCCAAAAAAAACCCCCCGAAGGGAGGGTTACTCCCCAGAAAATCACGACCCTCGAGAGGGTGGAACCTTTTTGGGGATGCCAAAAGGTTCAACGGATCTTCTGGAAAAAAAACTCAATCCGAGACCCCGATAGTGAGGTCTCAAACCCCGAGAGAAGAGAAAAGGGGTCACCCAAAAAACACCTATGAGAAATTGTCTCACCCCGTGCTTCCCCAAGTTCCCTGGATGACACGAAAACCCAAAGCAATAAACGGAAATCAATTTGGAGTCGGTTAAAGGGAGAAAACGGCCCCAAAAAAACGACCAATTTGGGGGGCTCTGGGGCCCCTTCAGTCAAGGGCCACTTTAAAAGTGCACAGGTAGGGGCTTGGGCCCAAGCCCGGTCCGGGGCTTTTGGACCAAAGGACAAAGGTCGGAGCTTGGTCCCCGGGGCCCGGGCCCGGGGCTTGGTTTTTACGAAATTTTTTTCTCCCCAAAAAAACCAACACAAATAAGCACCCAAACCCCCCGGACACGTGGTCCGACGGGCCCACGGGCCCCCGGAGGATAGTCCCGGGGCTTGGTCCAGGTTTGGGTTGTCGGCTTGTCCCCTTTGGAACACCACAGGACTAATGGGGCCCATAGTCCGAAGCCTATTTCAAGGTGGGGAGTTAGTCCAGAGCTCCCGAATAGAACGTGAAACCCCCGAAAAACAGATTCCACTCCGCCAAATTTCCCAAAAATCAACCAAAAGGAAAAACCAACTGCAAAAAAAACTTTGTAGGCATGATCCTTATACAGTTGGGGGGCTTTTTCCGAAGGGAAAAAATCGCTCAATTTTGCTTAGGGATTTTAATTAATGGAGAGGAAAAAATTTGGGGAAAATCAAGAACGAAGAAAACCCGCAAAGAAATTTTCCCGATCTACCCTATCGTGAGGTTTGGGAGAAAAACCCCCCGGTGCTAAGATGCTCCTCCCCGATTTTGGACAACTTGGTTCAAAGTATTTGGGAAAAAAACTACCCCCATAGAAAAAAAAACTTTAATCGGATTTAAAAAAAAAGAAAAAAAATCAAAACGCGAAGAACACAAACAAAACCCGGGGGTCGGGTCACGAAAACAAAGGGCCTGGCCCACGGAGGGTTTTAAAGGGGGCCCATTCCCCCCCAAATTTGGGGAGTTTTTACAAAAAGGGTTTGGGGGATCAACCCCAAAGGGGCCCCATGAATAGAGAGGGTGGGTTTGAGGGGAGGGGAGTTTGGGGGGAAATGATTAGGGTTCAAAAGGGGGGATGAGGGTTTCCCCTTCATCCCCTACTTAAAGGGCTTTGGCTATTTCCCAAAGGCACCTTAGATACATGACCCAAATTTCCCAGCCCCAAAAACATTGTAATTCAAATCGGTAACTCCCAGGAACTATTTGAAAGGGTTTACCCCCCTTTTCCCGCCCGGGGTTGTCGTTTTCCCCGACGCAAACCCCCCAGGATGCCGCCCCATTCCATCCCCGCTTCCTTTGGGGAAAACTCCCCTTTGGTTTTTAGGCCCAAACCCAGGAAAAACCCGGGTACCGGTAGTTTGGGCTAACTACCGAAACCCCGGATTTTGAGGGCCAAAATCGGGGGCCCGTCCTCGGATGGGTTTTTAGGCCCAAACCACCAAAACTGCTCGGGCTCGGCCACCTTTTTCCCCTGTCGGACTCCCGGGCCCCTGAGCCTCCCCCTCGAAACCCCTCTCCGCCATCTTGACTTTGATCGTTTTTGGTCTATTCCTTTTCTTTTTCGCCTTGCCGGTGCCAAGCATAGGGCCAAACCCCAGCTAGTTCGCCGGCGCCCCTGGTCCCCCGTTTCCGGGGCCCCCCTTCCCCCCTTCACCTCTCAAGGGGGGCCATCAGCACGGAAGCCTCTATCGACCTTCTTCCCATTTAAAAACGTCACTAGGCATAGCACCTGCCCCCCACAAGCCGATAGGCAGACACACATTTCTTTCGCAAAGGGTTAGGGTAAGCCACTCAAACTGAAACACTCAAGTGCTGAACGATTACTCATCATAAAACTGAACATACATGGGTACTTATCCACCATGTGTTCGTAGGGAGGAAGTCTGAAGCCAAAGGGGTTCTGCAAGTGGAGTTGACAGTTGGCAGCAAGACTCTGTTGACAACTTTCTTCGTCATCGACGGAGACAGTTCGTACAATCACTAGTAGAAATATGACCTTCAGTGACGATTTTCTAGTGACGCTGGTAACTTTGGTCATAGAATGATATCTTTCTATGATGAAATTTTTTGTTTCGTCACAAGGTAATCAGGACGAAGTTTTGGCTTGACTTTAATAACGAAAGCGGTAGGAACGTAATGTATTACCAAATCGGATCGTCATAGATCATGTTTCCGGTGTGCTTCATTGTAATGATGAAAATATTCGTCACAGATTATGTTTTGATATGGTCATAGATACTATGCTACGTTTGGTCCATGTAGTGATGAAACGAATTGGTCACAAAAAAAATGCGCTCGTCGAGATTTGATCTCGCGACCTGGCGCTAGGTGGGTAACAACATTAGTTACCACTGGGCTACTCGACCGCGCTTGTAAAAAGAAAGAAAGTTTGCGTATTTGTAAGTTTGCAACAACATAATAATTGAATGGATTACATGACCTGGGCCATAGATAGACCCATGATCGGCCATCATCGACGACGCGACCTAATTAAACCCCCATCGACGTCGGCCATCATCGATGACGCAACCTAAATGTACCATCGACGACACGGCGACCGACGTTAGGACTGGAGAATAAACAACGTCGACATTGTTGCACGGGGAAGGCAGGGGATTAATAATTAATTAGTCGCTGGTACGTAAGGTTTGATTTGTGTTTGAATTTTGTTGATATATACATGAGTTAGATGTGGTTTTGAATTGTGTTTACTTCAATCGCAGTTAGGTAGTTAATACCACCGGTTACTTTTAATTGTGACAACAATGGATAAGTTGGTTTTTTGGAAACAATTCACTCCTCATATTGAAGGGAGTTGAAATTTATGAAATTTGTTATGAAAGATACCCCGACACAACACTCCGTTGTTCGTGCATCAATTTCTAATCAAGGCTGATCATCAGACTCAATAGAAATACATAACACATTTAGGGAATGTCACCTACATACAACATGGATTCATCAGGGGGAGCCTAGAGATGTTGAAATTTGATGATGAAGGTATAGATCAGGAGCCGAAGGACATGATCAGACTTTGGGATACATGTGGATGGGACTTTGATGTTTACTTTTGATGATCATGGAGTACCAGAAATGTGGCGAACTTTTTGCAGCAGCAAGGCTAATGGAAACAACCAAGTTTTGCAAGAGTTCTTGAAGATGCGAAGAAGGCCTTAGCCCGGGTAACATCCTTTATGTGAGGAATTTTGTATGGGAAGTCTCGTTATCGAATCAGCAAACAGCATTTACCACAATGATGAAGTGATGTCAGATGATCCCCTTTGGGAGTGATTGCAAAAATCATATGACGGGGCCAAGAAATATCTTAAAAAATTTGGGGCCCTTTTGCATTCGAAAACATCCATGTGTGCAACAACAATTGTGTGTTGTTTCGTAAGGATTATGCAACTTGAATGCGTGCCCAGTATGCAAGGAGTCTAGTTGGAAAGATGAAATAGGGACGAAACGGGTTCCACATAAGGTTTTGAGGCATTTTTCCCACCTTGCCAAGGTTGAAACGAATTTATACTTCCAAAAGAACTTCTAGGAAAACCCAAATGGCACAAGAAAGTGAGGAACTCAGTCGACAATGTGAGACCATTCAGCTGATGGAAGCATGGAAGGACTTTGACAGGAGGGAACCAACTTTTGCAGCTGATCCGGGGAACCTGAGGCTTTCCTTAGCTACCGACAGATTCAATCCATTTGGCAACATAGTACACAATAAAGTATGTGGCCAGTGCTTCTCAACACCGCTGAATCTTCCACCATGGGAATGTGTGAATCCAACAAACTGCTTTATGTCTTTACTCATTCCAGGTCCAAAATCTCCAGGAAAGGATTTTGATTTGTTCCTTGAGCCCATAATCGAAGAACTGCTCGAGCTATGGAAGGGTGTCAGTACCTTAGATGCATGTACAGGTAAGAAGTTCAAGCTTCGTGCTGCTATGCTGTGGTGTGTACATGATTATCCGGTGTTGGGCACGTTATCTGGGCGAAGAACAAAAGGGTATTATGCATGTATTCATTGCGACAAGGATCCGTTGTCTCGGGGAATAAGGAACAAGATATGCTACATTGGACATCGTCGTTAACTTAAAATGACACACGAATGGCGAAACAACTTGGCTTTCGATGGTAAGCGTGAAAAGAAAGATCAACCTCGCAAGTTTAATGTCGACGAGGTCCGACAGGAGCTAGAGAACGTGAAAGATGTCAGGCCAGGGAAGCAGCCTAACATTACTGGAAATAAAAGGAAGCGCAGTGATGGTCCAAAGATTTATAGCCGCAAAAGTGGGTTGTGGAGATTGCCATTATGTTGTGTGCATTTGTGCATTTTTAGAACTAGTTTACCTATTAATGGGATTAAATTTTGATTTAATGAAGCATAAATGAAACAAATCCCTAAGGTAAGTAGAAAGATATGCAAACTTGCATGGACACTTCATTGTGGTGTATAATGTTGTACAAAAAATTCAAATCATTCTGATAAAGTGGTGATGCACATCCTCACAGAGTCATCCATCGCTCACACATACCCTTGTCACTCAACAAGAGATGTTCATGCTTGTGAGGAATGTGTAGTACCACTTTCTCCGATTCATTTGAAACTTTTTGGGATGATTATGGAGGCCTCCCCATTATGTTGTGTGCATTTGTGCATTTTTTAGAACTAGTTTACCTTTTAATGGATTAAATTTTGATTTAATGAAGAATAAATGGAAAAAATCCCTAAGGTAAGTAGAAGAATCTGAAAACTTGCATAAACACTTCATTGTGGTGTATAATGTTGTACAAAAAATTTCAAATCATTCTGATAAAGTGGTGATGCACATCCTCACAGAGTCATCCATAGCTCACACATACCCTTGTCACTCAACAAGAGATGTTCATCCTTGTGGGGAATGTGTAGTACCACTTTCTTCGATTCATTTGAAACTTTTTTGGGATGATTATGGAGGCCTCCCATTATGTTGTGTGCATTTGTGAATTTTCTAGAACTAGTTTACCTATTAATGGGATTAAATTTTGATTTAATGAAGAATAAATGGAAAATCCCTAAGGTAAGTAGAAAAATCTGAAAACTTGCATAGCCACTTCATTTGGTGTATAATGTTGTACAAAACATTTCAAATCATTTGATAAAGTGGTGATGCACATCCTCACAGAGTTATCCATAGCTCACACATACCCTTGTCACTCAACAAGAGATGTTCATCCTTGTGGGGAATGTGTAGTATCACTTTCTCCGAATCATTTGAAACTTTTTTGGGATGATCATACACCATAACATGTTAGTGCTAAACCAAAATATACATGGATCCAAAAAAAAGACATAGGAAAAACAAAAATAGTGAAGATCACAAAATATTAGAAAAAAACAAAAAGTAGCCTCCCAAAGGTTCGAACCCAGGAGCATGGCACCAAAATCAACATGCCTTACCACTGCGATATCGAAGCAATTTTAGCATTATTTCGATGCGGTTTTACTTGTGCCAAAAATAGAGCGCCAAAAAATTAGTCCCCTTAATTTATCCCGCCACTAATTAGTCCCTAGCTTGTTGTACCGAAAATTTATCTTGCCACTAATCACCCATTTAATCCCCTTAAATCGTTTCATTCCTGTCATTCCCCCATTTATCATACCCTAGCCGCCGCAGCTGCTGCGCCTCCAGTCAACCGCTGTCGACAAGCTGCTTTCTCGACAACGACGACCAGGTACCGCATCGCCCAGCTGGAACACAATCGCCGTCGATGAGTTATTCCCTCCCCCTTTCAACCTATTTTCCACCCCACCAAAGCGGCAAACTACTTCGTTGCCTTCCATAGCTGGCGACGAGTTGCGTCGTCGCCGACTACTTCGGTCGCTGCATCCCTTTCATCTCTTCCCACGAACTTAATGGCCCCATTCGCATTTCACTCGCAACGATGTAACCCTAACCATTGCAGGATTTGGGTCATCGCCGAGGGACTTCACACTAGATCTGCTTCGTCGTCGACAAGGGTTCACCGCACCAGCTCTGCTTCCCCTTTGAGGACCTCGATGGTTGCAATTAGGGGGCAACACAAAAAGCAACCTGTAGGATCTCTGGAAGGGTAAATAGCCTAGAGGGGGGTGAATAGGCCTGTCAAAAATCAACTCGAGCAAAGGTTAGAAGCTAGGGGCACTGTTGACCTCTAAAAACTGAGCAAAATGAAATGAGATTTGGCAGGGAGATTACTAGATCCCAAGGTGAGTCCTTCCCTACAAAATCAACGCAAGAACCAGTTCGAAGACTAGTTGCTACAAAAATGTTTCCTTTCCTTGAATCACCAACATAAACCCTAGCACAAGATATATATCAAGAACCAAACCCTAGGGGACCAGGACACAAGACAAGATGATTTATCCATGGTTCAGCTCGCCACCAAGGCTTTCCTAGGTCCACGTTGTTGAGGTGCCACAAAGGCTTGGAGCTTTGCAACTCCAACTCAATCTCAAGTCAAGGAAGTGAATCCTTGAGATGAGGGGTAATTCCTTAGCTTCACACAGCGATTACAAACCTCCCTAGGCTGCCACAAGCAAGGGGCAAGCTCTAGGGCGATGCCTAGCCGGCTAGGAGCAAGCTCCAAGGGTTACAAACCTAGCACCATTGGCCAAACGTTAACCACAAGCTCTTAGACTTTGGGAAGTAGTAGATCCGCTCTCTACGAGTGATTTGCTGCCTTTTTCCCTCAATAATCTATGGTTGGAATGTGGGATTGCTTGAGGTGGAAGGTAAACAATGGAGTGAGAGAGAGGGAGAGAGAGCTCTATTTCAAACGGTCAGATTCGGGGAAGATGAAGGGGTACTGGACTAGTGAGGTGGAGACCGATCCAGCGGGTATTTATAGTAAAGGAAAACTGCTAGAATTAGAGGCGGCACTGCCGCCCTAGCTCAGTGAGTCTATTGAATTTGGATTTTGGGCCCGGACACTGAGCTAGCTGAGTGCATGTCTGAGATAAAGATTTGAGCATGTGATTCACATCTGACCAAACAACACTAGAATCCCCTTTAATAGTACGACATACCTATACTCAAATTCAAACCATAAGTGATTTAAACCTTTGATGAGTAGAGAAGCCACCATAAGATTGGGGTACCTCCACCTTCTCTATATCTTCCTCTTTTTGTTCTTCCCCACTTGTCATCTCAATAGATCTCATTAGTTCTTGAATTAAGCGGCCATCAACACCAAAACCCACTTAGGTCTTGATTGCACTTTCAATCTCCCCTTTTTGGTGATTGATGACAACGCAATTCAAGCTTACAAAAGAATAATCATAATTCTAAGGTATACAATAATGGTGTAGAGAATTCACCCTGAATATGTGAATTGAGATTTGAATTCTCAAGTTGGTATTAGAAACCAAGCTTCACACATTCAGAGTGATTTGGGGCCTCCCCCTACATCCATGCTTGTTGTGGGGTGCTCAAAATATGTGTCACAGGATAAGACGTGATGCATATGACAGTTTACAACAAATAAAAGCACTCAACCCTGGCTGATGTAGTAGGGGCGGCACTGCTGCCCTGGCTATAACAGTCAGGTAACAACAAGTTTTCTACATAGGTTAAAACAGATCTAAAACAACCCAGACACAGAAATAAGACAAGCTAAATGGAAATCCATAAATACATGTCCATATCCAACATAAATAGAGTCAAACTAGTGCCTTATTACATAAAACAGAGTTTTGCGGCGGCACTCAACCTCACAAGCTAACAAACTAACTCTCAACGGATATGACATGAATCTCAAATGCAGCAAAAAGATTTGACCCCTCTAAACTTCTCCCCCTTTGGCATCAAGCGCCAAAAAGAGAAGAAAGAGAAGGGGAACCAATCACTCATCCTCATCATCGCTGTAGATAACGGTGCGACCAACACGGTGTATGTTCTATGTGAAGCGCTGACTGCGCTGATGGACTAAACGTCGAGGCGGAGGTGCAGCAGTAGAGGGCCCTGCTATCTCCTCCTCATCCCACTGTTGTGCTGCTGTGACGACGGGCCTCCTGCCATACACATGATCACAAGGAACCCACTGAGAACTATCCCACTGACCCTGTCCTCTGATCTCATCATCATCATCCTCATCACTGGAAACTGACAAACGTGGCAAGTTAGGAAACCTGGGAGGAACCTCCACTGGCGCAAGCGGTGGAAAGACCGGCAACCTCCCTAGCTCCCCTGATAGCCTCACTGTTGGCTACCTGCTCCTCATAGGTGATTCTGGCCTGATATGTGCAAGTAGTAAAGATGGTCTTGATCCATTCTCCAAACTTCTTCATTCTCCTCCCGCTCCTGGACCTGACATGTGAGCGAGAGCGAGAATGAGAACTCTCTGGAACGTCCCTCTGCCTGTGAGAAGTCCCACCACCTGTAGCAGGTGGAACTGGGGAGCAGTAGCTGGTGGTGCACCTCCTCTAGTTTTCTTGATCACACACATGGTGTGATCACAATCCTTGGGATATCTCATCCCAGTGACCCTCTCAATCATGAACTGAAGATATGGAGAATAGGTAGCCTCCTCCTAGCATCATCCAAAGCAGTAGCAAGCTCAACCCAAATGAACCTGGGAATACTGAACCTCTCACCATTGGGAAACCATGCAAGAACATTTGTGATATAGCCATTAAGATCAGTAGCATTGTCCATGGGATTGAGAGTTACCCTGATGAAGTTGTTCAGAATGTAGTGAAGGCTCCTAAGATTTGTCCTGGAGTAGTTAGGCACTGCCTCATCCTGATCCTCCTAGATGTAGCTGACTGTGTGTGGCTCAGCTCTAGCACCCTGATGGATACTAGGTAGAGCCCTGTGCTCTCTCCCAAAACCAAGAATCTGGCAAAAAGTGACATACTCACAACGGTAGTGGCAACCCTCAGTCATCCAGTGAATAACATCCTCATCCTGAACCCAAAAGTAAGTAGCATGGAACTGAGCAAGAGTCTCTGTGTTCCAATCATACCTGAAGCTCATGATGCCAGTCATCTGGAACTGGTCACACACACTAATAGCTCCTGTCAATTGAACATCCTGCCTGCTCTCCAACTCAGCGAAGTCAATGTACTGCATCTTGCAAATCTTGCTAGCTGGCCTGGCATAGATGGCGGTAGCATAGAAGTTGGAATGAAAGATATTCCAAAAGCGATAGTCAATACCTGTCATCTTTGTCACTGTGTAGGGATTGACAACCCTAGCCTCCTGAGTTGCCTTCCAAGACCTGGAGTAATTTGTGACAGGGTGCTGAAAGGTGTCCTAAGGTGCTGCAAGCAAGTACTCACCATCACCTCCTGTATGTACCTAGGTAAAACTCAGTGATATGCATGGGTGTCTCTGGCCACTCAAGAATCCCATAGCCCTCCATCTGATCTCTCTCTTCTTGCTTGAAGGCTGCATCTCTGTCATAGGCATCTGCATCTTTCCACTGCCTTGCGACCTAGCACCTTGCCAACCCGCTTCCTCCTGCCCACCGCTGCACTTCCTTCACCACCGGGATTCATCTATGAAACATATATAAAGACTAGATAAGAAACTGTATATGACAGTGTGTAGATGAAATTAAACACAGGGGTTAAACAGGGAAGAAATTCAGAGAAGAACCCAAGTGGAAGCTTGCTGTTTGAATCAACAGGGTAGGTCGGCACTGCCGCCCTCAGGTGTTGCAGTGGATTTTCTCTAGATTTCTTTCTCTGTCTAAATCCTGGTTTCAACAACTTCTACACCTTGTCAAAATTTCAGAATCACAGTCTATTGAAATAGAATATGATGCCTAGTTAGGGATGTGAAGGATAGGATATAATCAGGAACATAAATTTTGAACTAGGGTATGGACTCAGCACATCTGGGCATATCCATCCCAGAAAACAGAGGCTTAGTAGATGATTCTGCTAGGGGCGGCACTGCCGCCCTGCCCCTATTCATTCGAGATGGATGAATCAAAATCCATTCAGTCCAAACCTTAATCCTAGTTCCAATCCCTTCATACACCTCCCAGAAACATAAATCCCTAACTAGAACCATCACATTGCATAGATCGAACCAAAAAGTTTAGGTTAGGGTTTCACCTTGCTTCCAAATCGTGGGATTGAAGGGGAAAGAGGAGAGGGCTGCCTTCCACAAGCAGCACGTCCACCAATCTCACAGAAAGTCAATGGAGGAGGGTTGAGGAGCGGCAATGTTGGCCAAGGGGACGGCAATGGAGCTCCTAGGTCACCTCTATGAAGAGAGGAGAGGTGAGGGGGGGTTCTAGTCGAAGGAGAGGCGACATGGTCGTGGGCATTCAACATTGGATTGGTTTTATAAAGGCCCACGGGTCCATGAAAGATTCACCCAAAACTGTCCTAAGGACAGAAGGCGGCACTGCCGGCCTTGGTGAAAAACAGATACTGGACTTATTCCAGTTGGACTGTTCTCTATATTAGATATGGACATATATGCCTAGGAGTATGACTAGTAAGCATTCAACATTATAGACAATGGTCACAACCCTTAGTTGGTCTTTTGAAAAAGGTTTTGAAACACATAATTGAAGATTTTCATAAAGCTTTTCCTATGTTGCTAGGTTGACAAAAAAAATGTGTGCTATAGTTCAACCAAGGTTACGAGAGTCAAGAATATTTAGCTCACTACGCAAAGCACAAAACCTTGTCTCATCTAGAGGCTTAGTGAAGATATCGGCTAGTTGCTTTTCGGTGCTCACATGGCAAATTGCGATATCTCCTTTTAATTCGTGGTCTCTCAAGAAGTTATGACGGATGTCTATGTGTTTTGTCCTAGAGTGACTTGTAGGATTATTTGCATGTTTAATGGCACTCTCGTTATCACACAAGAGAGGTATCTTGGTGAATTGACATCCGAAAGCTTTTAAGGTTTGCCTCATCCAAAGTAGTTGAGCACAACAAGCACCGCTGCAACATACTCGGCTCGTGGTGGAAAGGGCTACACAATTTTGCTTTTTAGAACCCCAAGACACTAGGGACCGTCCAAGGAATTGACATGTCCCCGAAGTGCTTTTTTGGTCTACCTTGCAACCGGCATAATCGGAATCCGAATAGCCAACTAGATCGAACTTGGAGCCCTTAGGATACCACAAGCCAAGGTTAGGAGTGTGTACTAAATATCTCAAGATTCTCTTAACCGCCACCAAGTGGCACTCTTTCGGTTAGCTTGAAATCTAGCACACATGCACACACTAAGCATTATGTCCGGCCTAGATGCACAAAGGTAAAGGAGAGAGCCGATCATGGAACGATATACCTTTAGGTCCACGGCTTTCCCTTCAACATCAAGATCAAGATGTCCATTGGTTGGCATTGGAGTTTTGATGCGCTTCGCATTCACCAAGTCAAATTTCTTTAGCATGTCTTGAGTGTACTTGGCTTGACATAGAAAAGTCCCTTCCTTCAATTGCTTGATTTTAAAACCAAAGAAGAACTTGAGCTCACCCATCATGGACATCTCAAACCTCTTAGTCATTGTCCTACTAAACTCTTCACAAAATGAAGCATTAGAACTACCAAATATTATGTCATCGACATATATTTGGCACACAAAGATATCTTTATTGATCTTATGAGTGAAGAGAGTAGGATCGGCTCTGCCTATTTCAAAGCCTTGCTAGAGCAAGAATTCCTTAAGGCATTCATACCATGCTCTTGGTGCTTGCTTAATCCCATAGAGCGCCTTTTGGAGTTGTAAGACATGGTTGGGGAACTTGGGGTCTTCAAAGCCGGGTGGCTGCTCAACATAAACCAACTCTTGCATTGGGCCATTGAGAAATGCACTCTTGACATCCATTTGATATAGCTTGAAGTCATGATGAGCGGCAAAAGCTAGTAGAATCCGAATTGCTTCAAGTATTGCCACCGGTGCATATGTTTCTTCAAAGTCCAAGCCCTCTACTTGAGTGAACCCTTGAGCCACCAATCTTGCCTTGTTCCTTGTCACCACATCATTCTCATCTTGCTTGTTGCGGAATACCCATTTGGTGCCTATCACATTGGTATTGGGCCTTTCCACCAAAGTCCACACCTGATTCCTCTCAAAGTTGTTTAGCTTTTCTTGCATAGCCATGATCCAATCCGAGTCATCAAGTGCTTGATCTACCTTCAAGGGTTCCAAGGAGGAAACAAACGAGTAATATTGACAAAAGTTTGCTATATGAGAATGAGTTGTTACCCCCTTGCGGATGCTTCCAAGAATGTTGTCAACAGGGTGATCCCGTTGTATGGTTTGACATAGTCTTGGGTGTTCAACACCTCCTTGATCTTCTGTTGTACTAGCATCTTGTTCTTGTTCAAAGATTGGCTCTAAGTTCAGCCCTTGAGGTGATGGAGTGCTGGCTGGACTGCCTGCTACTGGTTCACTAGGGGCGGCACTGCCGCCCTGCTGAACAACAGCAGGTGTGTTGTTGTTGGTTGTTGAGTGTCACAATGAAATCTTGTGCAGAAACACCTTGAGGCTCCTCATGATCAGCATCTTCTTCTTCCAATGGCCTAATTTCTCCTATGGCCAAATACTTGATTGCTTCACATGGTGGATCCTCCTTTCCTACAACACTTGCATCAACTTGCTCTACTTGAGAGCCATTAGATTCATCAAATGTCACATCTATCGTGATCTCAACTCTACCAACAGTTTGGTTGTAGACACGATAGGCATGCTCATTTGACCCATAACCAAGTAATATACCAATATCAACTTTAGGTGCAAACTTAGAGGTTTTGGGTCTTTTGTTGAGAATGAACACTTTGCGCCCAAAAACTCTAAAGTAAGACACCTTTGGTTTGTTACTGGTTAGGAGTTCATATGATGTCTTTTGAAGCTTCTTGTGTAGGTAGAGATGGTTGATGGCATGACAAGCGGTGTTGATTGCTTCACACCAAAAGATGTCCGAAGTCTTGTATTCATCAAGCATTGTGCTTGCCATATCAATGAGAGTCCTATTCTTCCTCTCTACTACACAATTTTGTTGAGGGTGTAAGGAGCTGAAAACTCATGTTTGATGCCCTCATCATTAAGAAACTCTTTCACCATGGTGTTCTTGAATTCGGTCCCATTGTCACTTCTGACTTTCTTGATTGGGAGACCAAATTCTCAAATAGAAGAATATGTTCCTACCTTCATATTCTTGTGTTCTCTGTAATGGAGTTGTGGAGGAAACAACTGAGCATCTTTTCTTCGACTGTCCTTTTAGTACCTGGTGTTGGAGATTAGTTGGCATAATTTGGGATCTCTCTGTGTCGTTTCCTGAAAGGATGGGACTTGCCAAGGCTTCTTTTGGTAATTCGAGGATTTTCATGGAGATTACTGTGGTGGCAGCATGGTGTATTTGGTCTGTACGTAATGGCATAATTTTTGATGGTGCAACTTTGTCCTTGTGGCGGTGGAAGCATCTGCTTCGTGAGGAGATTTCTCTTACTGTACTTAGGTGTCAGTCCTCAAAGAAATCTCTTCTTTAGGATTGGCTTCTTGTTTTTTAGTCTTTATTTTTCTGTTTTGTACAACTTGTTTTCATCTTTTGTATAGACTTATACCCTTTATAAATTTGAGTTCAGTAGGGGGTTTTTCCCCTCCTAATTTTCTTCGAAAAAAATTCCTTTTGAGCTCTTCTCACAAAGGTTTTCACCTTGTCTTGTACCTGAGACTTATCATAAACAAAGAACACCCAAGTGAAACAGGAATAATCATCAACAATTACTAGTCCGTATTTGTTACCCCCGATACTTATGTAGGCAACTGGTCCAAAGAGATCCATATGAATTAACTCCAATAGTTGAGTGGTGGTCATGATGCTCTTTGGTGGGTGAGGTACACCTACTTTATTTCCGGCTTGGCAAGCTCCATATATCCTATCTTTCTCAAAATGAACATTGGTTAGTCCAAGGATGTGTTCATTCTTTAGGAGTTTGACCAAGTTCCTCATCCCAACATGAGCTAGTCGGCGATGCCATAGCCAACTCATGCTAGATTGTGCAACTAGACAAGTCTCAAGCTTAGCCTTACTTTTGTTGAAATCAACTAGGTAAAGCTTGCCCTTCAAACGACCCGTAAAGACAATAGAGAAATCCTCCCTCTTAAGAACTTCTACACCCTTATCCGTAAAGAGACAATTGTAGCCAATCTCACAAAGTTGTGACATGGACAACAAATTGTAACTCAACGAATCAACATGCAAAACATTAGAGATAGAATGATCTAAAGTTATAGCAACTTTACCAAGACCAATCACATCCCCCTTTGAGTTGTCTCCAAAGACAATGTTCTCACTTGCATCGGTTGAGGGGGTATATGAACTGAACATACTCCTTTCTCCGGTCATATGATTTGTACATCCACTATCAAGCACCCAACTTGATCCACCGGAGGAGTATGCCTACAAAACAAGTTTAGTTTCTTGATTTAGGTCCCCAAAGATTCTTGGGCCCTTTTATGTTAGTAACAAGAGTCTTAGGAACCCAAATGGAAGCGTTAAGGTAAATATTCTTTCCATTGCCAATGTGCTTGGCAATCACTTCTCCCTTGTTGTTGTTCTTCAACTCAAAGCAAGATTTCAAACTTGAGCGAGATGCTTGAGCCTTTGATTGATATGAATATCTATTTGGGTGGCCCAGATAGTTTCCTTTGGCTTCTGTATCTCATTCTTCACCTTATACACCTCTCTAGTGTGCTTGCTGTGGGCAGTGGAATCATAGGTGGCCTTCCCTTTTCTGCGGGGAGCGGCACTGCCGCCCTTGGGTGGCTGTGCTGCTCGGGGTGAGGCTTGTGCCACTGGCTGTGCAGGCCTCTCTGTACCCATTCTCCCACTCCTCACAAACTGAACACATTCAATTCCTTTGACAACCTTTCTTCCATTCTCTTTGCCCCCACGAGTGAGGCCAAGTCCATCTTTGATGAAAGGATGTCTTCCTTCTTTGAATTGTGGCTTCTTTGGTTGCTCAACTTTGCCACTTGCTAAATTCTTGTCATCATTGCACTTCTCATTTAGCAAAGCATTGAGCCTAGCAATTTCCTTCTTCATGGCTTCCATATTAGCAAGGTTAGTGGAATAAGCATTTATATCAATTTCAAAACATCTTCCACAACCTTGGCTAGTGGAGGGAATAGAGGTATCCTTTAAGGTAGAGGGCTGTGAGTTGCTCTCCCAAAGAAGGTTATATTGCATCTCCATTTCTTTATGCTTTTCTTCCAAGACACAATACTTTTCATGGAGTGAAATATTTGCCTTCTTTGTGAGAGCATGATCTCCTTGCTCTTTGGCCAAGGCCTTTTGCAAGGACTTCACCTCACTTCTCTCTTCCTTAAGAGCTTCCTTATTGGTGTTGGCACAAATTATGACCAACTTTTACATAGCTAAAATGTTGCCACAAACCCAAGGATCAAGGATAAACAAACACATCATGAGCATATTTTATAAAATAACCAGTTCCACATGTCCATGAGTGTTTGAGTGCAGGAATGAACAAATAAAGCAAAGGAGAGCCAGTGGGGCCCACATAGGGGTTGGCCGACCACTCTATGGGCCCACATGGCTCCCCTCTCGACCATGATCCAAGAGAAGCACTCCAGAGTGATTTCCAACCCTTGGATCACTCTGTGATTCCTCTCAATGGCTCACAAGCAAAGCACAAGGATTCATGGGCCCACACCAAGGAGATAAATGTGACAAGTCACCTTAGAACCAGCAAATGAACATCAATGACAAGTGGGGCCAGCACCAGTACATAGAGGTGGGCCAGAACCCCCAAGGTGGGGGTCGGCCGACCATCAAGTGGGCCCAAATGGCCCCCACTCAGTCCCTGACCACTAGGGCTTCATCCAAGGAGGCAAGGGAGGGCCCACTGGCCATAGGGGGGGGGTGGTGGCCAACCACCCCCCTAAGGCGGTTGGCCTCCCCCAACCGCAATACTCCTTCCCCACGTGTTGGATCACCACCATCCATCCAATGACGGTTCCAGAGGCGGTTTGATCCAAGGGTGGAGGATGGGAGGCCCGGGATCGCTGACGTGGCGATGGAGTAGCCCCTACTCCACCCCCTACTATAAATAGAGGGCCATACCCCCTCTCTAGACATGAAGAAGAAGCCTACAAGTTCTATTCCTTATATTGTTCTAAGAGTTAGTCTAGTGTGGGAGTTAGAGTTGAGTCGAGTTGTGCTCGGGATTTCCGGAGTTGTCTTCTGGGAAGTCTGGTATAACTCTTGTATCTTTCCTTCTTTGTAAGACTTTATCTTATTCAATATATATATCTTTCTCTTTACTTTACTTAGTATTTACTTTGAGCATTTCTATACTAGATATAGTCTTGCTATATGCTTTTGCTCTTTAATAGCCTTTAGACCCATAGTCTGTGATCCCTGTGACCTTTCTTGTATACGATCATTGCCTGTCATAGGGTGCTTTGATTATTGATTATAGTCAAAGTAGTAAGTTGTGTGTAAGCGTGGTGCTTATACATTATCTTATCCTTGGTTATCGCTTGCTGCACGAATTGTTTGTGGTAGCTAGCAAGAGGTGACAACCTTGTCTAGTCGTTGTATTCCACCACGTGTTTATAGGCAAGTTCTTAAAAGGTAAGGCCCCCGTAAGAAGAGGGCGCGGTCCGGTAGGAGTTTTGTCCTCCTACTGATCTATCTCCTCGCCTAGCATACTTGTATTGAGGAGGAAAACTATAGTGTTTAGACTAGTTAATTAGCTAAGTATATTGAAGTGAAGAGAAATACATAGGAGTCTCTTTACTCTTGTCGTTGTCCTCCCACCTAGCTAGTCTCTGAGGTCCATTCTAAGTATCATTTATCGTAGCTTCTTCATTCATCAACCCCTTCCTATCACATTTATTGTTTACCCCTCTATACTAGTTGGTACTAAGTTGAGGTGCTCTCTAGGATCTCTCTCTAATTATCATTTCTAGCCAACTTTCCCTTGGGATAAAATAAATTACGATACCTTGGAATACTCCTTGGTGAAGTGCTACAACGGTATAATCTGTGCGCTTGCGGATTTATCCAATAATCATAAGAAATACCAACAGTTGGCAATATATACCTTTTCAAGATCATCTAGGTCATTCTCTCTATTGTCCAACTCTACTTGGATTTCCTCTAATTCTTCCTTAAGCTTAGAGATTATTAGTGTGATCTTAGGATTTAGATTCTTTATGATTTCATCCATTTCTTCATCACTAGAACCTTCATCACAAGAGCTATCACTAATATCGCTACTAGAAACATCATGAGAAGAGGAAGGGGTTTTGCTTTTGATTTTACCTTCTCACCCTTTGCCATAAGACAAATGCGAGGGGAGTAGTAGTCATCATCATCACTTATGTTGTTGAAGAGCTTCGGTGTAGAGGATGGCTCTTGAATAGCAATGGTTGCAAGCTTCTCATCCTCATCACTTTGTCTCTCTAGTGATGAATCCCACTCATGGCCGATGTGGGCTTCACCCACTTGCTTGAACCTTCTCTTGTTCTCAAACTTGCCATCTTGTCTTTCTTTCTTGCGGAAGCCATCTTTCTTCTCATTTGGGCAATTAGCAATAAAATGCTCGATGCTCCCACAATTGTAGCAAGTTCTCTTCTTCTTGATAGGAAATCTTCTCTTCACAAACTTGTACCCATTTTGCTTCAAGCCCTTGTTGTACTTCTTGATGAAGAAATCCATGTCTTTGATCTATTCAAAATCGGCCCCATCGTCTTCATCATCACTTGAGGAGGAAGTGAAATCATCTTCTTGTTGTACTTCCTTCATTTTCTTGGGTTGCTTGTGGATGCTTGCTTGCTGTCCTCTTTCTTGCTTGGGAAGCTTTTCTTGGTTGCCTTGCTTGACTTGAGAGCTACATCCTCGATCTTCATGCCATCAAGCTTTGATTGCAACTCTCCAAGCTTTCTCCTTTCATTTGCTTCCTCTCTTTGCATGTCAAAGGTCAACAATCTTCCAAGCACATCATTGGGAGTGAAGTGCTCAAATTTCTTGTCTCTAATCAAGGTGACCACGGTCTCATTCCTTGGTGAGTAAGCTTCCAACATGATTTTCACCACTTTGTGATCATCAAGCTCCTCACAATGATATCCTCTAATATTGCCAACCATGGTCATCAACCGGTCGAACATCTCTTGAGCACCTTCACCATCCACAATCACAAACCAATTGAGCTTGGCCATCATCAAGTCAATCTTTGGCTTTATCACCTTATCTACACCTTCATGAGCTAGGTGTAGGGTGTCCCAAATTTTCTTGGCCACATCCACATTCATCACTATATTGTACTCATTTCCATCCAAGGCACTAAGAAGGATGCTTGTAGCTTGAGCATTGACATGGACATAATCATCTCTTCATTTGTTGGCTCTTCGGGATCCTCCGGCACATGCACACCCTTCACAACAATCTCCCAAAGGCTGGGGTGAAGACCAATAAGGTACGCCTTCATCAAATGCTTCCACTTAGCAAAGTTAGTCCCATCGAAATGAGGTAACTTGCCGGTGGGAACATTCACAAAAGACTTACGGTCTCGGTTAGTCAAATAGGAGTAATTGAAAGAGATGGCGGAGTACTTTTCCTTGTTGTTGTTGCTGCCATCATCCTTCTCCTTCTTCTTCTTTCCACCTTTGGAGTCGTAGTAGGAAGCATCATCATCACCATCTTCCAAGCTACTTGATAACTCACTAGATGAAGCCTCCTTGGTCTTCTTTTCTTCCTTCTTCTTTCTTGCTGCCCTTCTCTTGACTCTTTCTTATCTCTTGAGTCTTCTCTCTTCTTTTCTTTCTTTCTTCTCTTCCTTTCTTTTCTTTTCTCTTTTCTTTTCTCTAAGTGCTCTTCTCTCTTTTTTGCTTGTTACTTGTCCACGTCGTGGGGTTGACAGCGGGAAGTGAGGAGTAGCTTGAATTGGATAGGTTGCTGGTACTCTCATCTTCCATTCTCACCTTGTCCGCTGCTCCACCAACTTGAGGCACCTCGGACCCTTGACCCGATTCCATACTTCACGTGGTGAAGCGTATACGAAGTATCCAAGCTCTGATACCACTTGTAGGATCTATGGAAGGGTAAATAGCCTAGAGGGGGGGTGAATAGTCCTGTCAAAAATCAACTCGAGCAAAGGTTAGAAGCTAGGGCGGCACTGCCGGCCTCTAAAAACTGAGCATAATGAAATGAGATTTGGCAGGGAGATACTAGATACCAAGGTGAGTCCTTCCCTGCAAAATCAATGCAAGAACTAGTTCGAAGACTGGTTGCCACAGAAATGTTTCCTTTCCTTGAATCACCAACACAAACCCTAGCACAAGATATATATCAAGATCCAAACCCTAGGGGACCAGCACACAAGACATGATGATTTATCCCATGGTTCAGCTCGCCACCAAGGCTTGCCTAAGTCCACGTTGTTGAGGTGCCACAAAGGCTTGGAGCTTTGCAACTCCAACTCAATCTCAAGTCAAGGAAGTGAATCCTTGAGATGAGGGGTAATTCCTTAGCTTCACACAGCGATTACAAACCTCCCTAGGCTGCCACAAGCAAGGGGCAAGCTCTAGGGCAACACCTAGCCAGCTAGGAGCAAGCTCCAAGGGTAACAAACCCTAGCACCGCCGACCAAAACGTGAACCACAAGATCTTAGGCTTTGGGAAGTAGTAGATCCACTCTCTAGGAATGATTTGCTGCCTTTTCCCTCAAGAATCTATGGTTGAAAGTGTGGGATTGCTTGGAGGTTGAAGGTCAACAATGAAGTGAGAGAGAGGGAGAGAGAGCTCTGTTTCAAATGGTCGGATTTGGAGGAAGACAAAGGGGTACTGGACTGGTGAGGTGGAGACCGTTCCAGCGGGTATTTATAGTCAAGGAAAACTGCTGGAATTAGAGGGCGGCACTGCCGCCTTAGCTCAGTGAGTCTGTTGAATCTGGATTTTGGCCCGGACACTGAGCTAGCTGAGTGCATGTCTGAGGTAAAGATTTGAGCATGTGATTCACATCTGACCAAACAACACTAGAATCCCCCTTAATAGTATGACATACCTATACTCAAATTCAAACCATAAATGAATTTAAACCTTTGATGAGTTGAGAAGCCACCATAAGAATTGGGGTACCTCCACCTTCTCTATATCTTCCTCTTTTTATTCTTTCCTGCTTGTCATCTCAATAGATCTCATTAGTTCTTGAATTAAGCGGTCATCAACATTAAAACCCACTTAGGGCTTGATTGCACTTTCACAACCTGCACAAGAAGAAGGTAATACACCTCCACTGTTCACAAATTCAGTTTTCTCTCATTTGTACAGTTCCTACTCCCCTTTAGCTTTGCATAGGCCGTGCAAATTATTAATTTATATACAGATTTGGAATATCTATGCCCCCAATCTCACTTGAAAGTAGTAATTCATGAAGTACTGTTACTTCACATATCACCTGTACTCTTCCTTCGCTCTAATTTGTTTGTAATAATGAACAACCATGTGCATTAGTCGATGCAGAAGCTGGGATATTAATATAGTCCCTTTTGTAAAAAAAAAACTATCACATCTCTTTCTTAGTAAACTCCTTCCCTCTTATGTATACAATTAGTGTGACCTCCTAGTTCTTAGTAAACTCCTTTTTATGAACTAATAGACACACATTGTGCTATCTTGCAAGTAATACCACCTCCAATAACCGATTATGAGAGGCTGCGGGATAAACGTGTGATGGAGAATTTAAAGAAAATGCAAGCAATGGGACTGCACCATCTAGCTGTTGAGGTTAATAATTTTGTACAACAACCTTCATCAACCAAGGGGAAAATCAGGAAACAAGAAAACCAATAGTTCAGATTTGGGTCATCAGAGTATCTCCGTGCCGATGATGATCAAGGAGATAGTGATGATGATGATGATGATGACACTGAATTTGATGAGCAGCCACAAACCCTGGCAATTAAGGTGTTTTTTAACATTTGAAGTAGTGGATGGGAAATAATTGAATTGCATTTGAATGTTTTCAATCCGATCTCGCACAGTATCCTACTAGGGGTACAAGGAAAACCCTCACTTTAAAGTCAAAGAAGAGAAATCCTAACATGCCGCCAGGAAGTAGGAACAAGAGAGTAAGGGTAGCTGTAGAATCAGAGGTGCAACATTCTGGAGTCGAAAGAAGAACATCAAAAAGGCTTAATAGTGAAGCTACAAATGGGGACAGTGTAGAGGCTCTTACAGATGCTGCTGATGGCATACCAGACAGCTGTACTATACCTGGAGTTACTGATGATGAGAGACAACCTATAGAGGAAGACAGTGGAGTTGCTGGTCTTGACAATACAGGTGGTGATGAAGGCAATGTAGATGGAGGTGAAGGAACTTTAGGCAAGTTATAGTTTTTTCATTGAACTTTGACATCTCTTTTGCTCATTTACATGAAACTAAAACATTTCATCAAATGCGGATTCTATTTTATAGCTACTACAGAGCGAGCTGCAAGGAGACCTGGGGAAGCAACTAAGGGAAAACAACTGGACAAGATGACTAAAGCTATGAAAAGGAGATTGCCCATAGCTGTTGATGAAGGAAATAAAATCCCTCATGATCCTGTTCAAGCTGCCAAGTTTGCATCAGAGGCTGGCATCATTGTTCGGGAAAACATGTCTGTCCTACCTCATTGGAAAGATTACAAGAAAGACGACAAATACTACAAGACTTTTGTAACGCAACTAAATGTAAGTGCATTACTACTTTTATGCTTAACTTGTATACATGCTTAACCTGAATTGACTAACTAACTATGTATTTTTCATTTACCTAGGGACGCTTGACCATGATTGTAAGTGCATTACTAACAATGATTCAACAACTCAACCTTGCACTGATATGATGCGCTCTGCGATAAAACAAAATCGTTATCGGCTGAAGAAGAAATACTTCAATGGTGTACCTGCAAATAGTGTACCTACAACTTCTCCTGTTCCTTACATGACTGATGAAGAGTGGAGGGCACTAACTGCAAAGTGGTCTGATCCAAAGAACATGGTATGTGTATCTTGCCATATATGCTTGTTTCACAATCAGTTTCCAAATATCTCTTTGTTTTGAACCTATAATCTCATCTGACATGTTAATTCTCTTGTAGGAAACCTATGGAAAAATAGGCTACGGGTTCTTGCTGCTACGTGGCACACTTGCATGAATATGTAAGTTCAAAGTACATTGAACTAGTCTCCATACACATTTACACTGAGCAAATTCTCTTGCATGAAATCTGAGACAAATTTTGCTGTCATTGTTTATCCATGAAACAGAAGAAGAAGAGAATCCGAGAAGAACCCATCTTAGATCCGAGTGAAGAACTAGATGCGGTGGAGGCCTTCTAGACCTGCCATTACAGCAAGAAACATGGCCTCAATTTTGCAACAATGGATGCAATCGTAAGTTAATTTGTTTGCTATATTCATCTTGTGTCACATGTCTTCCTCAAATTATTGCAATAAGTAACATCTCTCATCTTGTTCTTTGTCATCCATTAACATGTAACTGTTTTATGTCCATGATATTTCAGGTTGATATGGAAAACTTGAGGGGTGAACCTGTTGATGAAGGTGGGATGGCACCATCAAGTGTGGAGCTTGTGTCCAAGGTGCTCTCCCAGAGCAGCTCAACCCATTTCTTGAAGAGCGCTGGCATGAAAATACCGACATCTTGCAAGTCAAAATCATTAGATGAAAGCGAGCTTCGGGAATGACTTGCAGCTGAAGCAAAGGCTGCAGCAGAGGCTGCTGTTCAAGGTCAACTCGATGAGCTCAGGAAGAGAAGTGAAGCGGCTGAGGAAAGCTAAGTAAAAGGCGTGGGGGAGTACAAGGCGCTGACCGAGAATAAGTTCAAGACGATGGAGGAGACTAATGCGCTCATTAAGAGGCTCTTCGCAGGCAATGGTAATGCTTCTTCGTTGACATGAGGGCTCCTGTTTGAACTTTGATTTTGGGTACTCAGAAACTTAAGTTGCTCATGGTTGGCAACATTTTATTGTATGTTGTTGTGTTATGTGAACTGGTGATGGTGTGAACTGAGTTGTATGCTCGTTGGAACTGAACTGAGTAGTAATTATGTGGTTTTTTCTAGTATAATTTCCGTATTGCAATTAAATTATTATCTGCATTTGTCTAACGAAAATGATGGTGTCTTCGGTGATGATTACAAACCCCAATTTGTAACGATTTCAAATCAATAGCTGTGACGAACAACTTCCATGTTCAGTGACGATTTCAAACAGCAATATGTGACCAAATAACAACCAATCAGATAAAGACACCTGGCTGAATTTGATTGGTCCACGTGGCGGCAACGCATCGCAAGCTGTGACAAAACTCTTTCATCTTCCGTGACAATTTCAAACAACAATGTGTGACCAAACAAGAACCAATCGAAACAAGCCATGTGGCAGAATCTGATTGGTCCACGTGGCGGCAACGCAACATCCGGGTCAGCGATGACGTCATGCGCCACGTCAGCAATGACGTCATTAGCCATTTCAGCATCCTACGTGGCAAGCACCGTCGGGCCGTTATGACGATACCAGAGGTCAATCTGTGACCAAACTGGACCATCACAGGTTACAAACGCGGCTAACGGCGACGTTAACGTCGCCGTTTTGGCGCGACGACGGATGCTGGATCGTGACCAAAACGGATTGTCATAGAAAAGAAATCACATCTGTGACGATGGTGTTTTTGTCACAGACTAGGGACACATCCATGACGAAAAAACCATTTTGTCACCGTAGATCAAATGTGACGCAACCTCAACGACGATCCCATTTTCGTCACAAATTACACTTGGTGATGTTTTTAGCATCTTCAGTGACGATCTGAGTATGTCACTGATGGTCAGATCCCTACTAGTGAATCTGCTCTTGGGTAGAGACTAGATTCATGCTAACTGTTGCATCTCATCCACGATGCATCAAGTCGCAGTGCAATGGCTGGACAATGATGAACTAGAAGTCATTCCGACCGATGATTCAATTTCCATAGCAACCGTTGACCTTGCTCACTGGGTTTTGGAGGATTACGCTTTCGACTGCTTTTCGGGCAGAAGGTTGCAAGAAGACCTCACCACACTCAACATTGTGTGTCAGCAGCTGACCCGAGCAGTTGGCTTAGACGAAGAGGAGTGACAAGCAACGACGAGGACAAACTGGGCAAGAGGCTTACATCGGCTAGCAAGTTGAATGGTGGTAGGCCTAGGCCGACGCACAACAAAACCAAACCAAGTCCCAAGAGGTCTGATTGTTTTGAAACATAGGGAACGTCTGGTTTGGGATTGCAAAATGCCCAGTTTGAACTAGAGGCCGATCGAGCATTCTCTACCAATCAAGGAAAGGTATCGGCTAAGATAGGTGGCGACCCAGGAGAGATGGAACCATGGTCGATGCGAAGGGTGAAGTCATTTGGCTCTAGAAAGCAAGGATCACTCGGATGTGCCATATGGATCGTCGATATGGTCCCTGTGCGCAAGAGGATAGGGCAAGTGACACTGCCCCAACGGATGAGTACCTAGCGCTGGTGGCCGATGCGCTGGTCGATGTAGCATCAGGCCACAAAGTGGTAAATTTACGGATGGTAACACTGGGTACAGTCAGATCTTTGACGGAAGGTGACGCACGACTGTCTTTGGATACGCCGGAGCTACACAAGCAAAGGATTCTTATCTCCAGATTGAGGAATGTTGGCCACCACTTATCAACAAGCTATGAGTTGCATGTTTCATAGGCTAGCCGACAAGGTCCACGGCAAGGTGGCGAAGGCCCGAGGAGCATCGAGAGCGCCTTGAAGATCTCAGAACCACCCTAGGCTGAGGAAGGAAATATGGTTCGAGGGTAACCCTCGCAAGTGCGCTCCCGGGGCAACTACTAGGCGGGCGGTTTCACCACTCACTACCGCAAGAGGGATCAATTTGATGGATGTGTTTCACCGGTGCCATTCCGTGCGGGCTCACCTGCGAGCAGAGCTGAGGCGACAAAGTCATCACGACATTGTCTCGGGGGCCAAGTATGCTCCTCAAGTCAAGTCAGTAGCTGTCAATGACCAGACAGGCGCAGATCTCCCCAGAAGCTCTCGATCGAGTATTGACCGACTGTGCGGCCTACAAGAGCGCAAGGACGTACGTTGGAGCAAAGCAGAGGTTGTTAGTTGCCCAGTTTATATTTCTTATACCAACATCAAACAGGCACCTGAGAGCTAAAGCAAACACCAACAGAGAAGGGGACCAAGACGGGGTCGAGATTTGGAGACTCATCTTTCCCATTGGAACTGAGGATGGTCAAAATAGTGGATGAAAGATCAAACTGAGAAAGCCTATGTTAGGTCACGGAAGACGTCTACGGTAGGGCCCACAGGGTTCGGAAAGGAAATATCTCAGGAAGCACCACCCCAGCGTGTGAACCAACACGTCAGTGAACAGTCGAAATAAGCAGCCGATATGGCTCGTGTTGCCTCCAGCATAGCAATGGTTATCTCTGAGCCGGTGACAGCCGATACAATGTGTCGCCTTTAGAAAAAAAATAATAAAAGAAGTGGGGCGTAATTCAAGCGGAAACAAGATAGGACTAAAGATAGTATCATCCACATATAGTAGAATGGAGATATCTACAGTCGTGGGGAATGTTTACAGAGAGGGTCAACTCCTATTCCAAAGACAAGGAGTCGATCAGTTCATCCACGGGCATCACTTCGGCGACGACATATCCCATTGGTTGGAATATCCCCATCATCGCGGGGAAGTCACGCGTTGTATGAGTGTTGGTGAAGCCCGGACCTACAACGCCGGAGATGTCTGCACCGGCAACCTCTGCTCCGGAGAGGGCAAAGGTGGCTCCGTAAGCAACAGAATGGAAGACCATGTCCCACACACGCATTGAAATTTGGGCAAGGCTCTCTTCTGGAGTCGAGCCATAAGCATGGAGAGAGTCTGCCAGTACGGTTATCGCGTCAGAAATATGGGCAAGTTCTATCAGAACACCAGGAGAGTACATCAGTTAAGATAGTCGATATGATCTATGCGGATCCAATCGGTTTGAAGTTGTGGTGACCAGGGTCTGCAATCATCTGATGGATTACGGAGTCTGAAAGCATACCTCCTGCCTTGGCATTAAGGGAATCCAGAAGCATCAGGGTGTTTGCAATAGTGGTCTTGGCCGACATCAGCTCCTTCTCTACGAAAGATGACCTTTCGCGTTCTTCTTGAAGAAGGCGTCTGTTCGTCAGAATACCTTAGAAGAGATCCCACAAGTCGTCATCCGAGAGCGACGCAGTGGGGATGGAGCTCGGTTCACCAACGCCAGTACTGAAAAATGGCCAGGCCTCCAGCAAAATGAATCATATGAGGAAGTAACGGTTGCCTACCTAAAGAGTCAGTGTCGTAGCGGCTACAGAGCGCTACCAGAAGAGCTGATCGCGTGACGCTCGCCGGAGCTCGCCATGAGGGTGCTTCGGTAAGACGGGACAAAGAAAGATATGCACCGGATACTACTTCAGGGACATCTGACTGATATTTATGACGCCAACGTAAATAGAAGAGATGTCTGTTCGGTGGGCTGAAGTAAAGTCCGCTACAGGAGAAATCGGCTAAGTAGCCGATCAGAGCTTTGGATAGCAGGGTATGGATCGGCTGACCACGACTCGTGAGCTCGACGATGTCAAGGACTTGGAATGAAGGTCTCGTTCAGATGGAAACAAAAGTAAAATCATCATGACATACACGAGACATTTCAAGGTCATTATATTGATTCATGCCTAATACAAATTAATTGCTGAGGAATGCTTTATTTATAATGTCCTCGACACGGGTTATAGCAATTATTGCCTCGCCATGCTTCTGGAAGGCTTCCTGGAGGTCTTCATGGTCTTGGGGTCCCTCTTGCCTGGGGAAGCTAGGTGCTATCTCTCAGAGTTGATAGTAGGTGGCGGCTTCAGTGGCAATGGGGACAGTGACAGCTCCGTGGCAAACGCCGTGAAGAGCGATCTCCCTGATCCGGCGTGGGATATCCTGAAGGCGCTGGTTCAGAATATCACCTCGGGCATTCATGGCGTTGGCGGCGGTGAAAGCTATGCGACGCAGATTCTCCAGTTGCGTCGTCAATGCTGTCAAATCAGAGGATGAAGAAGAGGCCTGAAGAACCAAGGCAAATGAACATGCATTACCTGCTACTTGACCATCGGCTTCCAATAGCCAACGCCTCGTATTGGCAATCTCATCTTCGGTGGTGGCCAGAGCCACCTGATGTGCATCGGACAAATTGCAGAGATGATCTATCTCCTTGGTCGACTCCGAGTATGCCTCGCGGAGTCGGCAGCGCTCTTCCATCACGGAGCGGTAGGCCGCCAGATCGGCGTTGCCAGGGTTGGAGTCGGACGACAGAACCTCATGGCTGCCCGGAAGTCTGAAAGGGGGAAGCAAATTAGTGGACAAATAATGACCATCCTAGGAGGCAGAACCAGGAAACATATGAAAGAGCAATCACCATGTCACACACGGGTGTTGACGAGAAGAAGAAACCTCCAATGGCGGTCTTTCGACCGAACGCTTTCCACGGCTATCGCCTCCATCCATTGGGGTCTTCTTGCTTGGGGCTCTGGAAGGCTATAGTATGATTGACCGTGGGCAAGTACCGGAGCCCGGGGGCATATATCATTATATAGAACTTTTGTAGAGATGAAGAGTTGAGTTGTGTGCGCGTCGCGGCGTGAAGTTAGCGGAAGCAGAAGGGTCGGCCGTTTTGGTTCCCAACAGTACAGAGATATTTTCGGAAGGCGAGCCGACTGTTGATGCGACTCTTGAAGACTTTTGAAGGAATTTTGGAATAAACAATCTATCCCAAAATTGGGGGGCATGTGTTAACACCGTATTTTGGTATAACGAGATGCGGACTGATGGGCTCCTAGCAGGCTTTTAGAAGGAGTACACAAGATGGACCCGAAATATCGACTAAGGAAATAAGATATCAGAAAGAGATCTTTCGGCCGTATCAACAACACGCGCACGGCGATCTCGGCAATAAAGCAGATTGAGGCCCAAGTTAGGGTTTGTTTCCTTATTATTAGGACTTGCGTGAAGGCCGATTAGGATATACGCTATGATCTATAAATAGCGGGGCATAGGGAATGGGAAGGACATCCAATCAATCAAACATACAACATAGTCCCTTAGTTTCCGGCCTTCGGCCACCCCTAGGAGTAGGAGTAGAGTAGATTTTGGTGAACCTTCGACGGATTGGGCTGCATCGACTAGATCGACCTCCGGTTTTGCTCGTAAGTCTATGTAGGAATACGAGGTTGCTACGCTAGCCAGAAAACAAAACTTTTCGACCTCATAAACCAGGATCTACTGCTAGTTATAGGTTACGGGATTACCACTAGACGCGCAGGTGCAGCGGAAGATGACTTGATGTAGTCGTGCGCGTCGCAGCAGGCAGTGCAGTTGCGTGGTCGTCCGTCTCAACGTCCCCTTCGCGCGGTTCGTCCTTGTGCTCCAGATGCAGCACCTCCGAGGAATCCCACACATACAGGGAGGAAGCGTTGCGCCTCCGGACTGCTAGGTCCGCGAGGAGCAAAAGGTGCGAGCGTGGGGAGGCGACGGCGGCTGCCAAAAGGCGTGGATCAATCTCGCCCCGCGCCCACCCCTTGCTTATATAGGCGTCCTGACGAGCTCCCATGTTGGAGGCCCATTAGTAACCCTAAACCTAGTCTAATTCGGGTCCAACCCGAATTAGGCTTCCAGCCCTTTAAGCGTGCGACCCTATGGGCTCATGCATACATAGACACGGCCCAAGTACTCTTACTCAACCAATAGTTGATAGCGGCCTCTAGCAAGGCGTGTCAACTCCTATGCATACACTATGATCATATCAGACGAACCACTATGACCATGTACAAGTTATTCCCTTTGCCACTCGATATATGGTTCAACTCGTGGGTTAACACTTAACCCAAGCACGGCCATGCATTTGTTGATCCAATCACATGAGTGATCTAGTGATATCTCTCTCACGAAGAGACGGGCAAATTCCATCTTGATTGTCTATGTCTCACATCATGTTTCCCGACCACCCAATGACCACCTTTATAACTACCCAATTTGGAAACACACCAAGCTCAATGAGGAACCTCCTCATCCAAACACCTTCCTTTGCAGCGGTAGAAGCTGCAATGTACTCGGCTTCTGTTGTAGAATCAGTCACCGTCTCCTGCTTGGAACTTTTCCAACTTACAACACCACCATTTATTGTGAACACAAAACCTGATTGAGACTGTGAATCATCTATGTCAGTTTGGAAGCTAGCATCGGTGTAACCATTTACAACGAGCTCCTCATTACCTCCATAGATTAGGAACACATCTTTAGTCCTTCTCAAGTACTTAAGAATGTTTTTAACAAGCGTCCAGTGACTCTCACCTGGATTGGCTTGGTACCTGCTCGCAACACTTAGAGCATATGAGACATCTGGGTGAGTACATATCATGGTGTACATGATGGAACCAACTGCCGAAGCATATGGAACCTTACTCATTCGTTTCCGCTCATCAGCTGTTGAAGGACACTGCTTCTCGCTGAAACGTATACCATGTGACATAGGCAAGAACCCATTCTTGGATTGTTCCATGTTGAACCGTTTCAACACCTTGTCAATGTATGTCTGTTGACTTAATCCTATAAGCCTCTTTGATCTATCTCTATAGATTTTGATGCCCAGAATGTATGTTGCTTCTCCTAAATCCTTCATAGAAAAACTATTATTCAGTGAAGTCTTTACAGATTGCAACATAGGAATGTTATTCCCAATCAATAGTATGTCATCCACATACAAGATTAGAAATACAACAACGCTCCCACTTTCCTTCTTGTAAACACAAGGTTCTTCTTCATTTTGACGAAAGCCAAACCCTTTGATCACTTCATTAAAATGAATGTTCCAACTCCGAGATGCTTGCTTCAACCCATAAATGGATTTCTGTAGCTTGCATATTTTTCTAGCATTATTAGGATCAACAAAACCTTCGGGCTGTATCATATACACGTCCTCCTCTAAATTTCCATTTAGAAAGGCTGTTTTAACATCCATCTGCCAAATCTCATAATCGAAATAAGCAACAATTGCTAGAATGATCCGGATAGATTTAAGCATCGCTACCGGCGAGAATGTCTCGTCGTAGTCAACTCCTTGAACTTGCCGAAAACCCTTTGCAACAAGTCGAGCTTTATAGACGTGAACGTTTCCATCCATATCCTTTTTCTTTTTATAGATCCATTTGCACTCAATAGGTTTAACCCCATCAGGCGGGTCAACCAAGTTCCAAACTTGATTGTCTCCCATGGAATCTATCTCGGATCTCATGGCACTTTGCCATTTCTCTGAATCTGGGTCCATCATTGCTTCCGCGTACGTTGCAGGTTCGTCATCGTCTAACAACAACACTTCCCCACGTGCCTCACGGATTCATGCTAACCTTCGTGGTTGTGGTGGTGTTTCTCTTGCCACAGGTATCTTAACTTGTTCTGCTACATTAGCATCACTCGTAGAGTTATCTCCTATTGGCTCATCTTGAACTTCTTCAAGATACACCTTTTCTACACTTTTCTCTTTGTTGAGAAACTCTTTCTCTAAGAAAACACCATTCCGAGCAACAAACACTTTGCCCTCTGATCGGTTGTAGAAGTAATACCCTAAAGTTTCCTTTGGATATCCCACGAAAAAGCATTTGTCCGACTTGGGTGTAAGTTTATCTGACATAAGTCATTTGACATAAACTTCAGAACCCCAAATCTTTAGAAAAGACAAACTGGGACTCTTACCAGTCCATATCTCATATGGTGTCTTGATTACGGACTTAGACGGTACCCTATTCAATGTGAAAGCGGCTGTTTCTAGAGCGTATCCCCAAAATGAGAGTGGTAGGTCTGACTGGCTCATCATAGACCGAACCATGTCCAACAAAGTCCGATTACGTCGCTCGGACACGCCGTTTCTCTGAGGCATTCCAGGTGGTGTAAGCTGTGGAACAATTCCGCAACTCTTTAGATGATTGCTAAACTCATGACTCAAATATTCGCCTCCTCGATCATATCGCAAGGCTTTAATTTTCTTGCCACGTTGATTCTCTACTTCATTCTGAAATTCTTTGAACTTTTCAAATGTTTCAGACTTATGCTTCATTAGGTAGACATATCCATATCTACTAAAGTCATCAGTAAAAGTTATGAAGTATTGAAATCCACCTCTAGCTGTCGTGCTCATTGGTCCACATACATCAGTATGTACGAGTTCCAACAAGTCAGACGCCCTCTCAGGAAATCCTTTGAATGGCGCCTTGGTCATCTTTCCTAGTAGGCAAGCCTCACATGTCTCGTATGATTCAAAATCAAACGAAGCTAGAAGACCATCATCATGGAGCCTCTTCATGCGATTCTCACTTATATGACCCAAACGACAATGCCACAAATATGTAGAACTTAACTCATTAAGCCGAGGCCTTTTAGCATTAACATTATAGATAGGTGTATCATCAAGATTTAAAATAAACAATCCATTCACAATGGATGCAAAAGCCACAAACATGTCATTCTTTGAGATCACACAACCATTGTCTTTACTCGCAAATGAATAACCATCCTTCATCAAACATGAAGGTGACACAATGTTTCGACTTAAACTAGGAACAAAATAACAATTATTCAACTCCATGATGAATCCTGACGGGAGGTGAAGTTGCATCGTCCCAACGCTCAACGCAGCAACTCTTGCATTATTGCCCACGCGGAAATCAACTTCGCCTCTTCTCGTGCTTCTACTTCTTACCATTCCCTGCATCGTATTGCAAATATGAGCAACCGATCCGGTATCAAATACCCAGGAGTTAATGTAAGAATCAGCGAGAAAAATATCTGTAACATAAACGACAAGTGTACAAGCAGCGGGAGTACCTTTACTACCGCCATCCTTCTTTAAGGACTCCAAGTACAGCTTGTAGTTCCTCTTCCAGTGACCTTTCCCCTTACTATGAAAGCATATTACTTCAGCAGCTGGTCCATTATCCTTGGTGTGCAGGAGGAGGGTTTGGCTTAGAGATCTCATCTTTAGCCTTCGCCTTCTTCTTCCACCCAGCCCTCCTTTTTAAAGTTAGGCTTGTTTTGGACCGCCATCACATGGCTACTGCCTGTTGCCTTCTTGATATCAGCTTCTGCTGTTTTAAGCATGCCACACAATTCATTCAAGCCCTTCTCCGCCCCATGCATATGGTAGTTCGAGATGAAGTTTCCATAACTGGGCGGAAGAGACGCAAGAATGAAATCAGTTGCCAACTCTTGGCCAATTGCGAAGCCTAGCTTCTCCAACCTCTGAGTGTAACCAACCATCTTGATTACATGTGGACCTACAGGTGCGCCCTCAGCCAGCTTGGTTTCTGCAAGCGCCTTAGAGACATTGAACCTTTCAGTCCGCGCTTGAGTTTGGAACATATCTTCAAGCGCCACGATCATATCGTTCGCTGAATGATTGTTGTCGAACTGCATCTGTAGATCAGGTTCCATACAAGCAAGCATGAGGCAACCCACTTCAAGATCAGCATCACATGCTTTCTTGTAAGCGGTTTTCTCTGCAACAAGAGCATTATCATCAAGTTCATCTAGTAATGGGGTGTCTAGAATATCTTCCTTTTTCTCAGCCCTGAGAACAATTCTCAGGTTGCGGATCCAATCCGCATAATTTGTTCCATTCAACTTATCTTTCTCAAGAATTGATCGCAAAGTAAATGGTTGATTACTGGGAGCCATCTACAACAAAAGTAATGCAAAATACTAAGACAATGTATCCATGAAGGAGTAAATTATATCAGAATAAAACATACTCCCACTAAAATCAATATCCCTCAATTGATACTTAGTGATTCAAGACCCACAACTAACAAGTCAACTAGTGAGCTTTAGCATCACCGCTAGAAGACATGGTAGATCGGTAAGCAACACTTTGCTAATCATATCACATATGACTCTTGTTGTTGGGCAGCATCTCTATGCTACGCTCAACCTCCCCATGCTTCAAGGTCCCTAACCGTTAGGACAACCTTGTTCAAGTAACCAAACCTTCTGCTTGTAAGTGTCCGACACAAACCTGTCTAGTCAAGGAAAATCAGTGGCACCCTAATTTCATAGACCCACCACCAATCGTACAAGACACGTGACAGTGCAAGGTTTGGGGAAGCATTCAACTTAAACATTGCTGAGGGATCATTCTGCTTTACTATCATATTCATGTAGACAAAACATAATAGCGAACAACAAAAGTAGAACAAAATGAGAATCACATTCACACATAGTGACTTGGTATGGCCCTTTAAATAATGGTGATCTCCATCTCCATCATCTTGCCCATCATGGTGATCTTCATCTCCATGATCCACGTGTGACATCCTTCTTGTGATAAGTCCTCCAAGAACTATCTTACCGCAAGCTATACTAATTACATAGTCGCAAGATCACAAGATGGCACGCAGGCCAATACATCAAAAGACAACACATATGGCTCCAGCCGTGTTGCTTACATGTCACGCAGGGCATGAAAATTACATACAATCACATAGGCCATACCAACCACATCAACTCCTGCAAAAACGAGTTAGGCGTAGAACAATTCTAGGCGCTATGACAGATAGCAACGGCGGTCCCGCTGGCGGTCCCTGAACACCAAGCGGGATTACATAGATCGCATCTATGGAATCACTATGAAAAATCTCATCAGACTGATCTCATCAGCTAAAATTGACTGACTGGGATTACATAGATCGCATCTACTCCCGACGCGCATCACATGCGCCCGGCTTATGACCTAGGTTTCAATTCGATCAATCTAATTGATCTCCAACTCGCCCTGACTGGATTTACTTGTATCTGTTAACTCGGATGGCGGAATTCCGACCGGTACGAGTAGGTTGATGCAATACCATCGCAGCAAGACATGAACCAAAGTCTGAGATTCATCATAAAACCCGCATATCACCATATGCTAAGATCTGAACCTATAACGAGGTAGTAACGGCTCTGATACCACTGTAGGAATACGAGGTTGCTACGCTAGCCGGAAAACAAAACTTTTCGACCTCATAAACCAGGATCTACTGCTAGTTATAGGTTATGGGATTACCACTAGACGCGCAGGTGCAGCGGAAGACGACTTGATGTAGTCGTGCGCGTCGCAGCAGGCAGTGCAGTTGCGTGGTCGTCCGTCTCAACGTCCCCTTCGCGCGGTTCGTCCTTGTGCTCCAGATGCAGCACCTCCAAGGAATCCCACACGTACAGGGAGGAAGCGTTGCGCCTCCGGACTGCTAGGTCCGCGAGGAGCAAAAGGTGCAAGCGTGGGGAGGCGACGGCGGCTGCCAAAAGGCGTGGATCAATCTCGCCCCGCGCCCACCCCTTGCTTATATAGGCGTCCTAACGAGCTCCCATGTTGGAGGCCCATTAGTAACCCTAAACCTAGTCTAATTCGGGTCAACACGAATTAGGCTTCCAGCCCTTTAAGCGTGCGACCCTATGGGCTCACGCATACATAGACACGGCCCAAGTACTCTTACTCGACCAATAGTTGATAGCGGCCTCTAGCAAGGCGTGTCAACTCCTATGCATACGCTATGATCATATCAGACGAACCACTATGACCATGTACAAGTTATTCCCTTTACCACTCGATATATGGTTCAACTCGTGGGTTAACACTTAACCCAAGGACGGCCATGCATTTGTTGATCCAATCACATGAGTGATCCAGTGATATCTGACGGGACGTCGTCCTCCAAGGGCGATGCTTTGCATGTGAGAGGCAGAACTGAAAATAGATCCTCCAATGATGGCAATGATGGAAGAAAGAACTACGAAAGGAGAGGCCGTTCAAAGTCCAAGCCGCATGGTAATAAAAAGTTCTGTGTTTATTGCAAGCTGACAAATCATAATATTGAGGATTGTAGAAAAGTACAGAATAAGGAGAAGAGGAAAAACAAGTCGGCTGGTAAGGTCTCTGTTGGTGCTGCTGCGTCTGATGATGATTCTGGAGATTGTCTGGTAGTATTTGCTGGTTGTGTTGCTGGTCATGATGAACGGATTCTCGATTCCGTATGTTCATTTCATATTTGCACTAACAGAAATTGGTTTAGCTCGTATAAGTCTGTGCAGAAAGGGGATGTTGTGCGGATGGGTGAAAGGATCAAGATGCCCAAGAGGGGGGGGGGTGAATTGGGCTCTTTTTAATTTCTAAACAAGAATTAAACCTATAAAGAGTCAATTAACCCTTAGTGCCTACCGCTTGTGTGTCCTAGCTAGAAAGCGGTAGCAAGTCAATGGAAAGCGAAAACTTCATACACAATTCTAGTAGAGTTGAAAGACAAGTGCGGAAAGTAATGTGGTAATAAAGAGCTAGGGAAAGAGATGCTTGACACGGCGATGTTTTGCCGAGGTATCGAGGAGTCGACACTCCCCCCTAGTCCACATTGGAGCACCTCGCAAGGTATAGCTCCCCCTCAATCCCGCGCAAGGGATGAGTGCTCTCTACGGGCTGATTCTTCGCCACTCCGGCTCGGTGAATCGCTCACAACCGATCACAAATGTCGATGGAGAAGGGCCGCCGACAATCCTCCGGCGATCACCTTCCTCCGAGCACCACCGGACCGTCTAGGTGATGTCGATCACCAAGAGTAACAAGCCTCGATCTTCGCTTGACTCACTCAAGCTTCACAACTAGAGGATGCACACTTGAACTCTTGGACGAACTAAAGAGAGGATGGATGGATTCGCGAATCACTCTCTCTCTCTCTAGGGCTCTTGCTCTCTTCCCAACCTTCTCAACAAACTCAGCAACTCAAATGAGCAAAGGCAAGGTGGGAGAGAAGTGGGAGGGGCTATAAATAGACCCTCTGAAAACTGCCTCGGGCTGACAATTTAAGTTGGCGACGGACACTCCGTCGACTAGGCGACGGACGGTCTGTCGCATGCCCAACGGCTAGTTTCTGTTCATAGTTGAGGCGACGGACGCTCCGGCGCCTAGGCGACGGACGGTCCGACGCCTAGGCGACGGACGGTCCGACGCCCTGTCTAACGGCTAGTTCTGACACACTGTTCCCAGCGACGGACGCTACGTCACTGGGCGACAGACGCTCAACCACAGCGTCCGACGCTGAGTTCTGGCTAGGGTTGAAAAACACCCTCTCTGGAAGGTCGACGGACGCTCTTCCCAGCGTCCAACGCCTGGCCGACGGACAGCGTCCGACGGACCCTGAAAAACATAGCCAGAAAACAACCCCTCTGGAAGGCCGACGGATGCTGTGGCCTCAAACACCCAGTGTCCGGCGCCTTTGTCCGACGCGACGGACAGCGTTCGGCGCCCCTGCCAGGAGCGTCCGACGCCCAGAAAACGATTTTGACAACTCCGTTTTTCGTCGCGATGAATATGGAAGTTGTTCTAGGCTATCTTACGGTCACCATAGGCTTGCTTAGAGCTAAGGAAGTCAAGTGTGCACCACACCTAAATTATGAAGCTTTCCTAAGTCAAGCTACTAAGCTCAACCCCTCTTAATAGTACGGTCAAAGGTAAAAAGAGAAGCCCTATCTAATTCTAAGCGCCCTTCTCTCCTTATGGCACTTAGCCTATCATTCTGGGGTCTTCATCATGTCTCCTTAAAAACCGAAACGATATCCATCTTGGGGGCTAAGTGATGACCATTATAGCCCATTCTCCTTGATCACTATGGCTAAGCTACGCATAGCCTCTGCAAAACACACGTTAGCCATAATAATCTCTAATTGTCGTTAATCACCGAAACCAACTAGGGCCATGATTCTTCAATGGGAGATGATAACCCATGTGACATTGTGGGGATTGGATCAGTTCAGATCAAGACTGATGATGGCAAGACACGCGCGCTGAAAAATGTCAGGTATATACCAGGGATGTCCAGAAATCTTATCTCATTGAGCACGCTTGATGCAGAAGGTTACAAATATTCCAGTTCAGATGACGTTCTGAAGGTATCAAAAGGTTCTCTTGTTTGCTTGAAAGGTGATCTTAATTCTGCAAAGTTATATGTCCTTAGAGGGTGTACTTTACCTGGTTCTGATTCCGCTGTTGCTGCTGTTACTAATGACGAACCTAGTAAAACTAACCTTTGGCATATGCGTTTGGGACATATGAGTCACCATGGTATGGCAGAATTGATGAAGAGAAACCTGCTGGATGGCTGCACTTCGAGTAAAGTAAAGTTTTGTGAGCATTGTATTTTCGGGAAGCATAAAAGGGTACAGTTCAACACTTCTGTTCACACCACTAAAGGTACTCTTGATTATGTTCATGCTGACTTATGGGGCCCTTCCCGTAAGTCCTCACTTGGTGGTGCTCGTTACATGCTTACAATTATTGATGATTACTCTAGAAGGGTTTGACCTTATTTTCTGAAACAGAAAGATGATACTTTTGCTGCTTTTAAGAACTGGAAAGTAATGATAGAAAGGCAAACTGAAAGGAAGGTAAAATTGCTTCGTACTGATAATGGTGGAGAATTTTGTTCGCGTGAATTTAATGATTATTGCAGATCGGAAGGCATCGTTAGGCATCACACCATACCCCATACTCCACAACAGAATGGTGTGGCCGAACGCATGAACAGAACCATCATATCCAAGGCCCGTTGCATGTTGTCTAATGCCAGAATGAGCAAGCATTTTTGGGCTGAAGCTGCTAATACTGCCTGTTACTTGATAAACAGGTCACCTTCTATTCCACTAAATAAAAGAACTCCCATTGAGGTATGGTCTGGTACGCCTGCTGATTATTCACAGTTGAAAATTTTTGGATGCACTGCCTATGCTCATGTTGATAATGGAAAATTAGAGCCTAGAGCTGTTAAGTGTCTTTTCCTTGGTTATAGTTCAGGAGTCAAAGGTTATAAATTGTGGAATTCTGAAACAGGAAAGACTTTTATGAGCAGGAGTGTTATTTTCAATGAATCTGTGATGTTTACTGACAGTTTTCCCTCAGATCATGTTCCAGAAAAAGAGCTGTAGCGTATGCGCATGCAGGTGGAGCATGTTGATGATGACACAGGTGTGCAGGTGGAGCCTGTTGATGAGCATGGTGACCATGATAATGATGTTGCTGAGGATGATGCTCATGATGATGTTCAGCAAACTCCTCCCATTTTGCAGTTAGAGGAGGATTTACCTATTGCTCAATGCAAGTCAAAAAGGAAAATTGCACCTCCTAAGCGTCTTATTGAAGAGTGTAATTTGTCTTACTATGCTTTGAGTTGTGCTGAACAGGTGGAGAATGTTCATGAGCCAGCAACCTATAAAGAAGCTATTCGTTGTGGTGATACTGAGAATTGGATTTCTGCTATGCATGAGGAGATGCAGTCTCTTGAGAAGAACAGTACATGGGAGATTGTACCTTTGCCTAAGAATAAGAAGACCATCAGCTGCAAATGGATCTTCAATTGAAAGGAGGGTTTATCTTCAAGCGAGCCTCCAAAGTATAAGGCAAGGTTAGTGGCTAAAGGCTACAGTCAAATTCCAGGTCTTGACTACAATGATGTGTTCTCTCCAGTGGTAAAACACAGTTCAATTCGTACTTTCCTTAGTATTGTTGCTTCACATGATCTCGAGCTTGAGCAGTTAGATGTGAAGACTGCGTTTTTGCATGGAGAGCTTGAGAAGGACATATACATGGACCAACCAGAAGGGTTCATAGTGTCTGGCAAGGAAAAATATGTGTGCAAGTTGAAGAGATCCTTGTATGGTTTGAAACAGTCCCCTCGTCAGTGGAACAAGAGGTTTGATTCATTTATGTTAGCACACAGTTTTAAAAGATCTAAGTATGATAGTTGTGTTTACATCAAACATGTTAATGGATCACCTATATATTTGCTGTTATATGTTGATGATATGCTGATTGCTGCTAAGAGTAAGATTGAAATCACTAAGTTAAAGAAGCTATTGAGTAGTGGTTTTGATATGAAAGATCTTGGTAGTGCTAAGAAAATTCTTGGTATGGAAATTAGTAGAGACAGAAAATCTGGTTTGCTATTTCTTAGTCAACAAAATTATATCAAGAAAGTTGTTCAGCATTTCAACATGCAAAATGCTAAGGCTGTTAGTACCCCTATTGCACCTCACTTTAAGTTGTCAGCTGCTCAGTGTCCTAGTACAGATGCAGAGATTGAATACATGTCAAGGGTTCCTTATTCTAGTGCTGTTGGGTCTTTGATGTATGCTATGGTTTGCTCTCGTCCAGATTTGTCATATGTTATGAGTCTTGTTAGTAGATATATGTCTAATCCTGATAAAGAATATTGGAGGGCAGTTCAGTGAATTTTTAGGTACCTCAGAGGCACAGCAGATTCCTGTTTAAAGTTTGGAAGAACTGATAAGGGTCTTATTGGCTATGTGGATTCTGATTATGTTGCTGATCTGGACAGGCGAAGATCACTTACAGGTTATGTGTTTACTATTGGCAGTTGTGCTGTGAGTTGGAGGGCTACTTTACAGTCAGTTGTTGCTTTGTCTACTACTGAAGCGGAATATATGGCTATTTGTGAAGCATGCAAAGAATTAATTTGGCTGAAAGGTTTGTACACTGAGCTTTGTGGAGTTGAATCTTGCATAAGTTTGCACTATGACAGTCAGAGTGCAATTTACCTCACTAAAGATCAGATGTTCCATGAGAGAACTAAGCACATAGATATCAAGTATCATTTTGTGCGTGATGTGATTGAAGAAGGTAAGCTGAAGGTATGTAAGATTAGTACTCATGATAATCCTGCTGATATGATGACAAAGCCTGTTCCTGTTACTAAGTTTGAGCTGTGCTCAAGCTTAGTTGGTTTAATTGGATAGTCCAAGAGACTATTGTTGGCACCAGTGGTTTTCTATTTTTGTTATGTTCAGGATGAAGGGTTGATTTATGATACAAGATGAATTTGTCTCAAGGTGGAGTTTGTTGGAGTTGTTCCAAATTCACTCCAGGATATAGGCCGGGCTTCTGATGGAGCGGAGTGGAGGCCCGTCGCCGGAGGCTTGGGCCGGAGCGTAGCGGTACGGTACGATATATATACCCTTGCTAGGGTTTCGTGGAGACTTGATTCTCTTGTAAGCCGTCATAAGCGTGTAACCCAAACTCTTAAGATAGTGAGATTATTGCTGGCTGGTGCCCGTGGTTTTTCCCCTTCACATAAAAGGGGTTTTCCACGTTAAATCGTGTGTCTCCTCTGTGGCTTGATTCTTTACTTCATATTCCTATACGTCGTCCATAACACCACCCAGGTGGCTGGTGCCGGTAGACATAGGCCGTCACAACACTGACGCCATCTGCGATCCCCGCGGAAGGCTCGCACAGGACGCAGGTCAAACTGAAGTTGCACATGCTTCCAACGTTGCGGTAGAGGTGGAGGAAGATGCCGAGGCAGTGGCGATGCTTCATGTCCTCGACTGGCTGGACCCTGACGTAGCGCGGCGAGATGGGCTCGCAGACTACGAGGTCTGGACAAGCCACGACGCCGACGCTGGTTATTGGCGACAACGAGCAAGAGGCTGCCGCAGCCGTCGACGACCTCCCACTCCCAGCGTTGTTGGCGGCGTCCGGGGCAAGTACTGGGCAGGAAGTCCAGGGTGAAGTGGCGGGCGTCGATGGAGGGCGAGACAGGGACGAACACCACGCGACGGCGGGGTCGCGGTTGCCCTGCTGCTGGCAATGAAGATGGGTTGGCGACGTGGTAGTAGCCCATGGTGGTGGAAAAGTCATGGTGGTTCCAGTCCACGCACATGAAGCCACGGGTGGAGACAATGCGGCGCCACCGTGTACACACGGCTGCCGCGCGGACGTAGGCGACATGCGAGTCCAGGTGGCGGAAGATGAGCTCGAGCACCTTGTCAGGGATGTCGTTCACGGTGGTCGGTGGTGACGTCGACGACGCCGTCGTCTGCTTCTTGCTGTGCCACGTCGTTGTCTGTTTCTGATCCATTTCGTGTAGTATTAATGTTGGGATTTGGGATTTTAGTTGTTAGCCCTAGAGGTGATTGTGCTGTGCCTTGGGTCGTCGACAATGAATTTGGTCTACCCATTTTATTTGGACGATGCGTGACAGCAGGTTACCAAACAATAATGGCGTCGACAAATAATAGAAGAAGATGCTTCAGTGGAGTGCTCTCCAAGTAGGTGTACGATGCATGACACGTTAATTAGCTAGCTGTTTGTTGTCAACTCTCAATCATTGATTCATTTTAAGAAACATGGAATATAGTATGTGTCTAAATTCATAGCTAGGTGGACTTTGGCTTGCGTGCTCCAGTTAAACCATGTGCACACTACACCAGAACAGCCTATCACTGGTGGTTCTTTAAAACCCCCCTTCACTAGCGGATTTTGAACTGCCAGAACCAACTCTGCAGTGATGAGCTGATCACATCACTGTCAGTTATGCCAAACGGGCAGTGATGCTTGAGCCATCACTGCCGGTTCCTATAACCAACCGGCAATGTAGATGATATATCATTGCCGGTTTTATTTGAACTGACAGTGACTTTTTTTACAATTTTCATTTTATTAAATGTTTTATTTTCATTTGGGGTTTAGGATTTAAGGTAGAGGTGGTGGGTTTAGGGTTTAGAGGTGGTGGGTGGGGAGGCCGGGGAGGTGGAGGTGTTTGCTATCGAACCATTTGATATCGATGTGAAGGTGATTGTGTACTAGCGACAATACAAACCTATCAATATTTATATTACAAAAGTTACAAACAAAACTTAAAGTATCAATTAATTGTCGAATTACAATATCCTATCGATATGGTCTCTTTCGTACTGCGCCTTGAACTTCTTAGTCCTCACAATGGAGAATGATCTGTCCTTGGTCAATATCTCGTCCAACACAAACTTTGATATCTCCTCTTGAGCTCCTCTTATATCCATATCTAACAGCATGTTGTGATTTTGTGCTTTGCGCTGTAATTGAAACAAGATGATATTGAGATGCACATACTTAAGACAAAACAATAGAAATAAGACGCCTACGTACCATGTCATCTCCTATTTTGGTTTTTTCGCCAAAGTAGGCCATCATTGGTCACATCACATAGAACCCACATTCGTTGTTCCCCGCCGGTTGATCTAGGGTCTTGACATCCTCCATATACTTCACTGTGAATGGGGCTCTCCATTTCTTTTGCATCTTGCTATCCAAATTTTTTAAATCAGGTAATTCCTTCATTCTATGCGACAATGTAAATGAAGTGCAAAGGCCGAGGACATTAGAATATCCTATGTGATTAGAAATTGTTGTGATATTGGGTTCACTTACTTATTCAACACTTTGACTAGGGGATCGATTTGAGAAAGTGACTTTTTCCTTGAGTCCCACACCTCGATGATTGAATCTCGAAGAGTTATTTCTACGAAGACGTAATGGTTGCTGCAATCACAAATTCCATGTTATTGAATGACATATCAAAAAAAGAAACACTAAAATAAGGGTTGAGAACACGTACTCGTAGTTGTAGGGTAGGAGTACGTGAGGTTTTTCCTTTTTTTAACATACTTTCAAACTCAATCTTCAAACTTTGAGGTACAAAGTCATCTTGAAGACCAGCGGTGCATGTTGTCTCATTTACATAAATGGGGTCCAAGAAGTCTGTTACATAAATGGGGTCCAAGAAGTCTGTATGTCTCTCCTTCCTCGGTATGCACCATTTTGCCATACTCTTGCATAATAAACATATGATATATTCAAATGCAGATCACATAGTTTATTATAACGTTGTTAGGGTACGGTACTTACATAGTCCATAACATCATAATATGTGTATCGAGCGAGCGCCGTTGATAGAGCTGAAAGAGGTCTTCATAAAAAGTAGTATGCATTGTTTCTTCAGGATGATTAAAAATCAGTCCGGGAGGGACGCATACTTGAAAACCGACACTGTCTCCACTGGCAGTATCCACTCTATAATAATCATGCAACTGTCTCATGTTGGTTGGAAAATATCTATACTCTTGTTGGGTGGCGACCAAAGGCTTGCCTCTTTCATACTTGTATGCGACCGTGGCTGTTTGAAATTCTCTTTTTCCGTAATATAATCCAGTGGCACTCTCCATTGTTATGCCCATGTTGTTGGCCAAGTTATGTATCTCTATCAAATCTTTGGTGTGTAATTCTTTAGCTCTGGTTTGATTACCCTCATTTTTGCTTTGCCTTTCAAATTGGCTCTGTGTGTAGCGTTTAGGTATACTGTCTATTCGACCAAAGAACATGAGTTGGGCTTCCTTGCTTGGAGGTGACTCAGTCAGGTCCTTCATCTTACCCGTAATCCTGCATTCATCTTCTTCTTTTTACTTGTCTGGGGAGCATTACTAATAGAAGTTGATGACCTCTTGTGTTGCAAGGTCGAACCTGATCTAGCGCTAGGTCGAGACCCCCGTCCTTTGGATTTTTGTGGAGGAGGAGGAGTCTTCTCCTTTGGCAGCGGAGGAGGAGGACTGCTCTCCTTTGGCGGTGGAGGAGGAGTCTTCTCCTTTGATGGAGGAGGAGGACTCTTCTTCTTTGACGGTGGAGGAGTCTTATCTTTCGAGGCAACATAGGGAGAATCATGATCTTGACGAGGAGAGAAACCTCTTGGCCCATGCAATCCTGATGATTCACTACCATCCTTATCATCCAAAGATGGTTGCTCATCCAGCTTGATGAATCGTTTGTGCCAAGCGACATGAGTGCCCAAGTTGTGTATCTTCCTCCACTGGGAAATAAATATGTATCTTATTGTACTTCTTGTCCAAGATCTTATCAATGCTGACCCTGGCATACTCGAGTGACACTAGCTTTCCATGAATGATGTTGTCTCCTCATGGAAATGCTTGTCCGACCGTCACCTTGTATTTTGTCCACTGCTGACGGATGTACAACCTGACATTCATAGGTTCTTTGATGTTTTCCACCGGATGAGGAGCATTGACCTCTTCGTTGTTAGGCATAGGGGTTGAGCCACAGCTACTGCGACCCTTGGGCACTGGGCTATTCAAAGCTGGGACTACCTGTGATTGACTCGAACACATGGATTACATAGCTATCATAACTTGTGCATCGACTTGAGCAGGTATCCGTGCTTCCATGCTCTCTTCGATCTCCCGTCGCATCGTTTGGAGCTCTTCTTCTCTTTCTGTTCTAGCCCTCGCCCGACTCCTATAGTAAGCAGATTCACCTTCGAATACTTTCTCCCAAGGAACTATCCTGGCTCCTCTAGTGCGACCGGGGTCCTCCTTGGTTCCAAGTACTTGCGTGAACACATCATTTTCTCTATCAGACTTGCATTTACCTCTATTTCCTCAGTTAACGAGGAAATCTTCTGGAGGAGATCGGTGACGGGTTCAGTACTGGTGGAAAGGCTCCCGTCAGCATTGTATTCTTCCCCCCTTGCGAGTAGGTAGTTCACTGATCTGGGCTGCTAATCGCTTATCTAAGGTGTAACGCCACTCTGCTCTAGTTGTTGGACTCAGTTTTCCCATTCTGGAATCTTCCTTACATACCCACGCGATCCTAGGCGATGAGGGTTATTTGCCTTAAGCGAGTTTGCTCTATTTTTTCGCTTGATGCCTTGGCCTCTTTGGATAGCTTGTAAGCCTTGAACTCCTCCCAGAAGTCCCTCTGCTTGATGTATTCACCTCCCTCAAAATTTGGTTCTTTTTCCTCCTTGATTAACTTGTGCAAGGTTTCCCTTGAAAGTCTTGAACGAGCGACTCATGATTTCCTTGGCCTTCTTCTTGACTGTCGCCTCATCACAGTCATTAGGGAAAGTGAAATACCCTTTGAGCTTGTTCCAAACTAGTTCCTTCTCACTTTCTAGAACCCTCCATGGTTCATCCTCACGGCCATTCCATTTCTTGTATTTGATCGGGATGAAGTCTCTTACAAGTGCCCTGATGACACTCTGAAAGGTCCTATGCGATGGCTAGAGGGTGGGGTGAATAGCCTAATTTAAAAACTACAACAACTTGCAACAAGTTAGAATCACAAGAAGCAAAGCGAGTGTTGCGCTAGCCTAGTGGGGATGTGAAGCCACCTATCAAGCAATTGCTAGCCTAATATGATTCTAGGACACTCAATGCCTACACAAGCTACTAAGAGCTAACTAACTAGCACTAGGGAGACTACACAACTAGCACACCCTAATAGAACTACTAAGCAAGTATGAACAAAGTAATACAAGGGTGATAGAAGATTTATACCGCCATGTAGAGGTGAAGTGAACTAATCAATGAGATGACCAATGAAGTCCAATCAACCAATCACTAGAGACAATGCTTGACACAAGATTTTTCTCCGAGGTTCACTAGTTTTCCAACTAGCTACGTCCTCGTTGTGTCGGCTCACTCACTTGGAGGTTCACGCGCTAATAGGCATCACACGCCTAACCCGTCTCCGGGTGCCGCACAACCAACACAAGATGAGGGCACTCAATGACATGCGCAACACAATCCACTAGAGTTACCTTTGTGAACAGGTGAGGGAAGCTCAAGAAGATACCGTCATCCCTCAAGATCAAGCCGAGGCTGAAGCAAGCAATGTTGAAGCACCACATCCCCCTCCTCAAGTTCATGATAGAAGATCAACACCTATCCTTCAAGCTCACCCCCATGATCAAATCATAGGAAGTCCATCAAAGGGAGTTATGACTCGCTCTAGACTTACATCTTATGTTGAACATCACTCGTTTGTTTCCTTTGTTGAGCCTACTAGTGTTGAGGACGCACTTGCGGATCCGGATTGGGTGAATGCCATGCATGAAGAACTCAACAACTTCACCTGGAACCAAGTGTGGACACTTGAAGAAAGGCCAAAGGGTGCAAGAATCATTGGCACCAAGTGGGTGTTTAGGAACAAGCAAGATGATCAAGGCATCATTGTGAGGAACAAGGCAAGATTGGTGGCAAAGGGGTTCTCTCAAGTAGAAGGACTTGATTTTGGAGAGACCTTTGCCCCGGTTGCAAGACTTGAAGCCATTCGTATCCTTTTGGCGTATGCTTCACATCACAAAATGAAACTCTTTCAAATGGATGTGAAGAGCGCCTTCTTAAATGGTTTCATCAATGAACTTGTCTATGTCTCACAACCTCCCGGGTTTGAAGATCCAAACTTGCCTAACCATGTCTATAGGTTGTCCAAGGCTCTCTATGGATTGAAGCAAGCTCCAAGGGCTTGGTATGAGAGGCTAAGGGACTTCCTACTCAAGAAGGGCTTCAAGATCGGGATCGTCGACACAACACTATTCACCAAGAAGCTTAATGGAGAAATCTTTGTTTGCCAAGTATATGTCGATGACATTATATTTGGGTCAAAAAACCAAGATCATTGCAAGGAGTTTGGTGACTTGATGTCCAAGGAGTTCGAGATGTCCATGATTGGCTTGCTTACCTTTTTCCTTGGCTTCCAAGTGAAGCAATTGAGGGAGGGCACCTTCATATCTCAAGAGAAGTACACTCATGATCTACTCAAGAAATTCAAGATGGAGGATAGCAAGCCAATCAAAACCCCAATGCCTACTAATGGACACCTCAACCTTGATGAGGGAGGTAAACCAATTGATCAAACTCTCTATCGTTCGATGATCGGTAGTTTACTTTACCTCACCGCATCTAGGCCGGATATCATGTTTATTGTGTGTATGTGTGCTAGGTTTCAAGCAAGCCCTAAGGAGTTGCATTTATGTGCGGTTAAAAGAATCCTTAGGTACATAAGGCAAACCCCTAGCATTGGCCTTTGGTATCCTAAAGGAGCTCCCTTCCAACTAGTTGGCTATTCCGATTTGGATTATGCCGGGTGCAAGGTTGATAGGAAGAGTACCTCCGGAGGGTGCCATTGGCTAGGAAGATCACTTGTTTCTTGGTCCTCTAAGAAGCAAAATAGTGTGGCATTGTCAACCGCCAAGGCAGAATACATTGCCATGGGAGCAAGTTCTGCACAAATCTTATACATGACCCAAACACTTCTTGATTACAACGCTATTTTAAAAGATGTTCCTCTCTTGTGTGATAATGAAAGCACCGTAAAGCTTGCTAACAACCCGGTTCAACACTCTTGCACCAAGCACATTGATATTCGGCATCACTTTCTTAGAGATCATGTGGCTAGGAAAGACATAACACTAGTTGGAGTTAAGATCGAAGAGCAATTGGCGGATATCTTCATGAAGGATCGAGAACGGTGACCAGAGGGGGGGGGGTGAATGGGAGCCAAATAAAATTCAACTCAAAGACTTGGCCCTTGTCCCAAACTCACACCCAAAATTTGACCTCGGAAGAACCAACTCGCACACGACCTAACAAGTAGGTGGACACCTTAGGAAGACCCCTAAAGGTGTAGCAGAGCGGTCGGAGAAGATGGAGAACGATCAAAGCCACGAACTCGAAACCGATACACCGAGAGCGGTACTCTCAATCCCTAGAGAGAAGAGGCAATAGCACACCCAAAAATAATTATGAGAACTGGTCTCAAAAGTACCTAATCAGGTTCCTTACGTGAATACGAATCCAACGAAACAAAGATAACTTGATTCGGAGTCCGGACGAGAGAGAAACGGCCAAAACAGCGAACAACAGTGACCACAGGACCACTCGCCTTGGTCCGGTGGTGAGGTCCGAAGGTGTGGTCTGGAGCTAGGTGTGTTGCTGTAGTATTTCGGCTGTACCAACGGACCACTCGCTATGGTCCGGTGCTATGGTCTAGTGGGTGGTCCGACGCTGTTTTTTCATAAAATCAGCAACACAGTGAGCTCTGGACCTCCGGACTAGTGGTCCGACGGTACCACAGGACTAGTCCAGAGGGTGGTCCGGAACTAGGGGCTGCTCTGGACACTTTTGGCCAGACCACAGGACCACTCGCCAATGGTCCGGAGCCTTGTCCAAGGTGGTTCGGAGCTCACGAACAGTGCACAGAAAACCCGCGAAAACCAATTTCTCTCCGCCAAATCTTCCCAAAAATCAACCAAATGAACTCCAACTGCAACCAAACTTTGTAGGCATGATCCTTGTACAGTTGGGGAGCTATCCCGAAGAAATCATCGCTCAATTTGAAGAGGATAAACAGGAACACTCGGATTTGGGGGAGAAGGAGAAGAACGAAGAACGCCACAAAGAAATCGCCCGATCTACGCGCTCGTGAGGTTTGAGGAGAAATCCTTCGGTGCAAAGATGCTCCTCACAAGTACGCACAACTTGGTTCAAATGGATTTTGCAAAGCTACTCTCAACAAAGATAAAACATCTCGGGAAAAAGAGAGAGCAAATGCAAAATGGAAAGAACACAAGCAAAACAGGGACCCGATCACGAAAGCGAAACCACCATGTCTTACGGAGGTTACGGCCTCCGATTCCTCGCAACAATCACAAGTTCTTACACCGGTGACACGGTGGATCTCAAGCATGAGGAATCTAGGGAAGGGAAAACCTAGGAATAGGTGGGAGAGAGAGTAATGCAAGAGATAAGGATGAGGATACCCCTTCATCCTCTATTTAACGAGGCTTTGGCTATTTCCCAAAGCCCCCCTAGATACAAGACCGAATTACCTAGCCCTAAGACATTGTAATCCAAGTCGGTAACTCACAGCCACTTGTTTGAATGGACGGCCCCGCTTCCTGCCGGGAGTTGCCGTCGCATCGACGCAATCGCCAGGATTGTGCCACGTGCCATCCCCGCTTCCTCGGAAGCTCCGCCCGGGTTTTGAGGCCCAAACCCGTGAAACCCGCCACCGGTAGCTTTGGGCTCAACTACCGAACCCCAAGTTTTGTGGCCCAAACTCAGAAACCGATGCTGATGGTTTTGAGGCCCAAACCACCAAACCACTTGACGCGAGTCACCTTGTCTTCGCCCGGTTGGACTCCGAGTCCCATGAGCCTCCGCTCGACTTGCGCGTCCACCGTCTTGACTCGGCTGACTCGGTCTACCTCCATGTCTTCTCGCACTCGCCGGTGCCAAGTACTAGCCCCCACAGCTAGTCCGCTGGCGCCCATGGTCCCTCAGCCCGAGCAGCGCTTCCGCCCTTCACCGCTCTTAGTCCATTGGCACGGCAAGCCTCTACTCGACCTTCTCCACGCCATTGACCACTGTCACTAGGCATAGCACCTGCACACCACAAGTCAATAGATAGGACAACATTTGCTTTTGCAAAGGGTTAGAATCAAGCCACTCAAACTGAACCACTCAAGTGTTGGGCAATCACTTATCACAAAACCGAACTACATGGGTACTTATCCAGCATGTGTTCACAATCTCCCCCTTGATGAGTGCATTGTCAACACAAGTGCATTTCAGATTGGAGCCATAAGGTAAAGCTCTCCAATGATCAAAAAGCTGAGAAAGCCAAAATAGGATCACTTGAGAGAAGCAAGGCGAATCCAAAACTTGGTTCCCAAAGACATGGGCAACGGCTCGACGCAACCAAGCAAAACAAAGCTAGCCCTCAAGAAGAGGCAGAAACGGGCTCAACACCGCTAGCAAGTCCAAGATACCAATCACAAACTCTCAAAGCTCAGAAAACCAATTTGAGAACTAAGGGAGCTCAAAAGATACCAATTGAAACCACTTACGTCCCTTAATGCTCAAGAAACAATCGAGACCTGTCGGAGCCAACAAAGCAAGCTAGACCCTCCAGAAGAGGCAAAGGCTCAACATGTCTAGCAAAAGCTCTCCCTGGGCAAAAGCACACTCAAGATACCAAATGAGCTCTAAACCAATGAGATGCACTCTTTCTCCCCCTTGTAAGTAGATGGCTGAAAATGGAATGGAATGAAATGCACATCTCTCCCCCTTGTTGACACATGTAGCTCATCAAACATCAACAACTCAAGATCTGACTACAAATGCCATGAAATGCAAAATGAGTGCAAAAGCTTCATACTTAGAGCCAAGACAATGAATAGATGCTCTAAGTGATGTGATCTTGTGAGAATAGGAAAAGCTCTACGTGCCCAACAAATAATCAAGTTGAGCTTAAGGTCACTTTAGAAGCTATTTTAGAGAGCATTACATGTGTGAGCAAGGAATGGGTATCACCTCCTAGAGACAACTAGACATGGCAAACAAGATAGGATCTATGTCAAAGCAATCCCATGTATATCAAGTAAAATTATCCCTAGCAAAGTTCATACAACAAGCCAATGACCCAACTCAATGATTTTTTCAAATTTCAGAGTTTTGCAGCCAATTTTTAGTTTTAGGCACATTTAAGTTGTATGCGAGTGGTTGTCAGCAAAGTGATGCCACTGCTTACCAACCGAGCGAAGTCAAAGGACTTGACACACCGGTTTTGGTCATACATGACACTGCTCAAGTATCGACCCATATGGGAAGCAGTCTCGAACACACGGTGAAGTGCTCACAATGCAGACCCAACTCGATCTTTCTAATTCACAAAACAGAGAGCAATTTCATTTTAGATATTAATCATGGTGCTCAAAGGTAGTGAATGAAACAATGAAGAGCCATAGATACAAGCTATATACAAGACATCCAAGAAGGATCTTCAAAAGCCTACACATGCTAGTGCCATTTCAGAGGTGACATAGGGAATTTAAATTCAGTTTTAAAGCTTTTCTAACTTAGTTCTACTGCATATCATATAGATAAAAAAGAGTCTAAGTTAGGAAACACCACAGACACATAAAGCACCTTAAACAGAGCATAGATTCATTATATTGGCTATAAGTATGAAGCTTAAAATGAACTATGTCACAAATGCAAATGAGATGCAAAATGCATTAACACCAACTAAACACTAACAAGACACCAATTGAGAAGAAGGACAAAGAAAAGAAAAAAAGAACCAAAAAGATCTATGATACACAAAACATTCCTCCTCTAAAAAGGAAAGCAAACACCCAACTCGCCCCGAAGGCGAGAAAACACGACTTGATCCAACGGCTTAGTGAGAATATCCGCAAGCTGGTTTTGGTTCTCGACATGCCGGAGGTCAATGTCGCCCTTCTTGTAGTGATCACATAAAAAGTGAAAGCGGACCTCAATGTGCTTCGTCTTCGAATGAAGCACGGGATTTTTAGCCACACTAATTGCACTCGTGCTATCGCAAAGCAGAGGCACCTTAGTAAGCTCAATACCGAAATCCTTTAAAGTGGCAATCATCCAAAGCAACTGAGAGCAACAACTAGCCGCGGAAACGTACTCAGCTTCGCACGTCGACTGTGCCACGCTAGATTGCTTGCGAGAAGACCAAGAAACCAAAGAAGACCGAGAAACTGGCAAGTCTCAGAAGTGGACTTCCGATCAAGACCGCATCCGGCAAAGTCAACGTCAGAGTAACCGCAAAGTACAAGAGAGGAAGAGGTGGAAAACCAAAGACCAAATTCGGGAGTGAATCGCAGGTACCTCATGATGCGTTTCACCGCTTGCTTGTGCGAAGTCCGTGGGGATGCCTGAAAACGTGCACACAGGCAAACGACGAACTGAATGTCCGGCTGGGTCGCCGTCAGGTACAGAAGCAACCCGATCATGCTTCGGTACTCGGTCTGGTCCACTGCCTCTCCTTCCTCGTCCGCATCCAAGGCAGTAGTGGTTGACATAGGCATCGAGAGGGGCTTTTCCTCGCCCATGTCAAACTTCTTGAATATATCCTTCGTGTACTTGCCTTGGTGCACAAACGTCCCTTCCCGGGTTTGCTTGATTTGCAACCCAAGAAAGAAAGTCAACTCTCCCATCATGCTCATCTCAAATTCCCTAGACCGTGTGACTCGACGGTCAATGTCGCCGATGATGTTCTCCGGCGGGTGCTGCCGCTGGATGTGGCAGGGAGCCTGCCTGGACAAAGTGGCCTCCCCCTCGATAGCAGCTGGAGCTCCCTCAGGTGCAACGGGCACCGACTGAGGAAGCTGCTCGAACGACCCCCATGTAGAGGAAGTAGTCGAATCGGGACCGTGAGCCGAAGTGGACGTCGCAGGGTCGACGGGGGCAGCCAGTGGAGTTGGCTCGGGATCACCCCAATTGGCATCATCCTGCTCCTCCTCCACAAAGATTCTAGTGTTCAACTCATCATCACCTGCAAGCTCAAAAGCAGTGGAAACACAGGGCATAGTATCATCGAAGGTAATCTCACAAGTCTCCATCACTCGGTTAGTCTCAAGGTTAAGTGCGCGATAAGCACAAGAGTGAGTAGAATAACCAAGAAAGATACCGTCAGAAGACTGTGATTCAAATTTATCCAACTTACCGCCCTTTTTGAGGATGAAGCACCTGCACCCAAACACCCGTAGGTGACTTACCTTGGGTGGTCTCCCAAATCGCAACTCATAAGAAGTCTTCTTGAAAGCTCAGAGGAAAATGCGATTGGAAACATAGCATGAAGAACTGAGTGCTTTGGCCCAACACCGCCTAGGAGTCCTATGCTCATCAAGCATCGTCCTAGCCATCTCAACAAGGGTCCGATTCTTGCGCTCAACAACACCGTTCTGCTGGGGAGTGTGAGGTGAGGAAAACTGGTGATCAAGACCCAAAGAAGAGCAAAGAGTTGCAAAGTGAGCATTCTTGAATTTTGTGCCATTGTCACTACGGATAGCTCTCATGGCATTCTTAGGTAGCTCATATTGCAATATCAAAATCATATCTCGAACAAGTGGAAAAGCCTCATCCTTACTCTCCAAAAAGAACACCCAAGAGTATCTCGAGTAGTCATCAACGACTAAAACCACATACCACTTCCCGCCTTCTGACCTGACTCGAGCTGGACCAACTGTGTCCATGTGTAAGAGCTCGCCGGGTCGAGTGGTAATGACCTCAATCACAGGAGGATGGGAAGCAGCAACCATCTTGCCATGCCTGCAAGGATGGCAAACCAAATCCTTCTCGAACTTTAGCTTTGGCAATCCTTGGATAAGGTCCATTGAGCTAAGTCTTGCAAGCAAGTCAAAACTCAAATGTCCCAATCTCCTATGCCACTTCCAAAGCTCGGAAGAAGAACCGACAAGAAGACAACAAGAAGGTCCAGAAGAGATAGAAAAATCCGCACGAAAAACCTTCCCGAAGGGTAAAATCCGGCAAACAAGCTCACCACGAGAGTCCAAAATCCGAGAGAGATTAGGCTTGAAACTCACTTCAAAACCGTCATCAAGGAGTTGCGAAACTGAAAGAAGGTTAAAATGCAAATTCGCAACCAAAGCAACATCCTTGAGGACAAAAGAAGAGTTCACTCGAATCGACCCTCGGGAGACAACCTTACCTTTACTCTTATCCCCGAATGTGATATACTCGGTGTGGTGCACGGGTCGAGGCTGGAGAACCACTTGGCACTTCCGGTCATATGGCATGAGCATCCGGAATCCACAAGCCAAGTCTCCTCCAGTCCTCCTTCCTACATCAATAAAAAGACATAGGGTGAGCAAACGGACCAACACTGGGTTAGTAAACTGTGAAGGATACCAATGTTGTCCCACTTGCTCAAAGAATGGGTTAGGAGAAAAACCAAGCATCTCCTATCCCATGGGAGGATAGCGATCACCACGATGGGGAAAACATGGTCCGCTAAAGAAGGGTGGAGTAAAACCACCGCCACGAGGCCCATAGTCGTATGGGTCATGATCGGTACCCTGCCGGGCATGACCACCACGTGGTCTCGCCTCCTGAGGCCTAGCACCTTGAGGCATTGTACCTCTAGGCCTAGTAGTGCGCCTCCGAACTTCCGGTTCACGCACCCCAACTCATGCGTGGTCCATGTCCCGGTTGTTCAACTCAACCTGCCTCCGATCATCTCTCTTCCTCCTAAAGCAAAACTCAGCCAAGTGCCCATCCCGCTCACAATACTCACAATGGTACCTCACCACACTCTTGGTAGGCACTCTCTTGTTGGGTTGGGTGGCTCTAGCTTTCTTAGGAAGGGGATCACTAGGAAAGATAGCTATGTCTCAAAATGATAAGTTAGGAAAGAGAGATCATATAAAGGAGTTTTGATATTTTGCCATGTTTCCACACACTTGCACATCTTGATCTAAGAGTATGACATTTCTCTCCTTGGATCCGGAGTTTGACTTTACAATCTATGCAAGGTAAGTATGCTACTTTGTTTATCCCTACCTAAGCTCCACATAAGCCATTTAGAAATAGGGAGATACAAAGAAGGCAACCTCTTTATGCCTTGGTGAGGAAACATACACTTTGAGTGACTTAGAGTACTATAAGAGGAGTAAGTTGACTTATGTACTTTCTTTTGAAAAATTTATCAAAAACTCCAAGTACTAAAATATGATTTTGGAAAGATGAATTTGCCTTGAGAGCTGTTTCATTTCTCAACTTCTCAAGGATATATGTTAGCCAATACCACATATCCCATTGGTATTACAAAATGTCTTGAATGAATCTTTATGTTTGTTTTATACTTTGAATAACATAGTGTTGTTATCTTTTAACCTTTACTCGAGGACGAGCAAAGAGGTAAGTATGGGGGATCTTGTTGATGGTAATTACAAGCTATTTTATCACCATCAAAACACCGTCAACATCCTCATATTCAAAGGAAAACAAGAATAGCAAGAATATAATTTACCCAATAACTAGTTCCCCATGTCCCATGACTATTTGATGCAGGTAATGACAAATGGGGTCTTTCGGGAGCCAGTGGGCCCACTTAGGGGGTCAGCCGACCACCCTATGGACCCACTTGGCATCCTTAGCCCCCATGATCCATGTAACACCCTCAAGAATACTCTCTACCCTTGGATCCAAGTATATTCACCTCTCAATGGTCCAGATTCACAACACAAGGATCCATAGGCCCAACATGACATATTTCCAACTATGGCAAATGTGCACAAGGCATACACCATCATGATGGGCATTATGTCTAGAAGCCACCTGCGAAAGATGAGCCCATTTGGCCACAAAAGGCATTCGGCCGAATGCCTAGGTGGGGCCAGAGACCACCCACAGACCCCCTGACCAGTGGGGTCAGCTTCTAGAAGAAAAGTGGCAGGGCCCACCTGCCATAGGGTTTGGCCGAATCACCATATGATGGTTCCAGCTCCCCACCGACTTCCTGCATGCCGCCATGCATCCACTTGATCTCCTCCGTTGATTTAAGACGGTTACAATGACAGTTTCATCCTACGGTGGCTGATGGAGGTGGCGCAGATCGCTGACGTGGCACCGGAGTAGCCCCTACTCCACCTCTAGCTATAAATAGACCCCCTAGGCCCTCATTCTCACTCATGCCTCATTGGAGAAACTACTCCTTAGTAGTAGTGCTATGCTAGTTGGAGGAGAGTGAGGGAAGTCTTCTGGAGAAAGCCTCGGATCTGTCGGGAATCTTCTCCGGAGCTCTACCTCAGCGGATGTGATCCTCTTGTAAGTTCAGCACTTGTAAGTGATACATCCGAGTTCTTTATAACAATTAATATTCTAAATCTAGTTTAGCTGTTATACACCTTTTCACGCTTGTTCACAGCTTTACCTTAAGTAGAGTGCTTTAGCCTTAATGTAGGGTTAAAGTAGTAAGAATAGTGTAGACGTGGTGTCTAGACCAGATCTTGCCTTTGTAAACCGCTTATCGCGCGGATTGTTTGTGGATGCTAGTAGAAGGTGACAGCTCTATCCAGTCTTCGTATGCCACCACGCGTGTCAGATAAGTTCTTAAAAGGTAATGCCTTAATACAACATGATGGCGCGGTCCGGTTAGAGTTTTGCCCTCTTTCTGATCTATCCCATCGCCTCCTGCAAGAGAAGGGCTGAGAAAGCCAGTATAACCAGCTTTGCCTTGTTAGATATCTTTGCTACATAGAACCTCTCAACCTAGTTATCATAGTCTCCCTTGATTCATCATAAGACATATCTTTAATCCTAGTTAGATCACTATCGTTCCCTGAGGAAAATACGATACCTAGAATACTCCAGGTGAAGTGCTACATCGGTATAATCTGTGCGCTTGCGGATTTATCCAATAGTCATAAGAAATACCAACACTCCTCACAAGTACACACAACTTGGTTCAAACGGATTTTGCAAAGCTACTCTCAACAAAGAAAACATCTCGGGAAAAAGAGAGAGCAAATGCAAAACGAAAAGAACACAAGCAAAACGGGGACACGATCACGAAAGCGAAGCCACCATGGCTTACGGAGGTTACGGCCTCCGATTCCTCGCAACAATCACAAGTCACTAACTCTCAGCCACTCATTTGAATGGACGACCCCGCTTCCTCCCGGGAGTTGCCGTCGCCTCGATGCAACCTCTAGGATTCCGCCACGTGCCATCCCCGCTTCCTCGGAAGCTCCACCAGGGTTTTGAGGCCCAAACCCGCAAAACCCGCCACCGGTAGCTTTGGGCTACTCTACCGAACCCCGAGTTTGTGGCCCAAACTCAGAAACCGACGCGGATGGTTTTGAGGCCCAAACCACCAAACCACTCGACGCGAGCCAACTTGTCTTCGCCCGGTCAGACTTCGAGTCCCTTGAGCCTCCGCTCGACTCGCGCGTCCACCGTCTTGACTCGGCCGACTCAGTCTACCTCCATGTCTTCTCTCACTCGCCGGTGCCAAGTACTATCCACCACAGCTAGTCCGCCGGCAACCGTGGTCCCTCAGTCCGAGCCCCGCTTCTGCCCTTCACCGCTCTCAGTCCATCGGCACGGAAAGCCTCTACTCGACCTTCTCCACGCCATTGACCACTATCACTAGGCATAGCACCTGCACACCAGAAGCCGATAGACAGGCACACATTTGCTTTCGCAAAGGGTTAGAATCAAGCCACTCAAACTGAACCGCTCAAGTGTTGGGCAATCACTCATCACAAAACTGAACTATATGGGTACTTATCCACCATGTGTTCGCACTTCACTAAACCACTCGATGAAACAACCTTTTGTAGGTTGAGAAGCGAGTTGAATGTGCTTGATCACTCAAACTTCACTAAAAAATGAGATTGTGTGAACCATGCATTCATTTGTAATATAACAAGTTTAATCTATAGTAATGCACATAGGCTTGGCTAACGCGGTCGGGATAACCGCCCTCAAAGCATGTGAAGAAGCCTTACTGCGGTTTAAACTTGCAAGCAACCTAGATTCAAATTCCATATTGCATTGCATATGCATGTGTGTTGCTTGTTGCATTCTTTTCGGTTAAGTTTGATCATCCTCTAGGTTCATCACTTAGGGGAGCATTAAAAGCTCTAGTTGTTAACTAATATCCCTCTTGTGCCCCTATGGTGATCCTTGGAGCTTTATTGAACTATTTTCTTATGAAAACTAACTCTAGCCTATGGCAAACTATTTCTAAAATTCAGGGTTTGAGAGATGGTTCTTATGCCAAGTCCAACAAGTGTTTCTTTCTGCTCTTTTGTGTTGGTATTTGGCTAAGAGAAAAGATTGGAGAGAAAAATAGGAAAATCAAAGAAAATCATGCGTCGGACCACCCTCCGGACCACTCTGCATGGTCCGACACCCCCTGGTCCGAAGCCTGGGATGTCCCTGCGTAACTTCTTCCAAACACAGAAAATCCGTCGGACAACCCATCCGACGATCCTCCGGACTATACCCTAATGGTCCAGAGCCTCGGTCAGCGCCAAGCATTTCAGTCAACAGACCTTCGGACCACCTCCATTGGTCTGACGGTCAGTCCGACGCGCTGGTTTGAAGCTAGGGTGTGTACTGAGTGGTTTCTGTTTTCTTCCAAAACCATCGGACTAGTTCGTCGGACCATCCTTCGGACCATGACGAGTAGTCCGACGCTCTAAATCTTTGCGGTTAACCCCCGTAGTGAGTTCAGCTCTGGCAGTTACCCTGTTACTCAGTTCCGTACACCGCACCGCCGCTTGCCCTCGCTCTGACGCCCGCTCGCCCGCACCCTCCCTCGCCGCTATCTAGGCTCTCGCCAGAGCTCTGTAACAGCGCCACCGCTGCCTCGCCCCGCTCTGCGCCTCCACTTCTGCTCCTAGCTGCCAAGCAGCCGCTCCACTAGAGCAGCATCGTCACCGCCCTTGCCGCGCCGGCTCCACGGAGCTCACCGCCGAGAAGCCTTTCTCACCGGCGACCAAGCCTCCCCACTGATTCAACCAAGCCTCCACCTAACTCTCCAATCCACATTGCCAGCCTAAGAAGACTTCCCCCTAGGGTTTGCCTAAACCTAGGGCTTGGGGATTCATCATCGTATCGTCTTATCGATTCCTCAATCTCGATCGTCGACTTCGCTTCATTGTCATCCTAGTGTATGTCTTTGATCACGGTTTTAGCGTTTTGTCTAGATATTGATCAACTCATGCCTTAGTTATTAGTTTTTTCCTCGCAATAAATCTCCAAATTCACTAAATCAACTTGTCAATTGTAATTCTCAGTTGGCAAATCATCCTTCTGGAGTGTGGCTCAGAGTTTGAGTTGCTTTGATTAGATACGCTCGCTTACCTCAGGTACCATGGCAGATTTCATTCTATATCTTATCTAGATGCTTGCTTCCATACGGTATCTTATCTCTAGCGATTATATATGCGTATATACTTCTATCTATTCTATCTAGAAGTGTCAGTGGCAGTGAAACTCGGGGCAAAGTTCACGAGTATGGATTGAGGCAAAGCCTTAGGAGGATCAGTCCAGTGGCTTGGGAAGCCTCTCTTGACAGTTTTGTTGATCAGTGATTCAGAGGTTTGTAGTTGGTAGTTGTTCTTGTCAGTGGTTACTCCAGCAGTTGGTCTTGTCAATTGGGTAGTGGTTCTCTCTGTTGATCAGTAATGGTTCGAGGCAAGGCTGGTAGTGTGGGTTCTAGTGATGATACACCACCCCCTCCACGTCCTTCTAAGGACAAGGGGAAGAAGAAGCTGGTTGAGAAGCCGAAGAAGAAGAAGCGCAAGCTCTCAGAGGCCAAGAAGACTGAGGCAGTAGCAGATGCAGCAGACCGTGCAAAGCGAGGTGGTCGCCGAGGTTCCGTTCGACTTGGCACCCCTCCGTGGGTCTTACCACTCCTCCATCTCAGTCAGAGACCGAGGCAGTTTAGGCAGAGGAGACAGAGCACACCGACTCGAGCGAACCGAGGCTCTTGGCACACCGTTGGCACCTCTTCCCTGGGGGCGTGTCACTCGCTCTCAGGCTGCTCAAGCTACACCGACTCGTGGTGACAGTGCACCTCAGCAGCTCCCACTTCAGTTTCAGCTTCAATACACCTTGATCTGACAGATCTTACGACAAAGCAGGTGAAGAAGCTCCGTTTTGTAGAGCTTGAGAGGTGGTGTCTCGATCAGCGTGACCCCAGAGCCTCCCCAGGATGGCACACTCCTCTCATGGAGGATTTCTACAGAGCAGCTCAGATGGACAACATACATATTTGACCTCACAGGGTATGCTCCTTGGAGAGCATTGTTGCTATGACTGGTGTGGAGATCCGCCCCTACCTCACATACCTTCCGGGACTCGCCGACCTCTTTGGTCGTTCCGGGAACTATGTTGATGCGAACACATGGTGGATAAGTACCCATGTAATTTAGTTTTGTGATGAGTGATTGCCCGACACTTGAGCGGTTCAGTTTGAGTGACTTACTTCTAACCCTTTGCGAAAGCAAATGTGTGCCTGTCTATCGGCTTGTGGTGTGCAGGTGCTAAGCCTAGTGGCAATGGTCAATGGCATGGAGAAGGTCGAGTAGAGGCTTGCCATGCCGATGGACTGAGAGCGGTGAAGGGCAGAAGCGGGGCTCGGATGGAGGGACCATGGGCCCCAACGGACTAGCTGTGGTGGCTAGTACTTTGCACCAGCGAGTGCGAGAAGACATGGAGGTAGACCGACTAGGCCGAGTCAATACGGTGGACGAGCGAGTCGAGAGGAGGCTCAGGGGACTTGGAGTCCGACCGGGCAAAGACAAGGTGGCTCTCGTCGAGTGGTTTGGTGGTTTGGGCCTCAAAACCATCCGCGTCGGTTTCCGAGTTTGGGCCACAAAACTCGGGGTTCGATAGTTGAGCCCAAAGCTACCGGTGGCGGGTTTTGTGGGTTTGGGCCTCAAAACCTAGGCGGAGCTTCCAAGGAAGCGGGGATGGCACGTGGTGGAATCCTAGCAGTTGCGTCGACGCGACGGCAACTCCCGGCAGGAAGCGGGGCCTTCCATTCAAAATGCGGGAGATATTTTCCGGAGCTTGGACTGCAATGCTTAGGCTAGGTAGTTCAATCAATGTATCTAGGGGGGTCTTTGGGAAATAGACAAAGCCCGATAAGTAGGGGGTGAAGGGGTATCCCTCATCCCATCTCTTGAACCCTAATTATTTGCCCCAAACTCTCTCTCTCTACCCTCTCTCTAGTTCATGAGATCCCTAGGATGATTTCACCAACATCTGTAAGAACTTGAGTTTGTTGTGAGGAATCGGAGGCCGTAACCTCTGTAAGCCATGGTGGCTTCGATTTCTTGATCGTGTCCCCGTTTTGCTTGTGTTCTTCACGTTTTGCTTGTGCTCCCTCTTTTTCCCGAGATGATTTCTCTTTGTAGGGAGTAGCTCTTGCAAATCCGTTTGAACCAAGATGTTCGTATTCATGAGGAGCATCTTTGCACCGAAGGAATTCCCCTCAAACCTCACGAGTGCGTAGATTGAGCGTTTTCTTTGTGGTGTTCTTTGTTTCTTTCCTTCTTCCCCCAAATCTTTGTTTCCCTTAAATCCAAACCAAATTGAGCGATGATTTCTTCAAGATAGCTCCTCCATAGCACTAGAAACATGCCTACCAAGTTGGTTTGCTAGTGGAGATCATTTGGTGAGGATTTGGGAAGATTTGGCGCAGAGAAAAACGAGTTTCGCGTTTACTATGCTCTGCTTGGGGGCGCCAGACGCTCCGTCGAGAGGCGTCGGACGCTAGGATGTGCTGATGTTAGCATCCGTCGCCATCCTTGTCTGCACGGTTCAAGTTTGTGCCGGATGCTCGCCATCGTCCGTCGCCTATCCGCCAGACGCGTCCGTTGGTTTTCTGTCCTGCAGTCTCTCTGTGTGTTTCGCGTCGGACGCTCCTCAGCGTCCGTCAGCGTTCTGCCAAACGCATCCGTTGGTTTTTCGGCTGTGCAAGCTCTCTGTGTGATTTACGTCAGACGCTGCCTAGCGTCCGACGGAACTGCATCAGACGCATCCGTCGCCCTAAGTTGCTCTCGGGGTTGTTTCTATGTTGGCGTTGGATGCTGCAGTCCGAGCGTCCATCGGTTCTGAGCCTAGCGTCCGCCGGTTGTGTTTCTGCTGATTTGCCTTGGGTTCTTGCCTCTTTTCCATAGAGGTCAGGAACTTGGTTTTCGGGGAGTTTTCCTCCACTGCCAGTGAGCTCTCATTTCTCCAATTGAGCACCCAACAATTGGGTTTGGTTTTTGGGAAGAGTAGCCTGAATATTTTGAGAGAAATTTGAGGCTCCCATTCACCCGCCCTCTGGTCGCCGTTCTCGGTCCTTCAGTTGAGTGTTGGGTGCGAGAGTTCTATGCGTCAGTGTGGATTGATCCGTGTCATAACTTCATTAAGTATACTTTTAGAGGAGAGCGACATAGGCTCTACTTGACACAGCTCCGAGAGGTCCTTCACTTGACAGACGTCGACTACTGGTTACATGAGGATGTTTACAGAGGCTCTGCTTTGCCCGGACGAGCTCACGATGGGCGCACTCCCTCAGCTGAGTCAGTCGCTCCACTCTTCAGGCCACCCTTCTCAGAGGATTTACGCCGTACACCGGCAGAGCTACGACCTATCATTCACCGTCTGAATGAGGTCCTTCAGCGCACTTTACTGCCTCGCACCGGGTACAAGGAAGGGTTGACCAATGTGCAATAGTTTCTACTTTGGGCCCTCGTCTCTCAGACACCGTTCGATGTGGCATACTTCATCGTGTCAGAGATTGAGGATGTGATTGCAGATGGCATGAGGGCTCGCAGGCAGATGCCCTATGCCCATTGGATTTGTTCCATGATAGTCCTGCATCTTGCTCCGTCCATGCCTGGACTTCGTGACTTGATTGATCAGTCACCAACTTCTTTCCCAGAGTACAAGATTCTTTCTTCTATGGATAGTCGTTTTGGCAACCGAGTGCTCCGTCAGGTCAGGCTTAGGACAGCACCGGCCGATATGGATGAAGCGGATGCCCAGGATGAGTCTATTAGAGGCATTAAGCAGCAGGAGCTCTAGGACTTGGATACTCAGGGAGCTGAGGGTACACCTAAGGATACTTCCTCTGACAGCTCAGATGCGGACTTCCACCCTATTTCGTCTATGCCCCCACGGGCTCACAATACTAAGGTCGGTGGTTCTAGTTCTGCCACATAGACTATGATGTTGAAGATTCTTGACCGTATACAGGAGCAGCATGGCTCCCTTGTGACTGTTGCTACCCAGGTCCAGCAGAGACAAGATGAGCTCCAGAGACAGTCACAGGAGCATCAAGAGGAGTTGCAGTTACAGGTTCAACAACGTCACCTTGAGGTGCAGCAGCAGATGCTAGCGATGCAGCTTGAGTCTCAGCGCCTACAACTTCAGGCACAGCAGTTTCAGGCTCAGAACATGGCCTTCATGGTCCATATGATGAAGTGGACTGGTATGCCTCCCGTTGAGTTCCCTGGCGCTCCACAGATCCAGATGATGAGCGAGACTCAGCCGTCCCAGTCAGTTGGCCTATCAGTGGCCTAGTTTCCAGCACTAGGCCCCGTGGTGGGCTCCCACCAGACAGCAGGTCCTTCAGTGACCCCCTCTATGTCTGTCGGTCCTTCAGTCACAACCACCCCATCTGTACAGTCCAGTGGACTTCAGGGTGCCGGTTTGACCACTCCATTCCAGTCGCCGGTGACATAGGTCACATAGTGGTTGGATACGCTCGGCACGACTCAGCAGTTTACCCCACTCACTACCGGATTCACTCCGATGTCTACTTCCTTGGGTATGACTGCTAGAGATCTCTCAGCGTCCTTCAGTGACATCACCGGGCAGCCATCCCCTACTGCAGCGCAGATAGCAGCAGAGTTACAGACGACAGAGTTAGCCACTCCGACAGCGAGTAAGCACCGCTCATCAGTTGCGCCGTCTGAGGCTACACATGACAGTCGTGCTCCAGCAGTTTCCACTCCACCAGCAGCTATCGTGACCGATGCCACAACCGTCAGCTCCTCGCCTATTCAGCCTAAGCAGTCAACTCCAGAGGCACCGGCAGAGATAGTGGCAGTTGATCCTACTCCAGCTCCAGCCCCATCTCCCGCTCCAAAGTCCTCAGAGGCAGAGGTAGCAGGCACGCCAGCTCCTGTCCCCCAGATCGCTCCGCTTCCAGCTACAGACACTCAGGGGGAGGATTCCGATGATGAGACCTACTTGTCCGAGTTCATAGTGCTTGACCGCTCCACGGTTGCTTCCACTCCGCCTCCAGACGCTTAGTTTTGGTGCTTCGACGCCAAAGGGGGAGAGGGAGAGTCGAGTAGTTGGGCTAGCTTCAGGGGGATCTAGTAGGATTCGTTCTTTTGATGTGTTATATACTCTTTCATGCATCACGTTTACCGTCTTTCCATGCTTTGTGATATATGTGTGTGATGTTTGAGACTTGATGGTTGTGTGACATGTGTGTGGACCTATATATATAGATATATATATATATATCATGTCTCTTGGTTATGCTATATTTCTTCCGCGCTAATCTCTGATCTTTTGGCTATAGCATATCCTTTGAAATCAAGTACTATTCTCAATTCATATCTTTTGTGCTTTTCATGGCTTGAATGGTTTAGGCATGTATATGTCTTTCTTATCACTGACCAATGCCTATTTCATGTCAAGTCATGTTTTCTCTTAATCAAAATTCACTCATATTCTATACTCGAGCTTGTATTGTCGTCAATCACCTAAAAGGGGGAGATTGAAGAATCATGGTCCCATGTGTTTAGGCGATTAACGACAATGCTAGGTCACTATGACTAACATGTGTTTTGCAAAGGCAAAATCATTTGAGTTAGGTCATTAGTGATGCTATGAATGGGCTTAATGGATATTCATGCCCCCAAGATGGAAATCGTTTCGGTTTCAAAGGATGGTGATACAAGTTGAAGACTAGGCTAGTTCTTAGTGCCATGAGGTTGAGACAGGCACTAAGTATAGACTAGGACTTTGTTTTTCCTTTGACCGTACTATAAAGGGGGGTATGAGGTTAGTAGCTTGACCTAGGAGAGTTTGGTAATGTTGGTGTATGCACATTTGTCACAACTAGTCCTAGAGACCCTGCTAAAAGCCCTTGAGATGGTAGGAGCAAAACCCCTTCAAAAGACTTAGTGAAAAGAGGTGAAGAAGGGGGAGAAAAGAGCTCTGGACCAGATTGCCAAGGAGGCGTCGGACCAAGGAGAGTGGTCCGACGGTCCTGCCTTAGGCAGAAGTTCAAAGAAAGACGCACCAGAGAACCTGTCCGGTGGTGCTCCGGACCATAGAGGAATGGTCCGGTGGCCTCTGTCAGAGAAAGCGAGCCAGAGTGAAGGCTCCGGACTAGTCCGACGGCTTGGTCGAAGGCTAGTATGACGCTTCGAGTAAGATGAGTTTCCAACTTAGTGAGCACCCTGGCTCCGGACCAGAGCGTCGGACCAGGGCTCCGAACCAAGGTGAGTGGTCCGGAGGTTCGAGGATGAGGATGAGTTTTCACTCAGTGAGCACCCTGGCTCCGGACTAGAGCTTCGGACCAGGGCGTCGGACTATGGCAAGTAGTCCGACGGTGCCTGTTTTTAGATGAGTTTTGAACTAAGAGTGAGCACCGGACCAGGTGCTATAGTCCAGTGGTGTAGGCTCCGGACTAGTCCGGTGCTTTCGTAGAATTGAGAAAAAGCATAAAATAGCTAGTTGGAGAGGTGGGGACTATTTATAGTTGCTCATTTCATCCAAGGGAGCTCTCTTGTCCATTGTTACACCTGGAGAAACCTTGAGAGAGTTCTTGGAGAGCCAAGTGCCTAGTGAGGGAGAGATTTGAGAGAATCCATCTTGTTCTTCCCTCCTAGAGTACTTAGGAGTGACAAGTGTGCATCCATCCACCTTCCTAGCCTCGAGTTGGTCGAGTGAAGGTCTTGTGCTTGTTACTCTTGGTGTTCGACAACATCTAGATGGTTTGGTGGTGTTTGGAGGAAGTGATCGCCGGAAGATTGTCGGCGGCTCATCTCCAAGCTTCTGTGATCGGTTGTGGGCGATTCACCGAGCCGGAGTGGCGAAGAATCAGCCCGTAGAGAGCACTCATCCCTTATGCGAGATTGAGGGGGAGCTATACCTTGTGAGGTGCTCCAACGAGGGCTACAGGGGAAGGGCGACTCCTCGATACCTCGGGAAAACATCGTCGTGTCATAATTCTCTTTCCCTAGCTCTTTACTTACTTGCATTTACTTTCCGCCTTGTTGTTTCAATTCCTACTAGACTTGCTTAGGTTGTCTTTCATTTCATATGCCTTGCTACCGCTTTCTAGTTAGGACACACATCCGGTAGGCACTAGGGGGTGATTGGCATTGTTTAAGTTTTAATATTGCTTTAGTAATTTAAAAGAAGCCCAATTCACCCCCCCCCCCTCTTGGGCATCTTGATCCTTTCAAGAGTGCCTACCAAGAGTGCGGTGAGGTACCATTGTGAGTATTGTGAGCGGGATGGGCACTTGGCTGAGTTTTGCTATAGGAGGAAGAGAGATGATCAGAGGCAGTTTGAGTTGAACAACTGGGACATGGACCACCCACCAGTTGGGGTGCGTGAACCGGAAGTTCGGAGGCGCACTACTAGGCCTAGAGCTACAATGACTCAAGGTGCTAGGCCTCAGGAGGTGAGACCACGTGGTGGTTGTGCCCGGCGGGGCACCGGTCGTGACCCATACGACTACGAGCCTCGTGGCGGTGGCTTCACTCCCCACACCTTTAGTGGACCAATTTTTTCCTATGGTGGTGATCGATACCTCTCTATGGGAAGGGAGATGTTTGATATGCCTCCTGATCCTTTCTTTGGGCAAATGAACCAACACTAGTATCCCTTATAGTTTACTAACCCCAGTGTTGCTTTGTTTGCTCACCCTATGTCTTTCTATTGATGTAGGAAGGAGGACTGGAGGAGACATGGCTTGTAGATTCCGGATGTTCACGTCATATGACCGGAAGTGCCAAGTGGTTCTCCAGCCTCGACCCATGCGCCACACTGAGTACATCACATTCGGGGACAAGAGTAAAGGTAAGGATGTGTCCCGAGGGTCAATCCGTGTCAATTCGTCTTTTATCCTGAAGGATGTTGCTTTGGTTGCGATTTTGCATTTTAACCTTCTCACGGTTTCGCAACTCCTTCATGACGGGTTTGATGTGAATTTCAAAGTTGTCTTTTCTTGGATACTTGACTCTCGGGGTGATCTTGTTTGCCGGATCGTGCCTTTTGGGAAGGTTTTCGTGCGAATTTTTCTATCTCTTCTAGACCTTCTCGTTGTCTTCTTGCCGGTTCTTTGTTCCGATCTTTGGAAGTGGCATAGGAGATTGGGTCATCTAAGCTTTGACTGGCTTGCAAGGCTTAGCTCGATGGACCTTATCCAAGGATTGTCAAAGCTGAAGTTCGAGAAGAATTTGGTTTGCCATCCTTGCAGGCATGACAGGATGGTTGCAGCTTCCCATCCTCCCGTGACTGAGATTATGACCAAACAACCCGACGAGGTCTTACACATGGACACAGTTGATCCAGCTCGGGTTAGGTCGGAGGGAGGGAAGTGGTATGTGGTTGTAATTGTTGATGACTACTCGAGATACTCTTGGGTGTTCTTTTTGGAGAATAAGGATGAGGCTTTTTCACATGTTCGAGATCTGATTTTGAGATTGTAGAATGAGCTACCTAAGCATGCCATGAGAGTGATACACAGTGACAATGTCACAGAATTCAAAAATGCTCACTTTGCAACTCTTTGCTCCTCTTTGGGTCTCGATCACCAGTTTTCCTCTCCTCACACTCTGCAGCAGAATGGTGTTGTTGAGCGCAAGAATCGGATCCTTGTTGAGATGGCCAGGACGATGCTAGATGAGCATAGGACTCCTAGGCGGTATTGTGCTGAAGCGATTAATTCTTCTTGCTATGTCTCCAATCGCATTTTCCTCCATGCTTTCAAGAAGAAAACTTCTTATGAGTTGCATTTTGGGAGACCACCCAAGGTAAGTCACCTACGGATGTTTGGGTGCAGGTGCTTCATCCTCAAAAAGGGAGGTAAGTTGGATAAATTTGAATCTCGGTCTTCTGACGGCATCTTTCTAGGTTATTCTACTCACTCTCGTGCTTATCGTGCTCTTAACCTTGAGACTAACCGAGTGATGGAGACTTATGAGATTACCTTCGATGAAACTATACCTTGTAGTTCCACTGCTTTTGAGCTCGCAGGTGACGATGAGTTGCACTCCATCATCTTTGTGGAGGAGGAGCAGGACGACGCCAACTGGGGTGATCCCGAGTCAACTCCACCGACTGCCCCCGTCTACCCTGCGACGTCCACTTCGGCTCACGGCCCTGACCCCTCCACTTCTTCGACTTGGGGGTCATTCGAGCAACTTCCTCAGACCGTGCCCGTTGCTCCTGAGGGAGCTCCAGCTACTGTCGAGTGGGAGGCGATTTCTTCACATGAGGCGCCGCTACACATTCAGCATCACCACCCTCCTCAGATTGGGGACATCGACGAGCGTACCACATGCTCCAGGTCGTATCATATTTCCCACTTTGCTCATTCGGCTTTTGTCGCTTCTTTTGAGCCCCAAGATGTTGGACACGCTTTGATGGATCTAGATTGGGTCAATGCCATGCATGAGGAGTTAGAAAACTTTGAGCGAAACCACGTTTGGGTCTTAATGCCACCACCACCAAGTTGCCACCCCATAGGTACCAAATGGGTTTTCAAAAACAAACAAAGTGAGGATGGGGTGGTAGTGCGTAACAAGGCTAGGTTGGTAGCGCAAGGCTTTTGTCAAAAGGAGGGAATAGATTATGAGGAAACCTTTGCTCTCGTAGCTCGTTTATAGGCAATTAGAATCCTTCTTGCTTTTGCGGCTTCTACGGGTTTAAAACTTTTTCAAATGGACGTTAAAAGTGCTTTCTTAAACGGTTACATAGAGGAGGAAGTGTATGTTAGAAAACCTCCCGGTTTCGAAAATCCCAAGTTTCCAAACCATGTTTTTAAACTTCACAAAGCTCTATGGTTTGAAACAATCCCTAGAGCATGGTATGATAGGTTGAAAACGTTTTTGCTTGCTAAGGGTTTTAAAATAGGATCGGTTGATAAAACGCTTTTTCTCCTCAGGCAAGGCAAAGACACTCTCCTAGGCCAGATTTACATGGATGATACCATCTTTGGTGGTTCTTCTCATGCTCTTGTTGCCAAGTTTGCAGATATTATGAGCAGGGAATTTGAGAGGAGCATGATGGGAGAGTTGACTCAAAGGTCCTAGATGGCTAGAGGGGGGGTGAATAGCCTAATAAAAATTCTATAAACACTATAGCAAAAGGTTAGATAACACTTAAGCGAAGCTTTTTGCTCTAGCTCTACTAGGGGTGCAAAGCCACCTAACCAAAGCAATTCTAGTTAGTCAAGTGCCTATCAAACAATAGCAAGAACCTAAGGCACTTAACACAAGCTAGTAAGAACAACTACTAAAGAAGCTAACTAGCAAGCTAACTAGACAAGATATGAATGAATATAAGTACAAGAGAGGAGGTGATTGATATACCGATGCCTTGTGATATATGGATGTCAATGTAGAGAACCAATCACAAGAATAGCAAAGAGTAGCCGGGAGACAAGATGACAAGCGATTTTTCAACCAAGGTTCACTTGGTTGCCACCAAGCTAGTCCCCGTTGTGTCGACTACTCAAATGGTGATTCGGTGGCTAATAGGCGTTTCACAAGCCTAACCCACTAACTCGGGCGCCACAAGAATCCACCCAAATGAGAGTAACTCAATGACACGAGCAATCCACTAGAGTTACCCCTTTGGCGCTCTGCTGAGGTGGGTACAAGCCCTCTCACAAGTTGTCAAAGCCGGCCGCACACAATCACCAAATGCGCCGAAGCTTCCTCAATCGCCCAAGCCGTCTAGGTGTTGGCAAACACCAAGAATAACAAGAAACTCCGTGGCGATGACGATGATCAAGTGCCACTAAGATGCAATGCAATAATCAAAGTACTTGGATCACTCAAACTCTCACAAGTATGCAACAAGAGCAAAGATAGATGAGTTGAGGGCTATCTCAAGCAAGCACAATGAGTGAGAATGAATAGGAGGTGCAAGAGGGAGCCCTAGGAGCCGACCACATCACTTAAATAGCAACCCCAAACCAACTAGCCATTTTCTCCTCTTTTCTCAGCTTCTTGTGTCACTCCGGATGCAACTTGCATGGGGGTCCGTACCATCACGTGCGCGTCCAGACCCTTTGGAGTTTGAATCTTGCCGTTGGCGCCTCTGTCTGCTGCTGCCACATCGCCTCCGGACGCTCGCAATAGTGCGAGCTCCGGACCATAGCTGCCCGCGTCCGGACTCTTCATAGAGCCGGTCCAGAGAGCTCCTTAGCTCCGGTCGCGCGTCCGGTGTGTAGCATCCGGACAACACTTAGCATCCGGATGCTACACAGAGAGCATCTAGAGAGTTCCAAGACTCCGATCGGTTGTCCGGACTAAGCGTTCGGTCGAAGATCAGCGTCCGGAGCCTTCGTCCACCGAGGCCGAGCCTTATGGTATGCCTCCGATCGCATATCCGATGGCCCGGATGGCATCTTGCTAGCGTCCGGATCTTGCGTCCGTAGCCCTTCTGAGTGTAAGACCGAGCTGCCTCTTCTTCTCCAAGTTTTCATGTGCTAACACCTTGTGATCCAACCCTTGTTCACCTGTGTTAGCCTTTACAATATATTTTCTTGGATTTTATTTAGTTCTTTGTGTCACTTAGGTTCATTTTAAATATGCAATGCAAATGACCTAGTGGCACATGATAACCGCAATCGACACAAGTTTCCCCTTCTTGATAGTACGGCTATCTATCCTAAATGTGATCACACTCTCTATAGTGTCTTGATCACTAAACTGAAAATGGACCTATAAATATACCTTTGCTTTGAGCCATTTCCAATCCATCTTTTCCTTGTCCATGGAGTACTTGATCCATCATGATCATCCTTTAGGATCCATGTGTCAAGGTGGATTACCCTATCTTGATTATGCACTTTAGCAATAGGGTTAGTCCATAGGTTTCATCAATTACTCAAAACCAAACATGGGATTTCATTGACCTTCTTTCTCGGGTTGCAAATCAAGCAAACCCGAGAAGGGACATTTGTGCACCAAGGCAAGTACATGGAGGATATTCTGAAGAAGTTTGACATGGGTGAGGCAAAGCCTCTTTCGACGCACATGTCGACTACGACTGCCTTGGATGCAGACGAGGAAGGAGAGACGGTGGATCAGACGGAGTACCAAAGCATGATCGGGTTGCTCTTGTACTTGACGGTGACCCGGCCGGACATCCAGTTCGTCGTCTGCTTGTGTGCGCGCTTTCAGGCGTCACCGCGCACTTTGCACAAGCAGGCGGTGAAACTCATCATGAGGTACTTGCGCTTCCCTTCTGAGTTTGGTTTGTAGTTTTCCGCCTCCTCCTCTCTTGTTCTTTGCGGTTATTCCGATGCCGATTTCGCCGATTGTCGTCTTGATCGGAAGTCCACTTCTGGGACTTGCCAGTTTCTCGGGTCTTCTCTTGTGTCTTGGTCTTCTCGTAAATAGTCTAGCGTGGCTTAGTCGACCTGCGAAGCTGAATACATTGTTGCCGCTAGTTGCTGTTCGCAGTTGATTTGGATGATTGCAACTTTGAAGGATTTGGGTCTTGTGCTTACTAAGGTGCCACTGCTTTGCGATAGCACGAGTGCAATTAGTGTGGCCAAAAATCTTGTGCTTCACTCTAAGACCAAGTACATTGAGGTTCGCTTTCACTTCTTGCGAGATCACTACGAGAAGGGCGACATTGACCTCCGGCATGTCGAGACCCACAACCAGCTTGTGGACATTCTCACAAAACCTTTGGATCAAGCTGCGTTTTCTCGCCTTCGGGGCGAGTTGGGTGTTTGCTTCCCTTTTTAGTTGAGGGAACCCCTTTGTGTATCATAGTTCTTTTTGGTTCTTATTTTTCTTTTCTTTTTACCTTCTTTCAATTGCTGTCTTTTTAGATTTTAATTGGTGTCATTGCATTTTGCATCTTATTGAATTTGTGACACAGTTCATTTTAAGCTTCACACCTATAGCCGATATAATGAATTTTACTCTGTTTGAGGTGCTTTATGTGTCTATGGTGTTGCCTAACTTAGACTCTCTTTGATCTCTTGATAAGAAATAGAGCTAAGTTAGAAAAGCTTTAAAACTGAATTTAATTCCCCATGTCACCTCTGAAATGACACTACCATGGGTTGGCTTTTGAAGATCCTTCTTGGTTGTTTTGTATATAGCTTGTAACTATGGCTCTTCATTGCTTCATTCACTTCCATTGAGCACCATGATTAAAATTGATCTAAAATGAAATAGCTCTCTGAATAGTGAATTGAAAAGATCGAGTTGGGTTTGCATTTGCATTTGTGAGCACTTCACCGTGTGTTCGAGACTGCTTCCCATATGGGTTGAACTTCAGCGGTGTTGTGTATGACCGAAACTGGTGTGTCAAGCTCTTTGGCTTCGCTCGGTTGATAAGTGGCATCACTTTGCTTACAACCACTCGCATACACTTGTAATGTGCCTAAAACTGAATTTTGGCTACAAAACTCTGAAACTTGAAAAATTGATTCAATTGGGTCATTGGCTTGTTGTATGAACTTTGCTAGGGATAGTTTTACTTGCTATACATGAGATATCTTTGAGGTTGATCCTATCTTGTTTGCTATGTTTAGTTGTCTCTAGGAGGTGATACCCTTTCTCTGCTCACACATGTAATCTTCTCTAAAATAGCTTCTAAAGTGATCTTAAGCTCAACTTGAGTCTTTGTTTGGCACGTAGAGCTTTTCCTATTCTCACAGGATCACATTACTTAGAGCATCCATTCATTGTCTTAGCTCTAAGTATGAAGCTTTTGCACTCATTTTGCACTCATTTGGCTTTTGTGGCCGGAACTTGCGTTTTGAGCTTTGATGAGCTACATGTGTCAACAAGGGGGAGAATCATGTGCATTTCATCATATTCATCAAAGGTGGAGAAATTCATCCAAGGGGGAGAAATTGTGGCTTTTGTGAAAAACTTGCATTTTTGGCTCTTTTCACCCTTTCCTAGTATCTTGAGTGTGCATGTGCCTAGGGGGGTTCATCCTAGATGTGTTAAGTCATTGCCTCTTTTGGAGGGTCTAGCTTGCCTTGTTGGCTCCGACAAGTTTCGATTGACATTTTGATTGGTATCTTTGGCTTGCTAGCGGTGTTAAGCCCGTTTTCTGCCTCTTCTTGAGGGCTAGCTTTGATTTTCTTGGTTGCGTCAAGCCGTTGCCCATGTCTTTGGGAACCAAGTTTTGGACTTATTTTTGCTTCTCTCAAGTGACCCTGTTTTTGCTTTCTTAGTTTTTGGTCATTTGGAGAGCTTTACCTTGTGGCTCAAATCTGAAATGCACTTGTGTTGACAATGCACTCATCAAGGGGAATTGCGAACACATGGTGGATAAGTACCCATGTTGTTCAATTTTGTGATGAGTGATCGTCCAACACTTGAGTGTTTCAGTTTGACTGGCTTACACTAATCCTTTGAGAAAGCAAATATGTGCCTCTCTATCGGCTTGTGGTGTGCAGGTGCTATGCCTAGTGACAGTGGTCAATGGTGTGGAGAAGGTCGAGTAGAGGCTTGTCGTGCCGATGGACTGAGAACGGTGAAGGGTGGAAGCGGGGCTCGGACTGAGGGACCATGGGCGCTGGCAGACTAGCTGTGGTGGCTAGTTCTTGGCACCGGCGAGTGCGACAAGACATGGAGGTAGACCGAGTCGACCAAGTCAAGACGGCGGACGAGCGGGTCGAGTGGAGACTCATGGGACTCGGAGCCCGACCGGGCGAGGACAAGGTGGCTCGAGTCGAGCAGTTTGGTGGTTTGGGCCGCAAAACCACTGGTGGACGGTTTCTGAGTTTGGGCCTCAAAACTCGGGGTTCGGTAGTTGAGCCGAAAGCTACCGGTGGCGGGTTTTGTGGGTTTGGGCCTCAAAACCCGAGCGGAGCTTCCGAGGAAGCGGGGATGGCACGTGGCGGAATCCTGGAGGTTGCGTCGAGGCGACGGCAAGTCCAAGCATGAAGCGGGGCCGTCTATTCAAACGAGTGGCTGGGAGTTACCCGACTTGGATTACAGTGTCTCAGGACTAGGTAATTCGGTCATGTATCTAGGGGGTCTTTAGGAAATAGCCAAAGCCCGTTAAGTAGGGAATCAAGGGGTATCCCTCATCCCACCTCTTGGATACCTCTCATTTTCCCCACTCCACTCTCTCTATAGTCTCTCTCTACAACATGAGGTCCCTAGGTTGATTTCTTCAATCTTTGTAAGAACTATCTCTTGGTTTTTGGTGGGAATCGGAGGCCTTACCCTCCGTAAGCCATGGTGGCTTTGATTTCATGATTGTGTCTCTTTTGCTTGTGTTCTTCGCTAATCGCGTTTTTGCTTCTCTCTAATCCTCTAAGTTCATGTGATGAGATCTCTTGATTGAGAGCAAGTTTTGCAATTCCGTTTGAACCAAGTTGTGCATGATCACGAATAGAACATTTGCACTAAAGGGTTTGGTCCCAAACATCTTGAGCACGCAGATCGGGCAATTTCTATTTCGTGTTTTTTGTTTTGGAGATTTTCCCAAAATCGTTTTGTTCCTGTTTACTCACACCAAATTGAGCGATGATTTCTTCGGGATCGCTCCTCCATAGCACTAGGATCATGCCTACTTAGTTTGGTTGCTATTGGTGAACATTTGGTAGTGATTTGGGAAGATTTGGGGGAGAGACCATTCAAAATCGCCCCCAAATCGCGTTTGTCCAGGCAACCGCGAACAGTCCGGGGTTTATTCCTGGACAGTCCGGGAGTCAGGGCAGAAAGAGAGCTTCTCGGGGTGATTTTCTGAGTTTTGCCGCCGGACTGTCCGCGATTTTTCGCGGACTGTCCGCAGTTCAAATCCGCCGAACAACACTGATTCTGGACTTCCTATTGGGCATTTTTCGGCATAACGGCGGACTGTCCGCAATTCATTTTTCCGCAAGGGCGGACAGTCCGCGGTTCTCTCCCGGACAGTCCGCGAAAGCTGCAGAACTATTTTGCTTGTATCTCTCTCGTCTGGACTCTGAATCAAGTTTTGTTTGTTGCGTTGGATTCGTATTCACATAAGGAACATGATTACGTACTTTTGAGACCAGTTCTCATAAGTATTTTTGGGTGTGCTCTTGCCTCTTCTCTCTAGGGGTTGAGAGTACCTCTCTCGATGTATCGGTTTCGAGTTCGTGGCTTCGATCATTCTTCATCTTCTCCAACCACTCCGCTGCATCTTTAGGGGTCTTCCTAAGGTGTCCACCTACTTGTTAGGTCGTGTGTGAGTTGTTTCTTCCGAGGTCAAGTTTTGGGCGTGATTTTGGGACAAGGGCCAAGTATTCGAAGTTGAATTTTGATTTGGCTCCCATTCACCCCCCCCCCTCTGGTCGCCGTTCTCAGTCCTTCACTGGTGAAGAGGAGCCACAACAATGGAGGTGAAGAGAGCAACTGCAACAATGGAACATAGCTTAATGTTATGTTTCTGTTGAGACAGAGAGGAGGGAGGAGATCGAGATATTTATACTGTTCACATATCACATGCAGTTCAATCCACCAACCGGCAGTGAAGCTCATCATATCGGCAGAGAGGCTTCAATGTCGGTTCAAGCCACAAACCGACAGCGATGATGAGCTTCACTGCCGGTTCTGCCCCTGCCCCAATCATTTGGGGGTCTGTCAGAGCTTGAACCGACAGTGAAGGTTTATCAGTGACGGCCCATTACAGTCCGGCAGTGATAACTGAATCTCTAGTAGTGGCATATACTAGCCAAAATACAATCCATGTCCAAATGGTCAACTCTGACAATAAATTGATTTGCAATGTAATGTACATCCACTTCATTTATATTACCATGTGTTTGATATGTAGATGTAGTGGGATGGAATTCAAATTTTGATGAATATAGTAATTTCGTTTTGTGTTTGGTTGAAGGGATCGAACCATACATACATCTCCCATCATATGTCAGCTGGTTGGAGTTCATCACAAAATAATAGTGGGATGAGGCACGACATCGCATCTTCTTTGTTCCACATGGGTGTTCTTGCTCCCTATCGACAAGGAACAACAACGAGATCAAGCTCACCACTAGGGAATGACTCGAAAGGACCTCACCGGTAGGGGGAGTGGGCAAGGGAGAGCTTGCCTGTCAGGCCACGCATGCGTGGAAGGAGCTCACCGACAAGAGCGAGGCCAAGAGAGGAAGCTCGTAATTGCGGCTACAATAAAGCTTGTCGTCGTGGGTGCAGGCATGGCTGAGCCAGAGCTCGCTCGTCGACGCTGGTGCGGGCTAGCCAAAGGTGGAGCTCACCTGACACCTAGCGCTGCCCACATCATAAGACCATGGCTCGTGTTTTCAATGGATGATGACCCATGAATGAATACCAGGGATGTGATCCGTCTGCCGCTTGAATTGGAGGGACAAGCTCACCTACATCTTAGAGAAGTATTCCTCAAAAAGGGTGTGATCCCGTCTTCATCGACTCCCAACCACTCTGGATTGAGGACCGTCCTGTCCAATCCCTCCACTATCCATCAATCAAAATACACGGTTAGTTTCTATATGCTTCATAAAGTTGTATTAAAATGAATGTCTTAATTAACAATATGTAAATGAAAATGTGAATAAATGACACACATGATTAATTTCTAAGAGATAATTCCTTGTGAGCCATTATCAAAGATGAAAGATGAAACTTCCTCAGGAGCCACCAAAAAAGTTCATCTTCCTTCTTAACCATCGCGTCAAGTTTTACAACCCATACACCCTACTGCCGTCAACTTCTGGGGCAATGGAAGCAGTGGCGAATCCAGGATTTTAGCTCAGGGTATGCCATATAAAAAATTTTGTATACGATTTGGTAAAACCATTTAGTAATTCGATGAAAATTGTAAAATTTAAATGTTAATTCGGTATAGATACACTAATTAACACAATAAATCTTAAATTTAAAGGTTAAGTTGAAAACATGCAGATATTATAAAAATGAACAAATCAAACAATATAATGATAGTTGAAGATATATGTGTAAAAGGCTCTATTCATCAATACTACTCCACAGGACCACATCACTATTTTTTAGCGAACGAATAATGTTTTTCTCTCATAACAAATCGGCATAACCTAAATTTTAGCAATGCCAAAGTGAGCAAGAGATTTACCATACTAACTATTTTATTTTTTAGCTAGCTAATATACTTGCTATGAATGTCTTGATTATATCATCCATGAATACCTCAAAAAAATATCCCGCTAAATAGACATGACTAGACAATCATAAAAAAAAGACTACCACCTATCTCATTCTTGAGTTGTCGATCAATATCAGATTGTTTTTATGTCGGGCGATTCCGTGATATCTCTGAATAAGGGAATTGAGATGACTCATTAATGTTAGTAATTACAGTACATGGATGTGACTGCAGACCGCGTCAAGCGTCACCGCGTGGGCCTGGAGGCTGGAAAGGCCGTCTGCCCCAAGTTGCAAAGCAGCACGGCACCAGCAACGTCCGTTCCAATTTTTTTCCACACAAGTTTTTTCATACGATCAGATACATGTATACGTACTTACTGGACTGCAGGCTGGCATACTCCCTCCCCCCTGACATGTCGGCCCTACGCATTATCCCTTTCTTCCTCCTCACTCCATGGCTATGGAAGCCAACTCTGCATGGAAGGGAGCTAGGGCACTAGTGGCTCAATGGATCTTATGTTACTCTATATTCCTAAGAAAGAGGATGCTACTAGACTAGGGGATTATCAGCCAATCTCACTCCTGAATACTTCATTAAATTGGTGACAAAGCTCTTAGCCAATCAGTTACAACAACTAGTGATGAAGCATATTCATAATAACCAGTACGGTTTTATAAAATCTATAACAACTCAATATTGTATTGCGTTGTTTTTTTGAGTATTTGCACACATGTCATCATTCTAGGACAGAAATTAATAGTTAATATAATCTTGAATTGGACTTTGAAAAGGTTTTCGATAAAATTAAGCATCAAGCTACGCTACAGATTATGCAAGCCAAGGGTTTTGGTAACATTTGATTACAATGGATGCAAAGTACTCTCTTGTAACACCCTAAAATTTGAAATAGTAAAATAGATTTGAATTTGAGTTTAATTTGATTTAATTTCAAATCATTTTGTGAAGCATAGAATTAAATATATAAAACTAAAATTAAATTCATGTTAGGGTTCAACTTGAGTGATGCATGTCATGCCTCTGCATTTTCTTGAATTGTTTGATGTTTCAAAACCCTAGAAATTATATTCAAAATCTATATTTGAAAATCAATTTGCAAAATTCATTTCTGAAAATAAAAAGAAAAAGGAAAACCTCACCCTCTCTCTTTCTGGCCCGAGAAGCCGGCCCGGCCTGGTTCTCCCTCTCTCTCTCTTTCTCCCGAAGTGGGCCGCCTCTCTCCCTCGGCCCAGTCCGCCGTGGCCGCCTCCCTCCCTTTCTCTCTCTGGCACCCGGGGCCCGCTTGTCGGCGCTTCTCTTCTCTCTCTGTCTGCCGCTGACACCGTGACCCCACCGGTCAGTTCTCCCTCCTTCCTCTGTTCGTGTCTGGAACGGACACTGCCGCCGCGTCGACGCCGCGTTCGCCGAGGCCGCAACTGCTCCCCCGCGAGTTCCGCGCCCGTGCTCGTGTCCGGGTAGGACTCTACCCCTCAGCCGCTATATATAGCACGCCCCCGCGCCGTTTTCCTCTATCGCTTCGCCTCTGCTCGCATCGCACTGCGCCGCCGTCGAATAGAGCACCGCCGCCGCCGTTCCGAGAAAACCCAGCCACCGTAAGTTTCCCCGACTCTCTCTTTGCGTGCGCGAGTCCGCGGAACATCTCCTCCCCCTCTTTTCCCTCTTTTCCGTGCTCGGATGGGCCTCGCCGCCATTCTGCCGAGGTCCGCCGCTGCGGTTCACCGCCGTCAGGCCTCCTCCGTCCCAACCAAGCTCTGCCAGTGCCCGCAATAGCTTCGCCGCGTCGCCCTCATGCTCCCCGAGCCGTTTCCCGGCTGGATTAGCCACCCACGCCCTCATCTGCCGTGCGCCGCCACACACCGAGCACCCGCCGCCGCTGTTCCGCGCCGTCGAGCATCTCCGTCCGTCCCCAAGCCTTGCCATGGCTCTGGGCGTGTTCTCCTTCGCATCCTCGATCTCCCGGTGCTTTCAGATGGGGAAACCGAGCACCCTAGCTCGGGATCGATCTACGCCGGCGAGCTTTCGTCTCGGCCGGCAATGGAACCGCCGTGCGCCGCCCATCCCGGCCGCCACGCCGCCCGCCTCCTCTCTCTCCTTCCTCTGGATCTAATCTGATCCATCCATCTTGAATCCTACGCTTCAGAGAACCCGATACCCCTTCGCCTGCCCCTTTTGCTAAAGAGCCCCTGCTCTTTTTCCCCTCTGAACCCGCAGTCCAAAGCGTCATGGGCCTTTACGTTTTTCCATCGGGAAAACGTATTCCCTTTATCAGATCAGTTTTATTCAAAAATAAAATAAAACCCTAAACTTCAGTTTTGCCTCTAATCTTTAAATAGCTATATTTTCTTCGTTTTAAACCCAAACCGACCCGTTCGAGTTGCGTTAGATCCGTATTTTTATGCTCTATCTAGTAGTATAGATTTCACCTATGTTAATTACTTTTGAAAATCAAGGAAAATTACTTTGCTAATGCTTAATCTTGCCCTTTTCAAAATCCCGTTTAATCTATAACTTCTTCGTTTTAGATCCGATTAGTGCGATTCTCGTGTCTTTGTGATCGTAGTAAAGTATAGATCTGTTTTATAACCTTTTCAAAGTCTCTTTATTGTTTATGGTGTAATGTTATGATCATGTCTTATTTGCTTCGTGTATGATTGTTCGGATGATTGCGTGGTGATGTTGATCGAGTACAGCCGGTGAGACCTTCGGTGACCAAGAGTTCTTTGCAGCAGATCAGGATCACTAGGAGCTTTGTGATCAAGGCAAGTTTAACATGGGATCATCCTTGTTACCTATTCACCATAATTCAATCTAGTCATATTGCATGTGTCTAATTTGATTCCTATTAGATCTATACCATAGCTTTGTTATCCTTTACCTTGTCACCATGGGTTTACATGCATATGGGTAGCTTTGCTATGCTTTACAATAATGGATCTTGAGATGAATCTTGACTAATGATATATGCAACAATGAGATAAAACTGGCTTTTGTAGCAACATGGAATAGGACCCCACTGTAGGGCAAAAGCTGGGATTTCTAATACAACCACGAGTGCTATAATGGCTCTGGCTTTAGTCAAGTATAAAGATTCGTACTAGCATGTTGGCAGTTTGTGAAAGGCACCATTGCCGAGCTGGTTGCAGGGCATGTTCTAGGGTGGTTACCGCTTCGAAAGGTACCATCGAGTAGAGGCTTTGCATACCCCTTGCCCGTGGGTCCGTAGGGTCTATCAACATGTTAGGAAGACTTTTGAAAGACTTCATAGTGTTCCCTACCCACTCACCTTGGAAGTGTTATGGGAGTTATAAACCCGGGCATATGGGTAACATGGCTTGTGGGTAAAGTGTATAACCTCTGCAGAGTGTAAATCTATCATGATAGCCGTGCTCACGGTTACGAGTGGCCTGGAAAACTCACAGTGTAGATGATCATGTTGTTTAATTGTTAATGATGTTAATTAATCTTATCATGTGGATCATAATTGGGCTATGCATAACTAAAGCTAAGTGTTGGTAAAACTTGACCAAGTTAAAAGCAATCGCAGTATAGACAGTGTCAACCTTTTGAGCTTCATAACCCTATGTTACTCTTGCTGAGTATGTAAGTGCTCACTCTTGCTTTCTCAACCCCTTCAGATGGCTATGAAGACTACCGTGAGGAGTACTAGGCTAGTGGTCAACCAGTCGGCGTTCCCTGTGAAGTGGAGCTTCGTCGCGAGAGTTATCTTTATATTCCGCTGTTATGTTATTTAAATATTATTCGTTATTTAATAAGCACTCAGTGATGGTACTATTCAAAGATTTGTCGACTTATGTGTGTGATTGATCTTTGGGCACACATGAGTTATTCATATTCAATTTTATCCTTAAAGTTGGGTGTGACATCTCTTCTGGTACTTCAGCATTTTTGCTAAATGGTGTGTCGGTAGAGTAAGACCGGCGAGCCATTGTCTTCCCTTCTCTTTATTTTAGTAACAAATTTCCTTCAATCTCTTTTGAATAAATCAAATTACATGGGCCTCATGCATTTGCCAACCCTTTACAGCATAGTGAGGATTTTTCAATTATTCAATGTGTCGACGACACATTGATTATCATTGAGGGCTAGCAATTAGCTTTTCTTTCTCAAGAGCCTTTTCAATTCTTTGGCTACTTACATTAGCACTATCGGAGACGCGTTCTTTACCAAGTGCTAGAGATTTTGCCAAGTGTATTATATCGGGCACTCGACAAAGAGATAGTTTGCTGAGTGTAGAGAGCAAACCCTGACACTCGGCAAACTACCTCGCACTACTAGGAGCAAACTACCCTGAGCATGTCTTTCAACAGAAATAGCTGGGGCAGGCCCCCACACATAAAAAAATGAGTTCCATAGTCCTAGTTGTCACACTACTAGACATAGGGTAGGGTAATTGGTGGTGTTTCCCTTGTTGACATGCATCACACACATGATTATTATGATCTCTAACAGAAGGAAGATTGTGAAGGCTAAGGACATGCTAAACAACTGAAGTAGATGCATGACCTAGCCTATGATGCCACAAAGAACTAGAAGGCTTGATAGCTCCAAGCCCCTACTTATTTGAACTTGACTTGAAAGGATAAAGTCCTCCTTCACATCTTCCGTTGTGTTGGATTCTCTTCGTTTGTTGTTCCTTTATGAAGAAGTGGTCAAGATGAAATTGAAGGTATGCATTATTATCACGAGCAAGGCGATTGACAGAATGTAATTTTTTGCTAGACTTAGGAACATGGAGAATATGTTTCAATTGAAGTGAACTAGAACTAGTTGGGGAATGCAAAACGCTATGACCAACATAATCAATCTCCATACCGGCTCCATTTGCAGCATGCACCTGATCACCACCCATGTACTTGTCATGGACGGTGAGCTTGTCCAATTCTCTAGTGATGTGATCCGTCGCACCAGAATCCATGTACCAATTAGTGTCTACCCCATATGAGGTAGGGGCAGACGAGGCACTCTTGGACGAAGAACCAGTATAGCTTGCATCAAACCTCTTGTAGAATCTTACTGCAAAATGTCCTTCCGTTCTGTAGACTTGACAAAATACACCATGTTGATAGTTGGGACCATGACCGCGACCACCGCCACGACCAGAGCCCCAATTGAAACATCCACGGTTTCGCCCGCCGCCGTTGCCTCCACGGCAACGAGCCTGATGCTGGTTCTGATAGCCACCACCACGGTCCCCTTTGGACATTAGATTTGCAGACGACTGATTCTGGATGCCACCTCCATTGCGCAGATCAATGTGTTGTTCATGACTCACAAGTTGTGTGTACAACTCGCTCACTGAGATGGGATCTGACCGCGTAGAGACGGTAGACACCACCGAGTCAAAGGGTTCATCTAAGATCGTCATGATGTATGAGATGAGGTCTTCATCTTCAATCTTCTTGACAGTCGACATCATGTCGTCGGTCAAGCCCTTCATCTTGTCGTAGTACTCAGCAATGGTGGAGGATCCCCTCATCGCAGTCGCCAACACCATCCTGGTGGCGATGATTCGCGCCTGGACTGAGAGGCAAAAAGGCCTTGAATGCCAGCCCAAGCGCCCGCCGCAGTGATCTTGGTGTTGACATGACTGAGAATTTCCTTGGAGAGAGACATCAGGAGGTAACTGAGAACCTGCTGATCATGTGCCACCCATATGGCATGGTTGGGGTTGGGCACTGCCTCGTCCTTTGCTTCAACATTCTTGGCGGTGATGAACTCCACCGGGGGATGAGCATCAGGCTTGATATAGCCAGCGGCATGAGCACCCTTGATCACAGACAGGACTTGCGCCTGCCATGATTGAAAATTGCTCCGAGTGAGCTTTTCGGTGACTAGAATGAAGGCAAGGCCAAGGGAGATGCCAAGGGCAGCGGTGGCGGTGGAGGAAGAAGGCACCGCCATGTATTTCTTTTCCATGGGGAAACCCTAGCTCTATGATACCATGTGAAATATTGAGGGAACGAGGTACCGATTCAGGTCCTCGGCTACGTGTTAATAAGGACGGGGAACAGCCCCCCGTCGGTGGCTTACATAGAAGGATATCCTTCAATCAAGGATTTGATAGATTACAAGGGAGCAAGATCCTATAATCAAGGACATGAAAGCTACCCACATATACATTGCACCTAGACAGACTAGGTATTGTTACACAATCATACATCTAACAGCGTCTAACAGCGTCCACTTATATGTCCGTCTTCTGTACTGTTTTGGTATATGTACATATAGGTACATTTAATTTGTACATACCTGTATCAGTGTCATTCACATGATGCAATCAATGAACAAGATATATATAACGGTATTTGTAGAATAATGCTGGGGCTCACTCATGGCGAGCAGTTTACGAAGATATAAAACTTATGAAATGTCATAGGACAAGAAATTGAACCATCTTTGTAAGCACAAAGAGCACAAGGTGTGATTCTTGTTTGTCACTAAAAAAGCACGAGGATGAAGGTGCAGACAAACGCTGGCAGGCAGGGCAGTGAAGGGAATCTGAAGCCAAGGATGCCACGACGTCACTGATCGTACACGTTATTGTTGATTGTTTTCCGTAAAAAAAAGGCTGTCCAATAGGCTGAGGTTTCATTTAATTTGTGGAAGCATCTCAGCTCGTCAGCAGCGTACGTCTGTTCTATCGGCATCGATACTATCGATCTGGTAATAATAAGCAGCAATGTCTTTAGCCGAGACCAATCAATATGTCCCTTACAGCATATATACTCGATGGGATAGCACTTGACGAACAAGTTTAGCCGGTGTCCAGATCCTAGCGGACAAGAAATCTACATATATATATGTCAAAGTCAAAAGAAACATACACTTGACTGCCGGTTATCGATAACTTTGTGTTCGACGGCGCACTACTCACACCGGAGAACCAGAAAATTTTCAATTCCTTGCTCCCACTCCCAGACAAAAATTGAACTATGCTGCTTAATTAGCAGGCGAAATTGGCACGTAGAAATTGGAATGGGGACACGCATGGTTGCTTTTACCATTCTCAAGAAAATATCTTATATCATTTTTTATAATGTGTCTATGCTAAGTTCATGTGGCGTGTGATATATTTACTTTTTGATATTGCTCCGCCCCAAGATATAAATGATCTATTCGTTAGGTGGTCAAAATTATCAAATAAGCAAAATAATACATTGTTATTAACAGTAGCATCAACACTATGTTGGTCGATATGGTTAACCAGGAACGAGGTTGTTTTTGACAAATGTAGACCAAAATCTTTTTTCAGGTTCTTTTCAGGGGAACACATTGGCTAAGGCAGTGGGCAAGATTGCAGCGGCATGATGCTCTACGGGGTCAGCTGATCCTCATCGGACGGCATCTAGAGACGTTAGCTTTGCAATTTTTTAGCTCCAATGGATGATTATCTACAAGACATGCATGTTGGTCAGGCATAGTCATAAACTTATTTGTTTCGGTTCGGTTGTACGTTTTTAAGTCACAGGACGAACTTTTATAATAATAGGTCTGATTCTATCTTTTGATAGAAGAAGCCGGGTATGAGCTATCCATTATCTAAAAAATTAGCAGGCGAAATGTTAACGTATTCGTTTTCGTGGATGATCGAGCATCAGGCCAAACGGTTGGAACGGGGCCAGACAGTCCGAACTTGAGTTAATTATATTAGGGATATTCCGCCAAGCTAGGATATGATTGGCATGCTACTGTTTCTTAAGTTTTTTTTTCTTGATCCCAGGCCATTACGATTATCTAAGTTTCGAGAAATATCATTATATATAATTTATCTTATCGGAGATGATCTACCATTATAGCTAGTTTCATCTCTCTACATCCATGTTATTTTCTACACACCTAATATATGTGTACAAATTAAAAGCTCACTGTGAGACACGTATGCTTACAAGAATGTCAATGCGCGTTAAGTCTCCGCTTCCTTCGTTAATTAGACTTAGGCCACCGTCGCTCGCTCTCTTTCCTTGGTTAGACGTCGCTCTCTTTCCTCCGTTAGACTCAGGCCACGTACCGTCGCTCTCTCTCTTTATTTCTCCCATCTCCATTCCGCTGCCTCGGCGATGAACCCTAGCTCGTCGTGACAAAGATGGAAGGAGGCGGCGAACACGATTGAAGTGCGCGGCAGCAGTGGTGCAGGTGGCGACTATGCAGGGGGAGGTTGCTAGGAAATTAAGGGAGTGTTTGGTTACAGCCCCCTAAACTTTAGTAGTTAAACTTAGGTGATTTTAGGCCCTAAACTACCAAACACCTCCCTAAAGTGCCCCCTAAACTTTAGTTGATACACTAAACTTTAGGGGCATTAAACTTGGACCACTAAACTTTAGGGGATAAACCAAACATGCGTCCAAACAGTTTGAACCGGACGACAGTACGTAGTTGAGCTAGGGATATTCGAGCAACAAATAATGGCAAGCTGCAGTTTGAACCGGACGACAGTACGTAGTTGAGCTAGGGATATTCGAGCAACAAATAATGGCAAGCTGCTAGTAGTATGGGCCTTTTCCTTTTTCTAATGTATGGATAGGCTCGCAACTGGGCCTTTTGTCCCGGCGTGCATCGATAGTTCGATACCTACGGTACGGTGCTATGCTATATATTATAAGTCCGCCACCCCAATGCAACCCTGGGCAGGGGCTTTTCTTCTTGGTTCTTGCACGACACGATGATAATGAAAGCGTCGGCTTCATTCAGTCCGAGCCTGCCTCCTCCTCCTCTGCCTCTGTCTTGTCGCACCAATGGAGGTCGAACTTCCATGTGCATATCTGCCGGAGCAAGAACTGCCGCATCATCAGTAGGCACCAGCTCTAATAAGGTCAGTCTTCCCAGCACATCTCTCTCATCACTACTCTGCATGCCTTAGCTTGCTCCTGGTGATTCTTGCGCCGGAACATTTTTCTCCTCCTCTTCTTTCAGGATGCCTTTGTCTTGGTGAACTCCTGGTTCATGTTTCGTCACGATGGACAGAGCATCCAGGGGCCTAAAGGATGATTGCCGCAGCAGATTTCTCGTTGTGATGGTTGATGCAACTTCGATTTATGATCAAGCTCTCAAACCCTCGACGGTTAATAACTTCGGTAAAACCAAACCCAAGCAACCCTTTATATACTATATGACCAAAAGTGGCGACACGGACAATACTATACTGGCTTTCTTTGAGAGCAATTTCGCACGGTGATTGAACTGGTGAAAGCATTGAGATACACCCGAAGATTGAAGGGCCTAACCGGTATGATTTCCCGAGGGG
>CM039120.1:19853759-19899472 GCA_022036555.1 Microstegium vimineum | reverse complement strand
TTTGAGCACCATATAGGTGTAATGTGGTACTGCCATTAGCTTTGCGAGTGCCGGTCGGCCGAGGATTGCATGGTAAGCTGTTTAGAAGTCAGCGACCATGAAGTTGATATTCTCGATTCTGAAGTGATTCTGGTCGCCAAGTTGTACCGGGAGCGTAATTTGTCCTACTGGTGTGGATGCCTTGTCTGGGACTATACCCCAGAAAGGGAAGTTTGCCGGCAGGAGGTCCTTCTTTGAATAATCGAGCTGGCGGAATGCTGGAGTCGTCCTTCTTTGGTCTTTTGTCGCCTTTTTGTCTTATCGCCGCCTCAAGGAGATCGCACTCGCGCATAGAGTGCCTAGAGTACCTGTGTATGGGACATGGGCCGTCAAGGATCCTTTCATAACTAGCGTCATAGTCTATTCCTGATTTGGTGCTCGGGTTGGCAAAGCAGTGGTCGTTTCGCCTGTAATCATACCTCCGCGAGTGGCACTCGGAGTTGTCGGATCGGTAGTTCCGTTGATAACCAGCTCTTCCATTGCTGAGGTGGTCTGGTCGGCGGTCTTTGTCCCTTTTGCGTTCTGGGGAACAGAAGTGGCGTCGCCCACCCTTCCTCCTTCGCGCGGCGTCGTCTTGGTTGGTGTGGGGGATTTCTGCCGAATTATTACTGAGCTCGTCAGCCGATGGATCGCTAGAAAAGACGAGAATCGCTTTCGTCTTGTTATCGCAGGGGGTGCTGCCGGCCGAGGCTAGGAGAATCATTCTCCCGAAACCTGGGGGGGCTCTGTGAAGTTACTAGTCGACCTGGAGGGATCAGGTGTTTTAGGCCTCCCGGAATCAACCGATCCTGAAGAGGCCGTGCCTACAAGGGATATTGCCTGGTCGGAGTCGTCGGAGATTGGGGAGATGATGACGGTGTTCACGATGGGTGCAAGGTAAATCTGGTCGGAGATCAGTCGATGCGTTTGGCGCTGGAAGACGGCGGCCTGATTACCGATCCCATAGGGTATCATTAGGGAGGGGCGAATATCCCTGGTCATCGTGACCATTGTCTTCGGCGGAGACCTATGGCGGTGTGGTCGGCGACCGTGGTGACCTGGAAGTCGGCGTCGCGCCGTCTGGACGAGGTCGATGCAGCTGACGATTCCGGCGTTGGCGCGATCGACGATGCCGATCAGGTCGTCGATGTTGACGTCTTTGCGCGGGCGGTACTTCGGTATGATGGGGCGACATGGAGATGGTGGAAAACTTACCCCGCGCGGCGTGGATCCGATGGTCCAAGACATAGATCCAATCTGGATCACGGTGCCGGGCGCCGGAAGGACCATCGATTTTGGGAAGGTGACCGCTTGATGAGCCATGAAGTCGATGCACACACCGCCTTCCTGGCGCGCCAACTGTCGACGAAATATGTGTCGCAGTCTACCTGGGGGATACCCCACGATAGTAGATTGTTAGGCGGAGGTGTGGCGACGGCGATCAAGCGTAACACAGAGAGCGTAGACACAGTGATTTAGACAGGTTCGGGCCGGCAACCGCCGTAATACCCTACGTCTTGTGTTCTGGTGGCTAGATTGATCTTGTATATCGGGTTACAAGATCTATAGAGGATCTGAGAGAGGTTATCTTAGGTTTTTTGAGGGGGTCCCTTCTCGCCTTATATAGTCGGGGAGCAGGGTTACAATTTCCATATCCTAACAGATTACGATCGGTTCCCTATGGCCAGGGATCCGAGACTATCTACTAGGATCTTCCTTGGCGAGCAAGTCTTCTTAGGAGTCTTTAGCGAGCACGACGGGCTGGTCGCGTGCCGCAAGGCCTCATGGGCTGGGTCGTCTCTTGGTCGGCAGGCCCAAGAAAGTCCCTGGGGATATGTCGAGGTTATATCCCCAACAAACACATGGTGGATAAGTACCATGTATGTTCAGTTTTATGATGAGTAATCGTTCAGCACTAGAGTGTTTCAGTTTGAGTGGCTTACCCTAACCCTTTGCGAAAGAGAATGTGTGTCTGTCTATCGGCTTGTGGTGTGTAGGTGCTATGCCTAGTGACAGTGGTCAATGGTGTGGAGAAGGTCAAGTAGAGGCTTGCCGTGCTGATGGACGGAGAGCGGTGAAGGGCGGAAGCGGCGCTCGGACTGAGGGACCATGGGCGCCGGCGAACTAGCTATGGTGGCTAGTGCTTGGCACCGGCAAGTGCGACAATACATGGAGGTAGACCGAGATGACCGAGTCAAGATGGAGGACGAGCGGGTCGAGCGGAGGCTCATGGGACTCGGAGTCCGACCGGGCGAGGACAAGGTGGCTCGAGTCGAGCAGTTTGGTGGTTTGGGCCTCAAAACTCAGGGTTCGGTAGTTGAGCCCAAAGCTACTGGTGGCGGGTTTCCTGGGTTTGGGCATCAAAACCTAGGCGGAGCTTCCGAGGAAGCGGGGATGGCACGTGGTGGAATCCTGGAGGTTGCATCGAGGCGACGGCAACTCCCGGCAGGAAGCGGGGCCATCCATTCAAATGAGTGGCTGAGAGTTACCGATTTGAATTACAATGTCTTAGGGCTAGGTAATTCGGTCATGTATCTAAGGGAGTCTTTGGGAAATAGCCAAAGCCCGTTAAGTAGGGGATGAAGGGGTATCCCTCATCCCACCTCTTGAGCCCTAATCATTTGCCCAACCTCTCTCTCTCTCTCTAACCTCTGTCTAGTTCATGAGGCCCCTAGGTTGATCTCTCCAACCTTTGTAAGAACTCGCAAATCTTTTGGTGGGAATCGGAGGCCTTACCCTCCATAGGCCATTGCGCCTTTGATTTCGTGATCGAGTCCCTGTTTTGTTTGTGTTCTTCGTGTTTTGATTTTTTCTCTCCTTTGATCCTGAGTTGAGATCTTTTTCGATGGAGTAGTTCTTGCAAATACGTTTGAACCAAGTTGTTTGTAATCGTGAGGAGCATCTTTGCACCGAAGGGTTTCTCCTCAAACCTCACGAGTACGTAGATCGGGCAATTTCTTTGCAGAGTTCTTCGTTCTTGAGTTTTCCCCAAAATTTGTTCTCTCCCCATTACTCTAAGCCAAATTGAGCGATGATTTCTTCGGGATAGCTCCCCAACTGTATAAGGATCATGCCTACAAAGTTTGGTTGCAGTTGGTGTTCATTTGGTTGAGTTTTGGGAAGATTTGGCGGAGTGGAATCGGTTTTTCGCGGGTTTCTGCATTCTGTTCGGGAGCTCCGGACTAAGCTCCGGACTACCTTGCATAGGCTCTGGACTATTAGCCATTAGTCCTATGGTCTTGCCAAGGGAGCCAGCCGAGCAGCCCCAAGCTCCGGACCAAGCTCCGGACTAGTCCTACGGTGGCGTCGGACCATGTGTCCGGAGGTTGGGGCGTACTGTGTTGGTCTTTTGGGAGAAGGAATTTCATTGGACCAAGCTCCGGACCTTGTCCATTGGTCCTGAGAAGCTCCGGACCAGGCTTCGGACCAAGCTTCGGACCTTGTACAATGGCCCTGTGGTCTTGACTGAAGTGGTCCTGAGGTCCCTGTCGGTCGCTGTTTTGGCCCTTTCTCCCTGTCCGGACTCCGAATTGAGTTCCGTTTGTTGCGTTGGTTTCGTAATCACGCAGGGAACTTGATGAAGCACTTGTGATACCAGTTCTCATAAGTATTTTTGGGTGAGCTCTCTTCTCTTCTCTCTAGGGTTTGAGAGCCTCACTATCGGTGTCTCGGTCTGAGTTTTTGGTTTCCGGAGGATCTGTTGTACCTCTTGGTAATCACCACAGGTATCCACGCTCTCTAGGGTTGTGATCTTGCTGGTGGAGTAAGCTTGCTTTCTGGGGTTATTTTTGGGAAGAGTGACCCAAATATTTCGAGAGAAATTTGAGGCTCCCATTCACCCCCCCCCCCACCCCCCCCCCCCCCCGGCTCTGGTCTCCGTTCTTGGTCCTTCACTCTCTCTGAAGTCGCCGAGTGACAGATCTGTATTAAAGAGCTTCTCGGAATCTAGCCCCAGTTTTGGGATGATGTGTGCTAGCATCAGGTTGATATTGGCACCGCCATCAATTAGTATTCTCCAGACGAATCTTTTGTTGATGTGTCCTAAGATGTACAGTGCCTTCAGGTGCCTATGCTTAGTGGGCTTACCGAAGACTGCCTGGAATTAATGCGTGAGCATGCTGGCCTGTCCTCCAAACTCTGACTCGCCAAAGTCGGAGTAGACTCCGGTGTCCATTGGTGTTTTGTACCGCACATGTGGGAAGAAATTAGCTACACGACCCGCTGCATCACGTCGCCTCCTGTTAGCTCTCTGTCGTCGGAACCTCGTCTTCTGAGTCTTGGTCAGCCCCCTGGGCCTTTGATATGCTTGGTGCCTGCCAGGCAGGCCTGTTCGAGACTGGGCGCGGTCTATACTGATAACTTCAGTACTGGGCCAACCGCGAACACCATCTTCGATGACAAGCCGATTCCCCTCTTTATATTCCACTTGTCCCCGAGTGAATCGGCCATCATCTTGGAGTCCTCTGTACTCTTCGAACTGTTCATTGCACCTAGGACGGTTATCCCTGGTAGGCAACTTCAGATCCTTGTTGAGGCAGTACACAAAGAACGAGAAATTCTCATGCACGTCGATCGGATCCACAGCTCTAGAGTGCTCTGCTAGCGGTTTCTTCTTTTTGTCTTCTTCGTTTCGACGCCTCCACCTTGCCTGGACAGTAGGCAGATAGTCGGCGCCAGGTGGATCTACTATCCCGTTCAAGACGAGCAAGGCTCTTTCTCTCTTCATCCTTCTCGGGATTTTTCCTCAAATTCTTCCTCGGTCACCAGGGAGTTTGGACCGAGGGCCCTTGGCCTCTCATCTCGGGTTGGGTGTGAAACTTCAACTTTACCCTTGTCCATGTCTGCTGATTGTGGTCCCACCGAGCGTGCCAAAATCTGTTGACGCCAAAAATGGGGCTTCCGGCATCAGCACTGCGTAGGGCCTGCGGAGACCGTGCAGCAGCAAAGTTTGATCTCCTGGACCCCTTAAGCCACTTCGATGATCGATTCCAGGCGTGCCAGTCAATTTTACCTACAATTGACAAGGAGATGAAACGTTAAATTATGGAACCTCTCATATAGCCGATGAATGTAGGAGACTGACTAAAGAGTCAACTCTGAATAGGATTAGATATAACAATGGTGCACGAATGGCTGTCATAAGATATCAAGCGTAAGGTACGTAAATAGCCGATCATGCGGTGAGATTAAGGTAAAGATGCGATGCATTCAACATTATCGTCATCGAACTACCAAATCTAATGAGTATACCGGATAAAGATTAACCATCAACAGAGGTGTGTTCCCATGCAGCCATGATGACAATTAACCCGATAGCATTGGGGTGTTTCCATGCAGCCTGTTGACACAAAAAGCGTCGAATCTGCGAACACCTCGGGCTTATACCCAAACTCGATATTCAAAGGTGTGCCTATCGATTTGACCAATTAATCGACAAGGACGATAACTAGAACAACGATGAATGAGACGACGGCGATGCGCCCGGACGTCAAGGCTCAGATTGCTCAAAAAGCGGAACTTGCGAGGTAGACGGAGATCTTGTAGATGCAGCCCATCGAGATCGTAAGAACTCGTAAGTAAACTAGAACTAATTCGATAAAAGTAGATGCTGGAAAAGTAGATAAAAGTAATAGATTTGTATTTGATTGATTGATTGTCCTTTTCACGCCGACCCTAAGTACATATTTATACTTCGGTAAGGAGGAGTTGTACACAAACACGACTCATACATAAACAAAACTCCTACTTTTAAGGAAATAAATGACTCGTGCAAGAGTCGGACTCGAACTAATATAAACAAATACTAGCATATAATCACTAGTTTCCATGTCCATCTTTTTCATGATGAAACTTTCCATCGGTAGACTCCTTTAATCTGCAACTTTCTTCTATTGCCATCGGCATCCTCCTGCTGACGTCAGCTACATCATCTCGCATCCATCGGTAATATTCCCGATCGGCAATGTTCTCCTGTTTCCATCGGCAACACCCTTCTGATCAACCAATATCTTCTTTCGTTTCTTCAATCTCCTGTTTCCATCGGCAATCCAATTGGTGGGATTCTGATGCCGATAAGGAAAAGCAACTATCTCTCTACCGATCAGTGTAATTACCCCTCTACCGATCAGTGTATCCGGTTCATATTGACACGTACGAAAAACGGTGTCAACACATGCCCCCCAATTTCGGAGTATAAAATATCTTATGCACCGAAATTTGCTCTATTGTAATCTTTCCCTCCAAAATACCGCTGCCATTTCGATTACCGCGCGTTGTCCCTGTAAATTATCAACAACTCCTGCAACTGTAGCATAAATAGTTACAATTCCTCGATCACTGCACAAATCGACGTGATATCCTTCCATATTCCTGCTCAGTCAAAAAAGAAAAACTAGAAAACGCCCTTTAACCTAGGCCTATAAAGACCACCGTTCGTCCTCTCTTTTACCCTGAGCTCACATTTTCACCTTCATCCCAACGTCATCTCCAAAGAGCGCTACTCCAGCGGCGGTTCTTCTTCTTTCATCAGGAGGTACGACCCTTGCAAGAATTCTTCTTCAATGGCGATCAACTTCACTGCTTTCACGGTAATCTTTATTCTTTCCCAGTCGTATACATTGTAGTTTTATCCTTTTTTTAGAGTACTGTAGTTTTATCCTTCCGCATTGCTTTTCAATCCCTTCTCTCTTCTTCTCTTTGCTTTCTGGATCTAGGAGATGCGCAACAAAATAGTGATCCCTACCGATCAAGAACATCTCTGCTGTTTAGGCCCAATGGGGAATGTCGATCCAACCAATCTCATCAACGCAAAAACCAACCGCATCCCTTTTAGATCCGAGCATTTCGATCTAGGGCTATGGACAGACACCTTTCGCTCCTGGCCCAAACCTACCAAAGTGTGGAAGAACTGGTACCTTAGGATAGCCAGATCACAACAACTCTATTGGTCAGAGCGCAATATCGACCAGTGCATCAGACTCTCCATTGCCGATATGGCAAAAAATGAAAATATGATGATTGCGGCTTCTTACTTCAGGTCCGATACAATGAACGCATTTTTATTCAGACACGGACCAGCCACCCCTACACTTGCTGATGTACATATGCTTACCGGCCTCGACGTTTCTTCTGCCGATCCTGCCACTCTTTTCTGCAGGAAGTCTGAACGTCGGGTAAGCACCCGTAATATCGGTGGTTGGACCGGATACATCCAAGAGTACCAGAAGACTGGATCGGTAGCCCCAAGGGAGCATGCCACCTTCCTTAACATGTGGTTGGAGAAGTTTGTTTTCTGCGGCAGAACAGTCGGACCTACCAACATGTATCTTCCCGCAGCAGAGCTTCTGGCTGATGGAGGATTTCCCCTTAGCCGATACCTCCTTGGTTTAGTTTATCGGCTTCTACATCAAGTATCGGAAAAATTACTACTTGGCGAACCCATCGGCAACCTTGGAGGTCCTTGGTGGTTCATCAACCTGTGGCTGAATGCCCATATGCACAAATGTCTCCAATTTGATCTGTTCAACCAACAGTTTCCAAGAGACATATCTGAAGACTATGTCTTTGACGATGATGAATCGGCAACCCGTTCCCCACTCAATTTTGGGGAAGCCATGATAGTGCTACCAGGAATCGATCCCAATGTCGATCAATTCGGCATGTTCTTCCAGAGGCTCTACTACAGAATCTCTGCTGCGGAACGAGTCTGGTGGCCTTATGTCGATGAAGACAACCGATTTCCACTCTCCTTCAACCTTACCAATGGAAATATACCACAAAACGAAGCAATCATGAAGGCCACCCTCATTCCTCGAGCTATTCCGGTTAACGTTGTTGGGACCGGGAAGAACTCTCATCCATCATACGAGTTCTATTATCCATCGGCAGCAGCAAGACAGCTAGCATTCGGTCAATTGCCGATTAACTTAGCTATGTCAATGTGATTAAACCAAGAGAGGTCATCTCCAGTGCTATGGATTGGAATAAAATTGTCACTCTCTCTCCTCATGCCGATGTAGCCAACATCGACTTATCTTCTTGGGTGCTGACATCCTTTATTACCGAATCATACAAGTCCTGGTGGCAAGAGTGGAAAGACCAACTATTTGCTCCATCATCACACTACTATCGGCACTTGATTGATGCTGATAATATCATACCCGATGACACGGTAAGCTTATTTCCGATACTACTTTGTTAACTTTTCAAATGTATCGGTAACTAACCCTCTGTTGACAGGTTAATGATTTGATCCCCAAAAAGAGCAAGAGCGGCAAACACTTCAACTTGCGACCGATGAACCCTACATCGACAATTGGCAGCAAGGCCCCTTCATTGTCTACCCTTATGCATCACAAGGTAGTTCCCAAGGTTACTATCAGAACTCGGCCATTACCAACCGATGATGCTACCACCGTTGCCACCGTTTTGGCACAAGCCTTCACGGTAACAAGTCTTCATTTATCTGTATCGATCATAACATGTTTAATCGACAATTTTTACTCAATTTGCACCAAATTTTCTTCTGCAGCAGACAAGTTCATCGGCAGCCGTCCGAAGTGTACAAACTTCCATGGCTCAACCTGCCGATGTCTCCCAAGTGCAACAGCCCAAATGCCGAGGCTCATCAAGTGCTGCCCCCAAACCAAAACGCCCAAAGCTATCAGCTCCAACTGCATCTCCTCAAGCTCCTGCTGATACGCCAACACTGGGGCCAGCATCGGCGCCTATCCCTGAGCAATCATAGGCTGAGATTCCTGACAAAGGGACAGCACCATCGCCGCAAAAGATAGATGCAACAATAGAAACAACATCGACATCGGTACCAGCATCAGTACCGGACGAAATCCCTGACCAGGAGACAGCAGCATCGCCACAGAGGTCAGCCACAATAGCGGAAGCAGCACCGGCATCAATACTAGCACCAGCACCAACCGTCTCTCCTGCCGAAGCAAGTTCATCGGCAACTATTGTCGATCCTCTAGATACGGTCGCATCAGCTACTCTGTCAAGTCAAAGGCGAGCAATCGCTCTAAAGCAGGTAAACTGAAGACATTTATCATAAACTTGAAAGACACAAGCTTCTAACTGACAAATTTTAACTCTTTATCCTTTCAGGCCCAAGACTCTCCCAACAGTCTATTCTCCTTCGCTATCAACATTCCAGACGACGCCTATGAAGAAGAAGATTCTACTCAAGCTTCGACTGTCCTATTGGTAGAAATGAAATCCAAACTTGAAGCTTTGCTGCTCCTACTGCAACAAAACACATCCCAATTGGTTCAAGACTCCAGTGCAGTAAGGGTGGCTTTCAAGGAAATTCAAGATCAACTGTCTGCCGATATCGAAGAACCACTCTTCCAAGCGGCTTTCCTTGAGTGTCGGCAACTTCAATACAAAAAGGCTTCAGGTCGTATTGCCGATAGAGCCGCTCAAGTAAAACTTGAAGAAGAAATCTTCAAGTTCAAGCAGATCGTGGACGAAAATCATAAGGACATCAGACGTCTAGATGCTTCTAGTACCGAGCTCGAACAAGAGATTGCTCGCCTATCATCACAGAAAGAAGAACTGTTGGTCGAATTGAAGAGGATAGATGAAGCTTTGAATTCGGCCACCCAGAAGAAGATCCAACTCCCTGTTATGACCAAAGCTTTGCAACAAGAGAGGGATGCCAACGCTCGTGAAGCTCTTCTGCTGAGGAGAAAAATCAAGACAGTTCAGGGTACTGCCGATGACGACGTTAAAGAGATAGAGGAAGCTGACCAAGTTCGCCTTCGTGCGATTTCATCTATTCAAACCCTGTTCTAATTTGTTACATTTGAACTTGATAACTGACCCGTCTGTAACATAACGTTAACGCTTTTCTACCGATGTTTTGTACAACTGTCATTAGTATTTATATTTACATCGTTTCATGCATCCATCTAGATACTAGGATAATACCTCTTCAAATATTTACCATTTATTACTCTGGAAAACGCAACTCCTTCCAGAGTTTCCAAAATATAAGCATTGCCAGAAACAGACTGATTTATCTGAAAAGGACCTTCTCAATTAGGAGACCACTTTCCAAACTTCGAACTTTTAGTCCCAATCGGTAAATTTAGTATCCACACCAAATCACCATCGGCAAATTCTTTTACTTTCACCTTCTTGTTATACCATCTGGCAACCCTTTTCTTGTTCTCCTCGATATTGATTAGAGCTCTTAGCTGATGACCTGCTAGGTCTTCTAACACATCCTTCATAAGGATGTCATATTATCGGCTGCTAACTGGTCTTGGGAAAACAATCGTCTAGAACCATTTTTAATTTCCCAAGGTAGGACAACATCATGTCCGTATACCAACTGATATGGTGAAACCTTAATAGCACCATGACACGCCATCCGATACGACCACAAAGCTTCATTCAGCACTGTATGCCACCTCCTAGGGTTCTCTTCAATCTTGCGCTTGATAAGCTTGATTATTCCCTTATTAGTTGCTTCGGCCTGACCATTAGCTTGGGCATAATAAGGATAAGAATTCAACACCTTGAACCCCATACCGATAGCAAATTCATCAAACTCCCCCAACGTGAACATAGTCCCTTGATCAGTTGTAATAGTCTGAGGAATTCCAAATCGGTAAACAATATGCTCTTTCACGAAATCTATAATATTTGCCGATGTCACATTCTTCAAGGGGATAGCTTCAACCCACTTTATGAAATAATCGGTAGCAACAAGTATGAATTTATGCCCTTTACTCGAAGGCGGATAAAATCTGGCCGATGAGATCAATGGCCCATCCTCTAAACGGCCAAGGTTTAATTATAGGATTCATTGCCGATGCGGGTGCTCTCTGAACATTGCCGAATTTCTGACAATCTTGACACCCTTTGAAGTACCCAAAACAATCCTCAAGAATTGTCGGCCACTAATATCCATTTCTCCTAATCATCCATTTCATCTTGAATGCCGATTGATGCGCTCCACATACCCCTTCATGAATTTCACCCATCAACCTCTTCGATTCCTCTCCATTAAGGCATTTGAGAAAAACTCCATCAATTGTACGATAATACAATTCATCATTGTTGACACCGTTTTTTGTATGTGTCAATATGAACCGGATGCACTGATCGGTAGAAGGATGGTTTCTTCTCCTTATCGGCAGTAGAATATCACCAATCAGATTGCCGATAGAAGCAGGAGATTAAAGAAACGTTAAAGATAAAGAGAAGGGTATTTGCCGATTGAAAGATGTTGCTGATGGAAACAGGAGAACGTTGCCGATTGGGAATTTTGCCGATGGATGCGGGATATAGCTGACGTCAGTGGAAAGATGCCGATGGTAATGGAATAAGGTTGCGGATGGAAAGAAATCTGCCGATGGAAAGTGTCATCGCGAAGAGAATAGATAAGGAAACTGGTGATTTTATACCAGTATTATTATATCAGTTTGAGTCTGACTCTTGCACGAGTCATTTATTTCCTTAAAAGTAGTAGTTTTGTTTAGGTATGAGTCGTGTCTGTGTACAACTCCTACCGGAGTATAAATATGTACTTAGGGCCCGTATGAGAGATATTCAATACAATCAAACAAATCTATTATTTTCGTCTTACTTTTCAAGCATCTACTTTTTTCGCATTAGTCTTAGTTTATCTACGAGTTCTTACGATCTTGACGGGCTGCATCCACAAGATCTCCGTCTACCTCGCGAGTTCCGCTTTCTGAGCAATCTGAGCCTTGACGTCCGGGCGCATCGTCGTCGTCTCGTTCATCGTTGTTCTAGTTATCATCCTTGTCGATTAACTGGTCAAATCGACTGGCACACCTTGGATATCAAGCTCAGGTATAAGCCCGAGGTGTTCGCAGATCCAACGCTTTTTGTGTCAACACCTCTTTTGGCACACCCGGTGGGACCCTAGGTACATCTCTTGATCACGATCATGGGTGGTTCTACTGACGTTGATCCGAGGAACGTCATTGAAGTCTCCGAAACATATCTGAAGGATGATCAGAAACAAGCTATGGAGCAGGTTATGGAGGAATACAAGCAGCTATATCTGAAATCCTTCAGCCTGAACAGGAGTGGCAAAGCAGTCCAGAAGCAAGATCCGTCGTCGCCACGGCAGGTCACTTTCGACGTCAATCCTGGTAAATTTCAAGGGATGGTTAATTCTGCATTAAATCAAGCATTGATTAACCACTCTACTATGATGTCCAACGTTGTACACAACATTGTTATGCGATCCTTCAAAGAAGGGCAGGAATCTCATTATGTTGGTCCATCGTATCATCAATCTGGATCGGCATCTACTATACCTCCATCGGCAATCCCAGCGGGATCCTTCCAGCCTGCGAAGCTGTCTGCCGGTGAAGTTACTCTAAAATCGAGCCCTATAAACGTTGTTCGGCCGAATACAGATCCAGTAGCATCGGAGGTGTCAGGGCCTGTAATCCAGAGCCAACTGATTCCTACTAGCCGGTGGGGATATGATATGCCTCCAAATTCATCGATCGATGCCAAGTCGATCCAAGGTGACGATACAGTAGGAAAAGTCCCTGTGGAATCGGCAGTATCAGTACAGCCGATGAATCGAGTGATGCATTATGCTATGCCTTCTCCAAACGGGCAATCGTCGATGAGAAGTCTTCAGATGGTGGTACCCAAAATACCTTGCGGGCGACCATTGGCAAGCGCTCTGCCGATGCAACAAAATAGGGCAGATGCAGGCTATCCTTTGATGATAAATCCTCAGACGGGGGTATCAATACAACAAGGAGGTCAATCTATTGATTATCCTAGAATGCAAGGGCAATAGGCTCCGAATGGATATCAGTTATCGATAAATCACATGCCGATGACTTGTGATCCTGGATGGACTGGTCAGACATCAATGCAACAGTAGTTGGTGCAACCTAGATATCAAGTGGCAGGAGCACAGCAATACCATCACCCAGCGCATGTTCAAAATGAGACGTCGATAGTATCTCAAAATACACCAGCTGGTGTCCAAGGATACACATCGACGGATTAGCCGATGTATAATGTTCAGCAACACGGTGCTGCGCTTAAGCCAATCGTATCGGTTTACTTACCATAGAGGCAAGAAGGGATGTATCTACCGGTCCAGCCGATAAATATACAGCCAACACGTCGGCAGGGTCAAAACGTACACTTGGCCGATAAGATCGCCAAAGTGACGAAAGGACAGTTCGGTAGTAAGTCTGAGGTCGATACATATTCTTATCGAACACCATACTCTCAGGTATATGACTTGATTCCTCTTCCAAATCGGTACGAGGTGCAGAATTTCACAAAGTTTTCTGGTTTCCAAATTACACCGATCCAAGCAGTCGGTTCTGAAGAGGTGTTTTAATGGATCAGTTCGCTGCTGATGGAAAGCTTGGGCAGGGGTTCACATCGGCCGATGAGTTACTAGAAATAGACATCGGCGACCGTAGCAAGCCTAGGCCAACTTTTATCAGTGCTAGGTTGGGTTCCCAATGTAAACAACAGTTGACTGATTTGTTAAAAGAATATAAAGATTGTTTCTCTTGGGATTATACAGAGATGTTTGGCCCGGACCGATCGATAGTTGAACATCGGTTGCCTATTAAGTCAGGTTTTCAACCACATCGGCAACCAGCGCGCCGGTGTAACCCCACTGTACTACCCGATATTAAAGCTGAGATTACAAAGTTAATCGAAGCTGGATTTATTCGGCAATGCCGATATGCTGAATGGATTTCTAATGTAGTTCTTGTATATAAGAAGAACGGAAAACTTCGTGTTTGTATTGATTTCAGGAATCTCAATAAAGCTACGCCAATGGACGGCTATCCAATGTCCGTTGCCGATCTACTAGTTGATGCTTCTTCTGGACACAAAATTATCAGTTTTATGGATGGTAATGCTGGATATAATCAAATATTTATGGCTGAAGAAGACATATCCAAAACTGCTTTTAGGTGTCCAGGTAATGTCGGTTTATTTGAATGGATCGTAATGACTTTTGGGTTGAAGAACGTCGGTGCTACTTATCAAAGAGCAATGAACTTTATTTTTCATAAGTACATCGGTACGTTGGTCGAAATCTATATCGACGACGTGGTTGTTAAGTCTGGAAACTTTGAAAAGCATCTTGCCGATCTACGGAAGATTCTGGAATGCACAAGGGAGCATGGGCTAAAGATGAATCCGAATAAGTGCGCGTTTGGCGTATCGGCGGGTCAATTCTTAGGGTTCATGGTGCATCAAAGGGGTATAGAGATCGGCAGAAAATCTGTTGATGCAATTAACAAAGTGGCTGCTCCTACAAACAAGACTGAGTTGCAATCTTTGATTGGCAAGATTAATTTTATTAGAAGATTTATATCAAATTTGTCTGGGAAGATTGAATCGTTTAGCCCACTGCTGAAGCTAAAGGCCGGTCGGTAATTTGTGTGGGGAGAAAAGCAGCAATCGGCTTTGGAGGAAATTAAGAGGTATCTGGTGAATCCTTTGGTTTTGATTCCACCTCAACATGGGAAACCTTTCAGATTGTATTTGTCTGCCGATGACGGTGTTATCAGGTCAGCTTTGATTCAAGAATTTGAAAGGAAGGAACGTGTGATTTATTATTTGAGTAGAAGGCTGGTGGATGCTGAAACCAGGTATTCGGCCGTTGAGAAATTATGTTTATGTCTATACTTCTCTTGTACTAAGTTAAGGCATTATTTGCTATCGGCCGAATGTACTGTCATATGCAAAGACGATGTGGTCAAGTATATGTTGTTGATGCCGATATTGAATGGGAGGATCGGCAAATGGATTTTGGCACTGTCGGAATTTGATCTGAGGTATGAATCGACTAAGGCGGTTAAAGGGCAGGTGATGGCCGATTTTGTTACTCAGCATTGCGGTGTGTTAAATTCAGTAGAGATTGCTCCTTGGACTTTGTTCTTTGATGGTTCCACATGTAAGGAAGGAGCAGGCATCGGTGTTAGCTTAGTTTCACCCCGAGGAAAAAAGTATGAAATCTCATTGTCGATTGTTGCTACTTCGACGAATAATCAGGCTAAGTACCAGACGTTGCTGAAGGGGTTGGGGTTACTCAGGGATGTGTGTGCCGATGTCATTGAAGTCTTCGGTGACTCTTTGTTGGTGATCAATCAGTTGATTGGAACATATGAGTGCCAAAGTGATATTTTAATTGAATATCATGTAAAGTGTTTGCAGTTATTAAAGGAATTTAAAGAGTGTCATCTTGAGCATATTCCCAGGTTGCATAATGAAGAGGCCAATCGGTTGGCGCAGCACGCTTCAGGGTATCAGCCGATTCAAGAAGTAATTGCATCGGTAATGGTTGCCGATGACTGGAGAAAAGAGATTGCCGATTACTTAAGAGATTCGTCTAGGAAAGTTGAGCGACGGTTGAGGTTTCAGGCTACTAAGTATGTGCTCCTTGATGATGAATTGTATTATCGTACACTTGATGGGGTTTTGCTCAGATGCCTTAATAGAGAGGAATCGAAGAGGTTAATGGGTGAGATTCATGAAGGGGTGTGTGGAGCACATCAATCGACATTCAAAATGAAGTGGATGATCAGGCAAAATGGATATTATTGGCCGACAATTCTTGAAGATTGTTTTGAGTATTTCAAAGGGTGTCAAGATTGTTAGAAATTTGGTAATGTTCAGAGAGCACCTACGTCGGCAATGAATCATATAATCAAGCCTTGGTCGTTTAGAGGATGGGCCATTGATCTCATCGGCCAGATTTACCCACCATCGAGTAAAGGACATAAATTCATACTTGTTGCTACCGATTATTTCACGAAGTGGGTTGAAGCTATTCCGTTGAAAAAGGTAACATCGGCAAACATGATAGGTTTTGTGAAAGAGCATATTGTTTACCGATTTGGTATCCCTTAAACTATTACTACCGATCAAGGAACTATGTTCACGTCGGGAGAATTTGATGAATTTGCTATCAGTATGGGGTTTAAGGTTTTAAACTCGTCTCCTTATTATGCTCAAGCTAATGGTCATGCTGAAGCAACCAATAAAGGGGTAATCAAGCTTATCAAGCGCAAGATTGAAGAAAACCCTAGGAGATTGCATACGGTACTGAACGAAGCTTTGTGGGCATATCGGATGGCATATCATGGTGCTACTAAGGTTTTGCCATATCAGTTAGTCTATGGACATGATGCTGTCCTACCTTGGGAAATTAAAAACTGGTTCTAGACGGTTGTTTCTCCAGGATCAGTTAGCAGCCGATGAGTATGATATCTTTATGAAGGATGAGTTAGAAGACCTAGCGGGTCATCAGCTAAGAGCTCTAATCAGTATTGAGGAGAACAAGAAAAGAGTTGCCAGATGGTATAACAAGAAGGTAAAGATGAAAGAGTTTGCCGATGGAGATTTGGTGTGGAAACGGATTTTACCGATTGGAACCAAAAGTTCGAAGTTTGGGAAGTGGTCTCCTAACTGGGAATGCCATTTTCGGATAAATCAATTTGTTCCTAGCAACGCTTATATTTTGGAAACTCTCGAAGGAGTTGGATTTTCCAGAGCAATAAATGGTAAATATTTAAAGAAATATTATCCTAGTATCTGGATGGATGCATGAAAGCGATATATATATATGTCGATGACAAAGTTATCATACAAGGAACATCGGTAGGAAGACGTTAAATGTTATATTACAGACGGATCACTTGTCAAGCTCAGGAGTAACAAGTTACAACAGGGTTTGAATACATAAAATCGCACGAAGGCGAACTTGGTCGGCTTCTTCTATTTCCCTGGTGTCGTCGTCGGCAGTGCCATCAACTGTCTTGACCTTTCTCCTCAGTAGAAGAGCTTCGCGAGCGTTGGCGTCCCTCTCCTGTTGTAAAGCTTTGGCTATGATAGGGAGCTGGGTCTTCTTCTGGGTGACCGAATCTAAGGCTTCATCCACTCTCTTCAGCTCGGCCAGCAGCTCTTCTTTTTGTGCCGACAGACGGTTGATCTCCTGATCAAGTTCGATGCCAGAGGCTTCTAGGCGACCGATGTCCTTGTGCTTTTCGTCTGCAGTCTACGTGAACTTGGATATTTCTTCTTCAAGTTTTGTTTGAGCAACTCTGTCGGCAATGCGACCTAAAGCCTTTTTGTATTGGAATTGCCGACTCTCAAGGAAAACAGCCTGGAAGAGTGGTTCTTCGATATCGGCAGGCAGTTGATCTTGGATTTCCTTGAAAGCCACCCTTACTGCACTGGAATCTTGGACCAGTTGGGATGTACTTTGTTGCAGTAGGAGCAGCAGGGCTTCAAGCTTGGATTTCAGTTCTGTCGATACGGCAGTTGAAGCTTGGGTAGAATCTACCTCTTCATCGGCATCTTCTGGAATGTTGACAGCAAGGAGAATAGGTTGTTGGGAGAGTCTTGGGCCTGGATAGATAAAGAATTAAAATATGTCAGGAAGGAACTTGTGTCTCACAAATTTGTAATAGAAGTAATTGGTTTACCTGCTTTAAAGCAATTTCTCGCCTTTGGCTTGACTGAGTAACCGATGCAACCGTATCTTGAGGATCGGCAATGGTTGCTGATGAGCTTGCTTCAGTAGGAGGGACGGCTGGTGTTGAAGCTGGTGCTGGTGTTGGTGCCGCTTCCGCTGACTTTTGTGGAGGTGCTGCTACCCCTTGGTCAGGGATTTCATCTGGTGCTAATATTGGTACCGATGACGATACCGTTTCTGTTATTATAGGCACTTCTTGCGGTGACGAGGTTGTCCCTTGGTCAGGATTCTCAAACTATGATGGCTCAGGGACAGGCGCCGATGCTGGCTCCGTTGTTGGCTCATCGGCAGAAGCTTGAGAAGGTGCAGCTGGATCCGATGGCTTTGGACGCTTTGGTTTTGGAGCGGCACTTGATGAACCTCGGCGCTTTGGCTATTGCGATTTGGGGCTATCGGCAGGTTGAGCTATGGAGGATTGTACACTCAGAATGGCTGTCAATGAACTTGTTCGCTACAAAGGAAAGTTTGGTACAAATTGAGTAAAGTTGTCGGTTGACGTAGTATGATCAACAGGAATAAATGAAGATTTGTTACCTTGAAGGCTTGTACCATGGCAGCAGCAGCAGAGGTGGCGGCAGCAGCATCATCGGTTGGCAGTGGTCTAGACCAGATGGTAACTTTAGGGATTGCCTTCTGATGCATGAGCGCAGACAACGAAGGGGCCTAGCTGCCGATTGATGATATGGGGTTCATCGGTCGTAGGTTGAAGTGTTTGCCGCTCTTGCTCTGCTGGGGAACCAGATCATCGACCTAATGACGGAGGGTTAGTTACCGATGCATTTGAAAAGTTAAACAAAGAGAAGTATCGGAAGTAAGCTTACCGCGTCATCGGGTATGATATGGTCAGCATCAATCAGATGCCGATAGTAGTGGGATGATGGAGCAAATAATTGCTCTTTCCATTCTTGCCACCATGACTTGAAGGATTCAGTGATGAAAGATGTCGGTGCCCAAGAAGATAAGTTGATATTGGATACATCGGCATGAGGGGAAAGGGTGATGATTTTGTTCCAATCCATGGCGCTGGAGATGATTTCTCTTGGTTTGATCACGTTGACATAGCTAAGCTTGATTGGTAGTTGACCGAATGCTAGCTGTCTAGCAGCTACCGATGGATAGTAGAACTCATAAGATGGGTTGGAGTTATTTCCAGTCCCGATGACGTTCACCGGGATAGCTCGGGGAATGAGGGTGGCCCTCATGATTGCTTCATTTTGTGGTATATACCCATCGGTGAGGTTGAAGGAGAGTGGGAATTGGTTGTCTTCATCGATGTAAGGCCACCAAGCTCGTTCTGCAGCAGGGATTCCGCAGTAGAGCCTCTGGAAAAACATGCCAAATTGGTCGATATTGGCATCGGTTCCCGGCAGCACTATCATGGCTTCCCCGAAGTTGAGTGGGGCAAGGGTTGCCGATTCATCATCATCATAGACATAATCTTCAGATATGTCCCTTGGAAACTGTTGGCTGAACAGATCAAACTGCAAACATTTGTGCATATGGGCGTTTAGCCATATGTTGATGAACCACTAGGGACCTCCGAGGTTGCCGATGGGCTCGCCTAGCAGCAATTTCTCTGACACTTGATGTAGAAAGCGGTAGACTGAGCCAAGGAGGTATCGGCCAAGGGAAAATCCTCCATCAGTTAAGAGCTCTGCTGCGGGGAGATACATGTTGGTTGGGCCGACTGTTCTGCCACAGAAGACAAATTTCTCCAACCACATGTTGAGGAAGGTGGCATGCTCCCTTGGGGCTACCGATCCACTCTTCTGGTACTCTTGGATATACCCAGTCCAACCACCGATGTTGTGGGTACTTACTCGACGCTCAAATTTCCTGCGGAATAGAGTGGCAGGATCGACAGAAGAAACATCAAGGCCAGTGAGCATGTGCACATTGGCAAGCGTGGGGGTGGCTGGTCCGTGTCTGAAAAGGAATGCATTCATTGTATCGGACCAGAAGTAGGAGGCGACGATCATCATGTTCTCGTTCTTGGCCATATCGGCAATGGACAGCCTAATGCATTGCTCAATGTTGCGCTCTGACCAGTAGACTCTTTGTGACCTTGCTATCCTAAGGCACCAGTTCTTCCACCCCTTGGTGGATTTGGGCCAAGAACGTAAGGTATCGGTCCACAGCCCTAAATCAAAATGCTCAGATTTGAAAGGGATGCGGTTGGTTTCTGCATTGATCAGATTGGTCGGATCGGTATTCCCCATTGGACCTAGGCAGCAGAGGTGTTCTTGATCGGTAGGGATCACTATTTTGTTGCGCATCTCCTAGATCTAGGAAACAAAGCATAAAAGGGGAGAAGGGACTGAGAAGCAATGCGGAAGGATGAAATTACAATATGAACAATGGGGAAGGAAGAGAAGATTACCGCAGGAGCAGTGAAGTTGATCGCCATTGAAGCAAGAGTTCTTGTAAGGATCGTGCTTCCTGATGAAAGAAGGGCCGCCGTTGGAATAGTGCTCTTTGGATGATGTTGAGATGAAGGTAAAATTGTGAGCTCAGGGTAAAAGAGAAGGCAAATGGCGATTTTTATAGGCCTAGGCTAAAGGGCATTTTCGAGTTTTCTTTTTACTGCGCAAAGATAAGGAAGGATATCGCAGTAAATTTGCGCGGTGATCGAAGAGTTCGTGCTATAGTTACGGGGGTTGTTGGTAATTTGCAGTTTTTGCGCGCTGTAATCAAGATGATGGCACAGGCATTTTGGATGGAAAGTTTACTATAAAGCAAATTTCGGTGCATAAGATATTTTATACTCCAAAATTGGGGGGCATGTGTTCACACCATTTTTTGTATGTGTCAATATGAACTGGATGCACTCATCGGTAGAAGGATGGTTGCTTCTCCTTATCGGCAATAGAATATCACCAATCAGATTGCCGATAGAAGCAGGAGATTGAAGAAACGTTAAAGATAAAGAGAAGGGTATTTGCTGATTGAAAGGTATTGCCGATGGAAATAGGAGAACGTTGCCGATCGGGAATGTTGCCGATGGATGCGGGATATAGCTGACGTCAGTGGAAAGATACCGATGGTAATGGAAGAAGGTTGCGGATGGAAAGAAATCTGTCGATGGAAAGTGTCATCGCGAAGAGAATAGATATAACTGGTGATTTTATACCAGTATTATTATATTAGTTTGAGTCCGACTCTTGCACGAGTCATTTATTTCTTTAAAAGTAGGAGTTTTGTTTAGGTATGAGTCGTGTTAGTGTACAACTCCTCCTACCGGAGTATAAATATGTACCTAGGGCCCGTATGAGAGATATTCAATACAATCAAACAAATCTATTATTTTCGTCTTACTTTTCAAGCATCTACTTTTTCGCATTAGTCTTAGTTTATCTACGAGTTCTTACGATCTCGACGGGCTGCATCCACAAGATCTCCGTCTACCTCGCGAGTTCCGCTTTCTGAGCAAGCTGAGTCTTAACGTCCGGGCGCATCGCCGTCGTCTTGTTCATCGTTGTTCTAGTTATCATCATTGTCGATTAACTGGTCAAATCGACTGGCACACCTTGGATATCGAGCTCGGGTATAAGCCCGAGGTGTTCGTAGATCCAATGCTTTTTGTGTCAACAATCATCAAGAAGCACATACTTGGTAGCTTGAAACCTCAACCGTCTTTCAACTTTCCTAGACGGATCTCTTAAGTAATCGGCAATCTCCTTTCTCCAATCATTGGCAACTATTACCGATGTCATTACTTCTTGAATCGGCTGATACCCCGAAGCATGTTGTGCTAATCGATTGGCTTCTTCATTATGCAACCTGGGAATGTGTTCAAGACGATATTCCTTAAATTCCTTTAATAACTACAAACACTTCTCATGATACACAATTAAAATATCACTTCGGCACTCATATGTCCCAATCAATTGATTGATCACTAACATAGAATCACCAAATACTTCGACGGCATCGGCACGCACATCCCTGAGAAACTCCAACCCCTTTAGTAACGCTTGGTACTCCGCCTGATTATTCGTCGAAGTAGCATCAATCGGCAATGAGATTTCATATTTTTCCCTCGGGGTGAAACTAAGATAACGTCAATACCTGCTCCCTCCTTACATGTGGAACCATCAAAGAACAAAGTCCAAGGAGCAATCTCAACTGAATTTAGTGTACCACAATGCTGAGTAACAAAATCGGCCATCACCTGCCCTTTAACTGCCTTAGTTGATTCATACCTCAGATCAAATTCAGACAGCGCCAAAATCCACTTGCCGATTCTTCCGCTCAATATCGGCATTGACAGCATATACTTGACCACATCATCCTTGCAAATAATGCCTTAACTTGGTACAAGAGAAGTATAGACATAAACATAATTTCTCAATGGCCGAATACCTGGTTTCAGCATCCACCAGCCTTCTACTCAAATAATAAATCACACGTTCTTTCCCTTCAAATTCTTGAATCAAGGCTGACCCGATAACACCGTCATCGGCAGACAAATACAATCTGAAGGGTTTCCCATGTTGACGTGGAATCAAAACCGGAGGATTCACCAGATACCTCTTAATTTCTTCCAAAGCCAATTGCTGCTTTTCTCCCCACACAAATTCTTGACCGGCTTTTAGCTTCAGCAGTGGGCTAAAAGACTTAATGTTCCCATACATATTAGATATAAATCTTCTAATAAAATTAATCTTGCCAATCAAAGATTGCAACTCAGTCTTGTTCGTAGGAGCAACCACTTTGTTAATTGCATCAATAGATTTTCTGCCGATCTCTATGCCCCTTTGATGCACCATGAACCCTAAGAATTGACCCGTCGATACGCCAAACGCGCACTTATTTGGATTCATCTTTAGCCCATGCTCCCTTGTGCACTCCAGAATCTTCCGCAGATCGGCAAGATGCTTTTCAAAGTCTCCGGACTTAACCACCACATCGTCGATATAGATTTCGACCAACGTACCGATGTACTTATGAAAACTAAAATCCATCGCTCTTTGATAAGTAGCATCGGCGTTCTTCAACCCAAAAGTCATTACGATCCATTCAAACAAACCGACGTGACCTGGGCACCTAAAAGCAGTTTTGGATATATCTTCTTCAGCCATGAATATTTGATTATATCCAACATTACCATCCATAAAACTGATAATTTTATGTCCAACAGAAGCATCAACTAGTAGATTGGCAACAGGCATTGGATAGTCGTCCATTGGCATAGCTTTATTGAGATTCTTGAAATCAATACAAACACGAAGTTTTCCATTCTTCTTATATACAGGAACGACATTAGAAATCCATTCAGCATATCGGCATTGTCAAATAAATCCAGCTTCGATTAACTTCGTAATCTCAGCTTTAATATCGGGTAGTACAGTAGGGTTACACCGGCGCGCTGGTTGCCGATGTGGTTGAAACCCCGACTTAATAGGTAACCGATGTTCAACTATCGATCGGTCCAGACCAGGCATCTCTGTATAATCCCAAGCAAAACAATCTTTATATTCTTTTAACAAATCACTCAACTGTTGCTTACATTGGGAATCTAACTTAGCACTAATAAAAGTTGGCCTAGGCTTACTACTTATGTTTGGATCTCTAGAGAATATCTCTTCATCAGGCACCCTTGCATTAGCCCTCTCTTCAATCTCCTCTTGACGGATACGCTTGCCAAGCCTGTCATGTACACTGAGTTTGCCCCCAGCCGATCATGTACTGATTCTTTTCCTTTGATCGGCCTAGCATAGCTTGATCCCTGACCCTCAAAGCGAGACTTCTTCTCTGACCGATCAGTTGGATAGTACCCGTTGCATTCAGGACAATTATCGGCAGTGGGCAGCTTGATGCCTTCTTCCCAACAATGGACGAAGAAGGGGCATTTCCAATGATCTTTATGTCGATACCACTCTTGGCGTCTCTCTTCTTCCTGCTGCCGATGCTGCTCTTCTCGCGAACGCTCGTATTCCTATCGTGGCCTCATGTGCGTGATCACAACGCCGTATGACGCACATCTCTGAGGCCTCCTGGAGCTGCTACTGTCACCGGCAATTCTCTTACCTTCTCTTTCATCGGCAAGCTTCTTTCCCTGCATGGCTATTTGATGTTCATGATCCACCGATGAATTTCTCTTGGCTACTTCCGATGCCAGTACTTTTACTTTTCCACTGGTTTCCACCATATTATTTGGAAACGGATGCTAATCAATTTTCATCGGCCTCTGAGCTCTAGAATTTTCAAACTTGATTCGCCCAGATTCGATTTTTTTACTGCAACTGCTGCCTAAAGACTTTACAATCATTGGTACTGTATGAGGTTGTATCATGTCACTTACAGTACCTCATCCTTCTAAGCTCTTCAGCCGATGGAATTACTTGATTAGGCACCATCTTAATCCGCCCTTCTTGAAGCAATAGATCAAATATCCTATCGGCTTTAGCAGTATCGAAAGTAAATCTTTCAGCCTCCTTCTGACCAAACGGACAGGATATCGGCTTCTTATCCTTCACCCATTCAGCAACGCCGATATCTATCCCTCCATCTGATTCAGACTCTTCTTCCTGTTCGATGAAGGACACCTTCATTTTCCAAGTCTTTCTAGGTTCGAAGGCTTTGATTTCCTGATCGGCAACTCTCTGTACGAGATGGCTCAGACTCTCGAACTCTTGAGATGCGTACTTGTCCCTAATGTGTGGCAGCAATCCCTGGAAGGCTAGATCTGCCAATTGCCAATCATCCAGCACTAAGTTGTAGCATTTATTCTTTACATCTCGAAGCCTTTGGACGAAGCTCTCTACCGATTCGTCATTGCGCTATTTAAGCTTGACCAAATCGGTAATCCTCTTCTCATGAACGCTAGAGAAGAAGTATTGGTGAAACTGCTTCTCTAGATCGGCCCAAGTAATCAGAGAATTTGGAGGAAGCGAGATGAACCACATAAACGCCGATCCAGACAAAGACGACGAGAACAATCTCACCCTTAGCTCATCTCTACTAGCTGCCTCTCCACATTGGATAATGAAGCGGTTGATGTGCTCCATCGTCGATGTATCATCTTGGCCAGAAAACTTTGTGAAATCCGGCACCTTGTACCGATTTGGGAGAGGAATCAGGTCGTAGGCCTGAGGGTATGGAGTTCGATAAGAGTACATATTAGGCTTGATACCGAACTGCTCTTTCATCACTTCGGCTATTTTATCGACCCAGTATGCATCCTGATCCTGTCGATGGATCGGTTGAATATTAACTGGCTGGGTCGGCGGATACATTCCTTCTGGCCTTTGTGGCAGATAAGTTGATCCAATTGGTATAGGCGCAGCACCACCTTGCTGAATATTAGGCACCGGTTGATTTGCCGATGTATAACCTTGGACACCCACTGGGGCATATTGCGGCATGATATTCATCGGTCGATATACCGATGTCTCATTCTAAAAGTTTGTCGGGTAATGGTAATGATGTGCTCCCGCTACTTGGTGTCCAGGTTGCACTACCTGTTGTTGAACTGGACTGGTCCATACAGGATTATAAATCATCGGCATGTGAGTTGCCGATAATTGATAACTACTCGGCGCCAACTGCTCCTGCACTTTGGAATAATCAACAAATTGACCCCCTTGGTGCACTGACGTCCCAGCCTGAGGATTTGCCATCATCATGGGACGATTCATCACTATCAAATCTTGTTGCATCGGCAAAGACGGGTTGCCCATAAGGCACTTTAGGTATCGCCATCTGAAGATCTCCTGGCGGCAACTGTGCATTTGGAGAAGACGTAGCATAATGTACTATCGGACTCATCGGCTATGCCGATATTATCGACTCCATAGAGGCTTTTCCCGCTGCACTATTACCTTGGATCAGTTTAGCATCGGTAGATAAATCCGGAGGCATACCGTATCCCTACCAGCTAGCGGGAGTTGGCTGACTCTGGACTATATATCCTGACATTGTCGATGCCACCGGATCGGTGTTCAACCGAATGACGCTTGTAGGGCTTGCTCTCGGTGGTGTAGCTTCATCGGTAGAAGGATTCACAGGTTGGAACGCTGGACCCGCTGATGAAGTCGTGGCAGATGCCAATCCAGGTTGATGATACGCTGACCAACATACCTAGGTGGTTGTCGTTCTTTGAAAGATTGCATGACAGCATTGTATACAGTATTAGACAGCACATTGGAATGGCTAATGAGCGCCTGACTTAACGCAGAATTAACCATCTCTTGCAACTTACCAGGATTGGCATCGAAAGTGACCTATCGAGGCAACGGCGGATCTTGCTTCTGGACTGCGTCGCTGCTCCTGTTTAGGCTGAAGGATTTCAGGTATAGCTGCTTGTACTCCTCCATAGCCTGCTCCATAGCTTGCTTCTGATCATCCTTCAGATCTGCTTCGGAGACTTCGATGACGTTCCTTGGATGGACATCAGTAGAATCACCCATGATCGTGATCAAGAGATGTATCTAGGGTCCCACCGGGTGTGCCAAAAGAGGTGTTGACATAAAAAAACGTCGAATCTGCGAACACCTCGAGTTTATACCCGAACTCGATATCCAAAGGTGTGCCAGTTGATTTGACCAGTTAATCGACAACGACGATAACTAGAACAACGATGAACGAGACGACGGCGATGCGCCCGGACGTCAAGGCTCAGATTGCTCAAAAAGCGGAACTTGCGAGGTAGACGGAGATCTTGTAGATGCAGCCCATCGAGATCGTAAGAACTCGTAAGTAAACTAGAACTAATTCGATAAAAGTAGATGTTGGAAAAGTAGATAAAAGTAATAGATTTGTATTTGATTGATTGATTGTCCTTTTCACGCCGACCCTAAGTACATATTTATACTTCGGTAAGGAGGAGTTGTACACAAACACGACTCATACATAAACAAAACTCCTACTTTTAAGGAAATAAATGACTCGTGCAAGAGTCGGACTCGAACTAATATAAACAAATACTAGCATATAATCACTAGTTTCCATGTCCATCTTTTTCATGATGAAACTTTCCATCGGTAGACTCCTTTAATCTGCAACCTTCTTCTATTGCCATCGGCATCCTCCTGCTGACGTCAGCTACATCATCTCGCATCCATCGGTAATATTCCCGATCGGCAATGTTCTCCTGTTTCCATCGGCAACACCCTTCTGATCAACCAATATCTTCTTTCGTTTCTTCAATCTCCTGTTTCCATCGGCAATCCAATTGGTGGGATTCTGATGCCGATAAGGAAAAGCAACCATCTCTCTACCGATTGGTGTAATTACCCCTCTACCGATCAGTGTATCTGGTTCATATTGACACGTACGAAAAACGGTATCAACACAACCATAAAAGTAAACGAATCAAGCCACGTCCAGTATACTTAATAGATCTAATAGATCGGAACGATAAAGCACACGCATCGTATGATTGAAGCATAACCAGATCAGTTACGTTAGCCGATATGGGATCCATGAAGCTTCAACAAGATCCATGTATTCGACACCGGACGGATCTAAGTCTGAATAGACATAACTCAACACATATGACAATGGGGTTCGTAAGATGCAGCAGTACCGCATATGTTGAGCCAGATCCAACCACACTCAAATCAATCTAATGAATGGATACATGTCTCGAACCCGCAACACGTAACAACCACAACTAATGAATTAGACGATATGATCTTAGATCTATCGCGCTCTCTGAATGTAAAGAAAGAATGCAACAGAGGCAAATAGATCTAGATAGAAATAAAGTGCGGGCCAATTCATTAGATGAGATTGGGCATGATATTGTAGCAATAGATTAAACAAAACATAATAGACAATATCGATAACTTGATGAATCTATTAGATCGCTAATCTAATAGAGCCGATAGCTAGCTTGAAGCCACGATTCATGTGAGATTGAAGCAATGCAGACCCATGAACAATAGATTTAAACTGATAACTAGCTCATACCGAGCTTGTACGAGTTACACAATATAGTCGTGCAAACGAGACATGAACCAAGGCTAGACTTACAGGAAAACCAGAGGTCGATCTAGTCGATGCAGCCCAATCCGTCGAAGGTTCACCGAAATCTACTCTACTCCTACTCTTAGGGGTGGCCGAAGACCGAAAACTAAGGACTATGTTGTATGTTTAATTGATTGGATGTCCTTCTCATTCCCTATGCCCCGTTATTTATAGATCATAGCGTATAGCCTAATCGGCCGTCACGATAGTCCTAATAATAAGGAAACAAACCCTGACTTGGGTCTCAATCTGCTTTATTGCCGAGATCGCCGCGCGCGTGTTGTTGATACGGCCAAAAGATCTCTTTCTGATATCTTATTTCCTTAGTCGATCTTTTGGGTCCATCTTGTGTACTCCTTCTGAAAGCCTGCTAGGAGACCATCAGACCGCATCTCATTATACCAAAATACGGTGTTAACAGAAGTGTATGTAGATACTTTCTGCATTTTAAATTGTAATTATTTTAGTATTTCTAGATATCTATGCTACGCATTAGAATAACTTACAATTTGAAACGAGGAGAGTACGGAAGAAATGGTAGGAAATGAAGCAACCGTTGGTTGAACTAGTGTGACAAACTGACAAGACAAGAGAATATGAAATTGCACATGTATACGTAGGGGGTGTTTGGTTGTCTGATTTATTTTTAGTTTCTTGTCACATCGGGTGTTTGGTACACATTAAATGAATTAAATATAATTTATATTATAAAATTAATTACAGCATCATGTAGTACTTCACGAGACGAATCTATTAAGCCTAATTAATCCATCATTAACATATGTTTACTGTAGCATCATATTGTCAAATCATAGACTATTTTATATCAAATTTGTTTCGCAAAATAGTCTTCGGCTGAAAGATTAGTTTTATAAATAGTCTATATTTAATACTCCTAATTAGTCTAGATATTGGATGTGACATGGATTTTTTTTTAATCCCTGTAACCATACATGCCCGTAGTAGAATAGAAGTGATATCGAGAGTCTGGTAAGCAACTAGCTAGTGGGTCAGCTGTAGTTTTGGTAGCGTACTCACATGGTACAGCGCACGCCCATCGTGTGAACTCCATACATTTCGCAAAGAACAAAACAGCCGTCTCTAGCTCGTTTTAAAAAATACAATAATGTCAGACATCTACGGTATCTCATACTAACTCCGTGCTTAAAAAAATATAACTACGATATGCACGTCGCTTAAAATGTTTCATATCTAACTAAATTTCTTGTAAATAATATTTATATTTATAACCCCAAATTAATTTATTATAAAAATATATTTCGTAATTAATGTAATGATATTTATTTGATATAAAAATTAATTATATTTTTTAATTTATAATTGAGTAAACTTGGTATATACTAAATCATGACATTATTTTAAAATAGTAATTTCTTTTAGGGACGGTGGTCGATGGTACACATCTTCATTAGAAAAAATTAGTTCGATGACAAAATTGCATGACGCTAGCTACATCACAGTGACTAGTTTTGATAGTAGAGACCCAGTTCCTTATGTAGTACTGTAGTACAGTATGTTACTCTTAATATTGTTACTCTAGACTGTAGAGGTGTGGTTAATGTTATTGCTATGCTATATATATATAGAGAGAGAGGTTGGTTCTAAAGTAATATTTAGCGCCCTTACCCCAACACCACCGTCCGTCATGCACCAGAATCACGGAGCCAACTCTCTCATAAAAGGCTGATGCTTTTACTACTAGTAAGAATCAGCCGTAATGAAATTTCTGATTAAATGCACCGTTAGTATATTTCACCCTTATATAAATGACCTCTGCACTAATTTCCTATTATTACTCTCTCCTATCAATTTCTGGCGTCTGGCTGCCCTTCGCTCACACCGACAGCGGCGGCGTATCACGGCCCTTCCCTGGCGGATCAGATGAGGTCGCCGCATGGCTCCAAGTTGCTGCGGCGGCAGCGGCACAGCCTCCCTCGATGGCGGCCCCGACGACGGCGAGGCCCAGCCCCTTCCCCGACCGGCGACAACGCTGCTTCCTCTCGTGGTCCGGTGTCCTTCCCCGACTCTCCCCGCGCAGATGGCCCTCACAGCGGCGTTGTTGAGCCGAGCCCGAGAGCACGGCCCGCACGGCCACGCTCGTTTCCGTCGCATGCCCGGTTGTTGGGTATTCTTCTCTGTTGGGGTTCTCTGTTGATTCCTTGTCTTTTTGGCAGCGGAAAAACGGCGGCTCTGTATCGATTTTTGGCAGCGGCGGCCGACCTTCCCTGCACGGCGATGCCCCCACCTTCCCGACGATGCCTTCCCCATGTGGAATGGTGTTCGTCCAACCCCCGCCGTCTCTTCCCCGACCAGAAGCGGCACCTCTCCCTCGGTAGGTGGCGAGCCCTCTTCCCCAACTGGATGCCGGCCTTAGCAACGGTGCACAGGGAGCCAGGCGGCGAATCCGGCATCTTCAGTGCGCGGATCCAGCTCTGGACCATGAATCCTCGGTGCAGGGGCGCCAACGTACATGTCCTGATGTCCGCCATGGTGCCCCCTCTGCCCCTTCCCTTCCTTTCCACCAGCGGCATGGCCTCATCTCGTGTCGAACTTCATCTCTAGGTGGCTGATGGTCGTTGATTCCTTGCGGCACGTGCACGACCCTTACGACATTTGTGATTTTCAATATTGCTGCTTGATTAAATGATGGGTAGCGGATGTGAGCAAATTCCTACAGAATCTTAATGGTTTTTATTTTTTATTTTTGTGCATATGTGAATATTTTTTTAGGATGCTACTTTTTCCTTTGATTTCGATTACTGTAAGAGCAATTAGTTTTGTAATATTAGCTTACATAGAAACATTGATTTAGTAAATTTACTACTACAATACTCCCTCTTTACATGTATAGCAAGTCGTTTTGATAAGGTTTGAGTCTTACATTACATGGCGAATATAAATTATGAATAGTTTTATTTTTTTGAGTTTGAAAATGTGAAAACCATATCAATAGACTTGTCTTGAAAAATACTATAAAAATATACATATATTATACAATTAATATTTAAAAAATAACCGGTCAAAGTTATGTTTGTGAGACCGGACGCCTCAGAAACTATTACAACCAATTTTCCAATTTTACTGATATGGGTTGGTGGGAATTATTTGTTCAATCAAATGATTACCATTAATAATAAAAAAATACAGTGTCTGGAGACCTGTTGCCTCGGACTTATTTCACCCAATTTTACTACATATAGGTTTAGGAAGAATTATTTACAAACTTAAATCATATTGCTAGTAATAAAAATACACTACCGGAGACCACATCATTACAATTATTTTTACTCTAAAGGGTCCCAGTAGAGTTACCCAACCGGTGCTGGAATTATTTGCTACGAATAATTTATTTTTTATGGAAATTAGTGTGCCCCAATTGTTTGAGTATATTTGATTGCACACGCTTCGGAAATAATTATTTATAAACTCAAATAAACCGGACGGGCTCATGGTGGCCAACCGAGAAGCATCTGCTCTCTACTCTATCTTAGGACCATGGATGTTGTATTGGATAATGAATTTGGTCAAATGTTTGTACAAATGTGCGGGATCTCAGGAGCTTTAACTGTCGTTGGATTTTTTTAATGAATTTGGTTGATTTTTTTAGGAAGTGATGGACGTGAGTAACATTATATTCAGATGTCTATTGTTTTTAACGTGAGTGACATTATTCAGTATTCAGATGTGTAATATTTTCATGTTTTCTAGAGTTTTGTACAGATTGACGAGGGAAGTTTTTGAACGCGAGCGACATTATTCAGATGTTTAATGTTTTCATTTTTTCAAGAGTTCTGTACAAATTGACGAGGGAACCTTTAATTATTTGTCCTCACGATAATTCCGTTGGCCACAATGAACGGAGTCATTTTCCTAGATTTTTTATGCTTGCATTATTCTTATCTACATATGGGAAGCCAAAATAAGCAAGATAACTAAGTTCATTCTACATGAACCCGTTCGGAATTATTTATCTAAACAAATGATTATAATCATAATAAAAAAATCATCGCCCACAGCGAAACGCTTTGAAAAATAGCATAGCCAAGCTTACGCTTGGATCCATTAAGAATTTTTTAATCAAAACAATGATAATAAAAAAAATCCTCTTCTATAAACCGGACTCCTCGGTACCCAAGCAGTAAAAATAACAATAGTAATTATTTATACCCAAGCAGTAATAAAAATAACAATCGTAACTATTTGTTCTTAGTGATAATTATTTGTCGAAGCAAAAGATAATAGTATTAATAAAAAAATCTTCATCTACTAACCGGACGCCTCGATAAGTAGCATAGCAAAATTGATTATGCATAGGCCATCCGAAATTATTTATCGAAGCAAATGAAAACAATAGTAATATAAAATCTCGTATTCAAAGATTTTGCGCCTCGATAAGTACTACAACCAAATTTATTGCACTTATGTCTACCTGTAATTATTTATCGAAGAAGACAACAACAGTGACACAACCAATATGCACAAATGCACAATCATGTTAAGAATTATTTATCCAAGCAAACAATAAAAGTAATAAAAAATACCTCATTCGGATATTAGACGTCTCTATATATAATTAGTACAACAAACTTTACTATATAATCGCTCGTTCAAAATTATTTATGGAAGCAAATAATAATAACACTAATAAAAAAATATCTTATCCAGATACTGTATGCCTCAGTGAGTATCACAGCCAAGCTTACTAGGCAAAGGTTCCGTGCAAAATTATTTAAATAAGCAAATGGTAACAGTAGTAATAATAACTAAAAGGACAAGGCGATTTTTCTTAGTTAAATAACTATTTGAATCTAGGTGTAGTGACATCCAGACAATTGCCTAATAATAAATTCTCTGTTATTATCATAGCGTTCAATACTTCGATAGCCGGAATATGATTTTTTTTATTATTAAAAGGGGCGTTCGAATTATTTAATTGTTCATAGGTTAGGATGGAATTATTTATCAAAATACCTAGGTGACTGGACGGCTCGATGATTATCATTGTCGATTTTAATACTCATGGATCCAGCGCTAATTTTACTACTCATGGACATGACCAGATTATTTCTAAATCCAAATTATACTATTATAAATAAAAAATAACCTACATGGAGACCAGGCACCTCGATGATTATCACCACTAATTTTACTACTCATAAGTCAAGACTGAATTATTGATAAATCAAAATTATACTATTAGTAATAAAAAATACCCCACATGGAGACCAAAGTCTAGATGATTATCAATATCAATTTTACTACTAATGGGTCTACACTAATTAATTTCTAAATCCAAACCGAATGCTCGATGACTATCACCGTCATTTTTACTAATCGAGGTCCGTGCTGCACTATTTATAGATCAAAATGATACTATTAGTACGTCTTTTGATTTTCACAACCAATTTTACTACTACGGTAATTAACACAACCAACTTTACAACACAAAGGTCCGTGCGAAAATATTTTCCGAATTAAATAATAACATTAGTGATAATTATTCCTTTAACTGTAATTGTGTTAAATTGAGCCATTTCATTTTATAGACGCAATTTCTGAACGTGGACCCGGAGAACACAATTAAATCAATACGGTTATTGCTCCATTCTTTAAAGTACTACCTGCCATCACGTCATGTCCATCACGTCATGTCTGCAAAGTAATAGAGTAATTAATTCCATGAAACACAATAAAAACAATGCTTTCACCTGACTACTTTACTAGGTAATTAATTTCATCTCCCTCTCGCCGGAATAAAAATCAGTACACAGCTGCCACTGCCGTCCACGGTATTCAGCACCAGCGGCTAAATAGTATATATATATATATTATATATATATATATATATATATATATATATATATATATATAAATTAAAAAGACGAGTAACACGTACTACTGTACATTAGGACCACTTGAATTGGAGGCTGTAGCAGGTCTTCCATTCAATGGAGATTATCAGTACCTGTCGTGCTCACTGTATACAAGGCAAAAGTCTTCCATTCAACGGAGAGGAGTCGTCCGTGTCCCAGATTTGGCTGAAGCGGAAACTCTGGCAGGTCCACCAGATAAGGACTTTTTGTTCTGCATGCAGTCGCCAGTCGCAGTGGCACCGCCACGTCCGTCGGCAGTGGGACGCCAGAAACCACTCGTCCATATCATATCCCCACTCCCCAGGCAAGCAGCAGTGGCCACCCGGGGGTTGGGTTGGGGTGCCCCCTCGCTCCGCGCCCGATTCCTCGGCGAGCTGCCGTCGTTCGGTTGGGTTCGGTTCGGTTCGTCCCCAACCAGATCAGCACGCGCGCGGCAGATTGGATCGGCTCTGGGTGGGTGGGACGCTGCCTGGCTTTCTCTTGGTCCCCAGCAGCAGAATACCTAAATCTAATATATATATATATATATCTTCTGTTACCTGGCCTGGCGTTGTTCAATACTACTGTACTACTAGGCACCGCACGCATTCCTGAGCTGGTAGTGGTAGGTGCAGAGACGAGACGAGGTAGTCCAGTCCAAGAAACAGCAGAGGTACGTAATCCAAGAGTATCTTGTGTTGAGCGATAGAGATATCTTGGCTCTCCTCTCCCTGCTCCCTTCCCGTCCCTAGTCACTTTCTTGACTCGCCGCTGTTGACTTGTGTGCGCACTCCTCACTGATTTGTTTTGTTGGTTTGCCCTCTCCCTCTCCTCCCTCTCCGTCGTCGTCGTCCGTTTCATCTCCTATCTCCTCTCTCCCCCCTTGCCTATTTCTTTGTTTCAGCCTTTTCAGGGAAGAGAGTCTGGCTGGCGTCGTTCGTCTCAAGACAAGAGTGAGAACGAGGGCCTTCCGGCGTCTCTGAAACCGGCCGGTCAGGAGGAGACGAGAGCACAAGGGACGACAGCGGGATGGCCGGCGGGTTTGGCGGCGGCGGCGGGGCGACCGCCGGGAGGGCCGAGTTCTACGAGGGCAAGATCACAGGCTACTTCATCCTCGCCTGCATCGTCGGCTCCTTCGGCGGATCCCTCTTCGGCTATGACCTCGGAGTCTCCAGTCAGTATCATCCCTTCCTTTCCGGTTGTTCGTTTTGTTGAATGCAATTATTGTTCGTTTTGTTCCCTGAAAATGATCTGCCCGTCTTATCCTAGAAATTTTCTAGGAATGCAATTCTTGTCCGCGTTTCATGATTCACTGCTCATAACTTTAATGATTGCTCCTTAACAAACCAACCAACGTTTTATTATTGTATATCAAAGTTTTCGATCGAAATAGAAAAAAGATATATTCTCATCCGAATTTCATGGATGGTCTCCATCATGGTTGAATGCTTTGCACTGAAAATGAATCTATTGGATAGACCAGACAACCGCAGGAATCGGAAACGCACATGATGATGTCTCCTTATCATATCATCAACCCTCCTATATATGTCGAAATGGTCGATGGTTGTTGCCAACCATTACCAAAACCAGTGTCATATCAAAAACTTGTTTTGTTTCTCATCCCTGTACTGTACACTCATTTTCAGTACGGATAAACACTCTGCTTCGTGGAGTACAGATCATCTTAATCGCACTCACTTCACTTATGCAAGTGACATCACTAAAAACTAGCTTTTTTTTTTCGGGGAAAGAAAAGCAGTATTTTATCTTTAATCATTATGAATGATGAAACCATACCGGAAAAAATATGTCTGATTACGCAAAATACATTTCAAAGCACAAAGCAGAGCACTAGAAAAAAAAAGTAGTGTTCCTGACTGACGCGCAATCGCAATCCATCCATGGCTGTTGCATTGCAGGCGGCGTGACTTCCATGGACGACTTTTTGAAGAAGTTCTTCCCGGACGTGTACCATCGGAAGCAGGCGCACCTTCACGAGACGGACTACTGCAAGTACGACAACCAGATGCTGACGCTCTTCACCTCGTCGCTCTACTTCGCTGGCCTCGTCTCCACCTTCGGCGCCTCCTACGTGACCAAGCGTCGCGGCCGGCGCGCCAGCATCATGGTGGGCGCCACCAGCTTCTTCCTGGGCGGCGCCGTCAACGCGGCCGCCATGAACATCGCCATGCTCATCGTCGGCCGCGTGCTCCTCGGCGTCGGCATCGGCTTCGGCAACCAGGCCGTGCCGCTCTACCTCTCGGAGATCGCGCCGTACCGCATCCGTGGCGCCGTCAACCAGCTGTTCCAGCTCACCACCTGCCTCGGCATCCTCGTCGCCGACATCATCAACTACTTCACGGACCGGCTGCACCCGTGGGGGTGGCGCCTCTCGCTGGGGCTCGCCATGGGCCCCGCCACCGCCATCTTCGTCGGCGCGCTCTTCCTGCCGGAGACGCCCAACAGCCTGGTGGAGCGCGGGCACCTGGAGGAGGCGCGCCGCGTGCTGGAGAAGGTGCGCGGCACGCACAAGGTGGACGCCGAGTTCGAGGACCTCAAGGAGGCCAGCGAGGCGGCGCGCGCCGCCAAGGGCACGTTCCGGAACCTGCTGGCCGTGCGCAACAGGCCGCAGCTCATCATCGGCGCGCTCGGCATCCCGGCGTTCCAGCAGCTGTCCGGGATGAACTCCATCCTCTTCTACTCGCCCGTCATCTTCCAGAGCCTTGGGTTTGGAAACTCCGCGGCGCTCTACTCATCCATCATCACGGGCTCCATGCTCGTCGTTGGCGCGCTCATCTCCATGGTCACCGTCGACCGCCTGGGCCGCCGATTCCTCTTCATCGAGGCCGGAGTACAGATGATCTCCTCCATGGTTTGTAATGCAATGCAATGCATAAGCATAATGCATAATGCATTGAGATATACGTACTAATGATTGCATCGCAGGTCGTCGTCGCTGTGATCCTTGCCCTCAAGTTCGGTAAAGGCGAGGAGCTGAGCAAGGGCGTGAGCACGGTGCTGGTGGTGGCCATCTGCCTCTTCGTGGTGGCCTACGGCTGGTCGTGGGGCCCCCTGGGATGGCTGGTGCCGAGCGAGCTGTTCCCGCTGGAGATGCGGTCGGCGGGGCAGAGCGTGGTGGTGTGCGTCAACCTCTTCTGGACGGCGGCCGTGGCGCAGTGCTTCCTCGCCGCGCTGTGCCACCTCCGCTGGGGCGTCTTCGTGCTCTTCGCCTCGCTCATCGTCGTCATGTCCATCTTCGTCATCCTCCTGCTGCCGGAGACCAAGCAGGTGCCCATCGAGGAGATCTGGATGCTCTTCGACAAGCACTGGTACTGGAAGCGCATTGTCCGCAGGGACCCAAAGTACCAGGGAAACCTCCACCAGCGGCAGGAGATGTCCAGAGCATGAACCAATATAATGTGATTTCAATAAGTTTTCTACTCCAAATCTAGATACGTACTATATGGGATGATTACTTTACTACTAGATGAATGTGGTTTGATTCTTTATGTAGTCCAAAGGGGAGTTAGCCTGTCCATGGTTTTCATGCTTTCATGTTATTGTAAGCTCTTAGTTGAGACTTGTAGGGGGCAAATTTGTTTGTGTAATTGGTAGCGGATTGAGGAATCTTTATGACCAAATGTGTTAGGCGAAGCACGATTTGTTAAGTTAATGTTAATATTCTCCAAGGCTCCAACTCTTCATCAGTTAACTGCAAAGGTCATTGTCTGCTCCTGTTTCATGATCATCCATGATCATCCACATTTGTTCAAACAATTTAAGTGAAGTTCTGAACGAGTGTCGAGGAACTCATTTCCTCCCCTAACTAATCATGAACTAGTTTCTGTTTTCGAAAAACAAAACGGTTTTTAAACAAAAATCAGAGAAGACGGCCTATGCACATGTACCAGTTTCGTTTCGTTTCAGATGTACTATATTATGTAACTAGTATAATGTCGGTGCTAACGCTACCCTTTCATTGGTTGTACAACTTATTTAGTCTTCAGAACATAATCTAGTCCCTTTCACTGGTCAAACCTATCATAATCATACGTATGTCAAATATCAGAGTTGGACCATTTAAAGTCGAATGCTCACATGGATGTCTCACTCAACAGTCAACACGTACTGTACTTCAGTCAGTCCTGCTTATCTCCAGCCGTTTTCCACAACTTCCGAAATATATATGACACCCCTAATAGAACTTCCGAAATATATATGACACCCCTAATTCACGCTATTCTTTAACAATTGAGGGAGGAGTCAGAGGACTCGAGTCGAGGACCTTTCAGAGTCAGATCTCGCATTTGTCGATAACCCTAAGAGTCCCGTCAGTTAGTTTTCCTCGATTCTAATTTTCTATACGAATACGCAGGTCTTGCCATTACTTGTCAAACTAAAATTCTGAATATTCAACAGAATCCCATTTTCTTTGGGACACCTACAAGTTGGTAACATCGTTTATTCCTCACAACATAGACATGAAGACTTGTGTACCAGCAGTGGATGTGCTTTACATTTTGAGCTTTCTAAACCATTGTAACGCGCTGAAATATATCAAGGAACTAACCGGACTAATTATGATTTCACATGCATGTACATTGTACTAACTATTAACCATTCATTGATGATGCATTTAACTTGTAACTTGATGAGGATTTTGTGCGACAGCTGCGCATCAAGGGGTATGAATGTGTTCTACAAGCAGTGGTGGTGGAAGCGAAGCACATCATGCAAGAATGATTTTGGTTATTGTTTGGGCTTGTTTGGTAAAACTCGGCTTCACTAGTGAAGCTGTATTTTTAGAAAATAACTTCATGAGTAACTCTCTAGGTAAAGCTGAGCTATTTTAAAAAAAAATGTTTGGCAAAATAGATTCACCAACAACTTTATCCATGGATATGAGAGAGAAATGAGACAGACAACTATGATAAGCTACTTTTTTTTAGCTTCATCTCACTTCATTTCTTTGTGAGAGGAAAAGAAAAACAACTTCACCCATAAAATTGTTTCAAAAATAAGTGTATGGCTCAAAACAGCTCATGAAATCATTGTGAGTTATACCAAACAATCTCTTAAAAGTTGATTATCTTTGTCCGACTGTATGGCGTTGAGCCCATACCTGATAGCCATTTCAGCTATAGTTGCTTGCTCGGTTTCTATCATGATCCATAAGTCATGCCATAATCTGTTTTGACCTTTCTGGATCAGTTGTCACCGCCAAAATGGTGGACTTCTGCTAGTGTTTTTAAATATTAATAAAACACTAATATTCCCCAACTAAAATTCTGAATATGCAGCAGAATCTCAGTTTCTTTAGGAAGTCCTCCGTCTAAAAGTTGGGAACCTGATGTATTCCTCACGATATATTCATGATGGCTTCCGTATCAGTAGTGCATGTGATTTACCCATTTCTGAGTTTTTTTTAGAACGGAATAAACATTAACGCTGTAATCAAGGCATTCACAAGACAAAATATGATCTCATATGCATGTAACTATTAACTTTCCATCACTTAGGGATGAACTTATGATGCATCACTTTGTATTGATTCTCCAAACTACTTACTCTACATTAGTGTGGGTTGCATTTTCTGTCATTGTTAATTGTCGATATAAGCCCCGATGAACATGTTGATGGTTTTTCTAGAGGATAAAGTACCCTTTTCAACCTCTAAATTGCACTAAAGTTCGATTTTCAACCTTCAACTACAAAACCGCGAAATCAGATAAATTTAGTCCTCACTCAGAAGACAGTAAAATTGTATTTTATTTTACTTTTAGTATCTTAACAACCTCAAATGAAATAACTCAAAACTACAAAGTTGTAAATCTCATTGAGAGCTACAACTTTGGTATAAACATTATCTTCATTTGACTTCGTAGAAAAATATTATTTTTCCAATACGGCAACTGTTAATACACTATTATTATGGTGCTGAAGTTTTATATTATCTTTTTAGGCATATTAACGTCCTCAAATAAAAAAATAAAAAACTATAAAGTTATAGATATCATCAATGTACAATTTTTATATAAAATAATCTTCATCTAACGTTTATTGAAAAGTTATGATTTTTAAAAGTTAAGTCATGTCACGCGACAAAATAATACTATAACGCGACAAGACTCAACTTTTAAAAAATCATAGTTTCTCGATATGACTTCGGATGAAGATCATTTTTATATAAAAATTGTAGATCTCAACGATATATAAATTTTTGTAGTTTTAAGCTTTTTATTTAAAGACGTTAAGATGCTTAAAAACAATATAGAACTTAGCACCATAATAATAGCATATTAGTGCTTGCCGTATTAGAAAAATAATATATTTTTTGTATGAGTCAAATAAAGATACTTTTTTATACTAAAATTGTAGCTCAAAATGAGATCTACAACTTTATAGTTTTAAAACTTTTTTCATTTGAGGATGTTAAGATGCTAAAAAAAGAGTATAAAATTTTAGTGTCTCGAAAATAGAAAACCGCTTTTGAAACTAACCAAGGATTTATCTGTTTTTGACGGTCGTAGAGTGTCTGTCACCCGGTTTCATAGTTGAAGTTTAGAAATTGAACTTCAGCCTTTTCTGAATGTGAAAATGTTCACATGATCCAACATTTTGGGAAGTTGTAAACCTTTTCGTTTTGCTGAAATTTGACTTATGTTGAATACTTATGCTATGCTTTATTCTTGTTACCATTTTTTTGTTGTCTAGAATGAGAAATTGCATCCTTTTTAATGAAACTTTTACATGATTTATCTATGTCTTCTTTTTTCCTACTACAATACACAAGAGATAAAACTTGCATGTAAGGAGGAAATAAAAAACCACAATCTCATCCCGTATGCCATAAGGTCATTCTCACTGCTAGTTTTATATTCTAATTTCCAATGCTCTTACATGTCTCTCTATTTCTATGAAACTTTTAACACCTCTTCTTAAATACGGTGTCATACTAAAAACTCCCATTAATACTGGCCCAACATATTTTTGTCTGACTGGCTTGAGAGCCCATACCCGATACCACATTTCAGCCAGAGTTGTTCGGTCCCCATCAATGGTCAAGCAATCATGCCATACTATTTTCAAAGATCAAACATGGACTTTTCTGTGTCAAATTGTTCACATATGGCCTCACTCGATATTCATATCATGTGGTTCAGTCGGTACTGCTTATCCCTACAGGTGCAACTTTACTTTACTATAAATTGTTCTGTCCTGAAATAGTTCTGATGAAACACCACAATCCTCGATTCTTGCCATTCTTTCGTTCATAATAGCGGTGTTAACATCATATTCATGACGCAATTGACTTGAACATGAAGTTAATATTTTCGGTTTCATTACCATTGGTCACCGACAGTTCTTGTTTTAGAGCTCACTTGAACTGAATAATGTGAGGGATTTCATGACCGAAATTCACATCATCAATAGAAAAATTCATTTCAGTGGTGACTCTGTAATGTCTTTAATGCCTTGCATTTGCTAGTCACGAAACTATCCTGGAATTCTGAATATTCAACAGAAACCCCTTTTCGTTAGGAAATTCCCTCTACAAGGTGGGAACACCATCTATTCCCCACGATATATACATGGGGCTTTGTTGTGGTACACCCAAATAACTGTGAGCCGTTTATTTAATTAGATCGGATGGTCAAAATCATTTATTACTTTCTAGGATGTAATATGTGAAATAAGGAAAGTTTTAGGTATAAAAGTCTTTTTAAGATCTAATTGATGCCTATATGATCTATTAGATATAGTAAATCTTTTTATTTTTATAAATTTAGATATAAGATAACTTAACTAGAATAAACTTACTATTTTTTAAGCACATGTATATACGCATGTGTATATATACGTGCAAACCAATAACGTACATGTGTGTATGTGCATGAAACTTTACGTGTATAAATAAAATTTTACTTTAGCTACATGTTTTATTATATGGACCTCTCAATTATATAATATAGTTTTAATCAAGTTAGTATGATGTACATATTCTATCATATAATGTGTTTGTGTGTAATATACTTTGGATCACTATATTTTTTGGCTCAATTAACATATTAGTTGTTATAGTTTAATATATGTAATATATAATTTTATTATTTGAGTCACTAAAAATGGTAAAAGGAAGAAAGGATACGACCATGCACATAAAAAAGGAGGGAGGTGCATGTTCATCCATGTCTCCTCGATCAAAGAGATTTGAGAATATTTTTCTTTTTTCTAGATTAATTAATTAATTCAAAAATATAAAAAATCAATGATTCAGATTTATTTGAGATATTACCTCCTGAGAAGTAAAAAGAGTACCGTAGCATTGCCCACATACATGAAGATTTCCGTAGCCGTAGTGACTGTAATTTGCCCATTTTGAACTTTCTTTGGAGCTGAATAAACATTAACGCTGAAATTCAGAATTGAAGACTAATGATGATTTCACATGGATGTAACTATTAAGGCTCCTTGTCAGGGCTCCAAATGGCTCCTGCTCTGACACATTCATTGTTTGCAGGAGTCGTGTTTATCTCTCCTCTCTCCCTCTCTCACAGAGCCACTGGAAGCCAGTGAAGCTGAAAAAACAGGTTTCTCCTCCTTCCATTAACTCTGTGAGAGAAGGAGAGAGGAGAGATAAAAACAGCTCCATGAACAGTATATGAACAGTGAATGCATCAAAGAAGTTGAAGCCATTTAAAGCTCTGCTGAATGGGGTCTAACTTTTCAATTTTCATTGATACAGAATTTAACTTCTAACTTGATGAAGATTTTGTCCGACAGCTGCACATCAAGGTCAAAGGGGGTATGGATGCTCTACAGACAATGGTTGTGGACGCACGTCATCAAGAACGGTGTTGACAACATCTGGTCAGTGGCGGAGTGAGGGAGGGGCTGAGGGGGGCCAGGCACCCCCAAACATGCTGATGCCACCACAATATCCCTCCTTTTTTCATTCAATTAGTAACATAACAGTACTAATTAGTGTTATAATTGTTTGTTATTTTTTCTAATTATCTATGATTGACCTTTATATTATCTTTTTTATATATCTTTTTCACTCTTATAATTCTATATAGCCAAACTGATGGAAAATTCACGATAAAAACAGGCCAAACTGATTGTTGCACTTGAAGGGTCAGATACCACCCCTTTTTCACTCTTTTATATATCTCAATCCTTTAAGATGGAAAATTCACGATAAAAACAGGCCAAACTGATTGTTGCACTTGAAAGGTCACATACCACCCCTTGGAAACATAATAAGGCCTTGACAAAATTGTTGGGGACAAAATATAAAAATTAGGATTGAGAATAAAGTTGTTGGTGGCCCACATCAATGATTATGGAAAATTTCAGTGGTACAACCCGTGTGGTTTCCAGAATAAAGTCGTTGATGGTCACACCAATGATTATGGAATGATTATGGAACTAGTTTCATGTCATAGTTTTCAATGCTCATATATATTAAAAACAGTGCTGAAGAGTTTCATCCCTATGAAACTCTCTATTCTCATAAAACTCTGATCACATCTCTCTTCATAAAACTATGATCACCTCTCTCTTCGTAATTCAGTGTCATGTCAGCACATTAAATATACATGAAACTCTATGAAACTCCTGTTGAGGCTGACCTAAGGACCACATGGATGGCTGAGGCGGTGATTGGGTGAATATTCTAATTAAATTCTCCTTCCAGACAAAAATACAACTAGGCACCCTATATTTAGTAAAGGAGGTGTTTTTGCTATACATATAGATACACACAATATCTTTATATGTAGTAAAAATAATATATTTAGAGAAGTCAAAACATCTTGTAATTTTAAAATGAGGGAGTAATACATTATCGTGGGATCTCACATAAAATGTAGATGAGCAGCATTGCGCCACTAGTATTCACCGGTTTATATTATATGAAATTGCATTGGACACCATGAATCTATCCATTAATTTAACTGATCCATCGACCATCAGCTAAAACCCAAAATGGTATACATCTATTATGACTTTTTGGTTTCATAAAACTGAACTACCATTACAAATTTGAACAGAAAAATGAAGCTACGAACAATCACCGCTCCTCAAGCTTTGCAGCAGATCTAGGTAGCCACGAGAATCTGGATTTATGTACCTGAACGCAAGGTTATTATGTCAACATCTAAGAAATTATATAATCCCCCCAAAATTTCAGTACCCAGAACACAAGAATGTCATATGCATATAGTACCCATGACGGAAGAGGAAATCGATGATCACAAGGTTGCAATTTGGCTTGAAAAATTCTGTCCTCCGTATAATGTTTGCAGCATGTGAAACAGGGATTAGTCTGAAGCTATCAACCTCGCCATCTGAAAATAAAGGAGAATAAGTTTGCAGTGGATTGAGATTTGTATCAATGTGAATATACAAAATTAGTACGACATCAAATGTTTTAGTAAGTACCTTCATTATTAGGAACAAAATCAGCAGGAAGTTTTAGGTCATAGCAGAAGAGAACATCCCTTTTGTATCTAAAGCCTTCAATATCCATATAAGAAACCGCTCCAACAGAAGTAGCACTAGTTTATTTATGATAAATATTTGTTACACATTTCACTCATAAACATAAAGAAAAAAACACAAAAAATGAACAGGAAGTTCTGAGGAAAAAGTTTGGCATTTTACTTTGTTGATATGGATCTTGCGATTCCAGCTTCCTCCTTACATTCCTTGATGATATTCTCTTTGCACGATATTCCGTATGGCTAAAATGATGCAAATTGAGTCAACATAAGCTAGTTCTACACTACAATGAAATAAATATCACATTTAGGTTTTAGTTTAGATTACAGCCTATTTCATTCAGGTGTGTTAAAGCCAAGCAGCAAAAAATCAATATAGTCCATGTCCGGTCTTGCCAGCTGCCATGGGACCTAAATTCAACAAATTACATACAGGCTGCCAACATCTACATTTTATACCAGAAAGCTAGCTAAAATTTTCCTTAATGTCCATCACCATCCAAGACAACTAACAGAGCGAAAATTCTAATACCATGTAGGAAAAAGAAAAACCATTAAGACCAGTGGTTTTCTCTCTCTAAAATCAATACATTCAGATCTTATGATAGACCAAGAAAGTACTTAAGTCAAAATTTCTAGCTGGTAATGATTACCAGCTAGAACAGTCAATATTGAAGATAATAGATAACTATCATATTCAGAATATGTCCAAAAGACATGAAACATTGCTAAAATGGGTGCTCAACTACATATATGTTTTACCACACATCAGGTGTATGTGCGTCCATACACATTTACTTTGTTAATGGAAGAATTCCACTTTATCAATTTGTGGTTGAACATTCTCAAAAAGAATCCAATTTAACCATTTTTAGTATGAATATAGCATCGAAGGGCATATGGAACAGATTAAACAGTATTGAGAGCAATTTAGAATTTTTTTGTCATCAATCTTTAGCAAATAATTTTTTTTGTTGATAAAGTAAATGGAAAGGCTAAAGAGAAGAATGAAAATACACACCAGGCCACCAGCAACAAGATGATCAAGTATTCCCGGATATGTTTGCTTCTCATCACTTCGCTTACCAATCCAAAGAAATTTCTGACCATCCTTCTCGACATACCCATTCATATGAACTCCATAAGCCTGTCATAAATGTAATTTCATTGTCAAATGACAAGGGTCTAACAGTTACTTACAGATACGTGCACAGCTGATGGATATAAAGATAAAGAAACAATAATGTGAATAGATTTGGGGCACTGACAGCAAGATTAGTAGTGGGATGGTACCCTTAGATGTGTACAATGTTTGATACACATATATAGAGGAAGCACTATAACATACTTTTATACCAAAGTAGGGAGCAGCAGCGCGTTCCAGAGAGAAGTACACAGGCATGCCATAAGATGATGTTACTGGGTAGAGCTGTTACAATGCAAACTATGATCAGAACACAAAACTAAACAAGTATATGAAACAAGAACAGACACAAAGCTCCAGTAACATGATAGGAAAAAAGGGGCAACTTTTTGAACAAATTTAACAAAGGGGGTTGTTGCTTTGCCAAAAATGCCAGCTTGTGGTGATGATGACAAAGGAATGGGCATACACAACTTTTAGATCATTCCAACAACTAATTATCATTTGTGTGCAGATCTTTTAACCCCCAGTAAAAGAAATAATGAACAAGTTCAAAAATATTTGTCACTACAAGACTGATTTAGTCCATAACAAAGTGCTCACAAACCATTAAATTTAGATGACTTATATATATTTTAAGTATCAATGTATGTAGCCATGCTAAT
>CM039120.1:19838021-19853659 GCA_022036555.1 Microstegium vimineum | reverse complement strand
GTGCTCGCCGGTCTTTCCTTGGAACACGATGGAGCCGACGCCGCGAATGTCCACCTTGGACGCGTCCCTAAAATGCACGGTGGCGCGAACATCGGTGTTCATGTCGGCGAAGAGCTCGCAGCAGCATGTCATGTGGTGCGTCGCTCCGCTGTCAAGGTACCAGCCTCCTGTCTTCTCCTCTTCTTCATCGATGCCGAGGTAGGCACGGGCGCATGGCTCCTCCAAGGTGACTTCTTGCGTGACATAGGAGTACGCCGACGTGTCCTTGTCTAGCTCGATGAAGGTGTGCGCCATGAATAGAGTGTCGTCCTCCTCGCACTCGGCATACTGGGCGCGCCCAACGTATCACCACCACGACCACTTCCACGGTGGCCGCCACGACCGCCTCGATCACCACCTCCACAACTGCCACCTCGACGCGGCAGGTGGCACTCGCGCGCCCAGCGGCCCTCTTGGACACCGTTGAGGCAGGTGTTCGGCCCGCAGTTGTCAGCGAGGGCAGGGGGCGGGGGGAGGGGGGGGTATACACATCACCACGGCCACCACCGCAGCCACTGCCGCGGCCCCTCTGGTTCCTTCCTCTGCGGCCACGCTGGTGCTTGGGAGCCGAGCCACCGGAGTCGTTCGTGCCCTTTTTATCCTTCTATAGGTGACATGGAGGTCGGATACATGGAGGACATGGAGGTCGTCCACGCCCTTCTTCTCCTTCTGGGTCATGTCACGGCAAGGCGTCACTAGAACTTGGTGGATTGCCATGACGAGGACATGGAAGTTGGATACATATTGACATCAGTCAGTCACACTTGGCAGCTGGCAAGGTGTGCATAAGTGTAAGGACCTGATTAGCCTAGAGGGGGGGTGAATAGGCCTGTTTTTCAAAACTTAACAACTTGCTGTTAGCACAGGCCCGACACTGCCGGCCTTGGGTTCGGCACTGCCGGGGTGGCCGGCACTGCTAGCCTCTGGGGAGTAGTGCTGGTCACAGGGATACATCAAAGCGCAATTCAAAATGTAAAGCTATAATGGAAATTGTGCTTGAATAGAAACCTTCCTAGAGGTGTAAGGAACCTCTAGTATCACCTGAAGATGGTAGCAACACACCCACCGAGTAGATCGGGTCCAAACCCTAGAAATCACCTTGCAAACAATATATATGAAAGTAAAGTAACAAGCACACGGTGACACAAGATTTGACCTGTGGTTTAGCTCGCCACCAAGGCTTGCCTACGTCCACGTTGTTGAGGTGCGCCACACAAGGCTCAAGCTCACCACAAAGGCTAGCTCTTTCCTCGGTCTCAAGTCAAGAGAATGAGATGAGAGAAGTGTATTAGCAAATGATGGGTGATACAAACTTCCCTAGGCTGCCACACGAAGGAGGCAAGCTCAAGGGAACCCTCTAGCCGGCTAGGAGCAAAGCTCCAAGAGTAAAGAAGTCAAACCGCTGGCCACCACGCAAACCAAATGCTTGTAGGAGTGAAGATCCGAGGGAGAAGCTTCTTCTCAAAGATTGGAGGCTCAATCTCTCAAAGAATGATTAAAAATCAATGGAGGAGAGTGGATGAGCACCAAGGGAGAAGAAAGAGCAAGAGAGGAGCTTCTCTTTCTGTTCTTACGAAATGTGTAAGTCAGAATAGAAGAACTAGCCGTTGGGGGTGAGTGAGGGGTGATTAAATACCACCTCACTGTCCACTGGATGAATAAGTCGCGGTAGTGCCGGCCTGTAGCCCGGCACTGCCGGCCTGCCCGGCACTACCAGCTTGGAGGCCAGCACTGTCGGCCTGGGCAGAACAGCAAGGAATAGATCTTCAATAAGCTGGCTGATTTGTCCACTATGTCTGTGAAGGTGTGATGTATTTGTCGATATGCATTTGGTTCACTTGTTGGCATGCGTGTTGAATCCCTCTTAATAGTACGGCATACCTAACTCAAATTCAAAGTATAAAAGAATTTAAAACCTTTGAGCTTGTTGCCATGCACTTTTGTAATTGGAGGGGTCCGCCAACTTGTTCATCAACCTCCTTAAGTTTAACCTACTTGTCATACTCACAAAGTCTCATTAGTTTCCTAAATATGTTGTCATGTCACCAAAACCCACTTTAGGGCTTGATTGCACTTTCAATCTCCCCCTTTTTGGTGATTGATGACAACACACTTAGAACTTACAAAAGTGAATAATAATCCGAGACAATGCAAGTCATGGGTGTAGGAGCTCCCCCTAAATGTGTGAATAGGAATTTGAATTTCCAAACTTGGCATGAAAGGCCAATTTTCACACATTGGCGTGAAGTAGGGCTCCCCCTACATCCATGGCTGCTGTGGGGTGCTGAAAAGGTGTCACAAATATATACGTGATGCGTATGAACCTGTCTCACCACAACAGAGTTGCTTGCTATCAGAGCAGCCCGACACTGCCGGCCTGACTGCTGACAGCAAGGCTGCGGAAGCACAAGCACAGCCACACAACGCGCTAGGATTGAAAACTAAAGAACACACTAAGACAAGCATGATATATATAAGAGAGTACATGTCCACAAATAACACAAATAAAGTACTTAAGGTACAATATTACAATAAAATAGTTTCATGTTGCTCTCTCATCTCACAAACTAAAAACTAAGATAACTAGCAGCTGCTGCTCCTCCATGACCATTGAAGATGTTGTACCCCCTTCACTTAGTAATTCTCCCCCTTTGGCAACAAGTCACCAAAAAGAGAGAAGAACCAGAAGAAAAGAGATACAAGCTAGTCGTTGTCCTCCTCCATATGGTCATCGTCGTCGTCTCCATCATCATCTGGAGATTCTGTGAAGTGAACACTGGGAGCAGATGCACGCTTGCTGCATCGACGAGTATGGGGCTGCTCGATCTCCTCCGCATCCTCATCCTCCTCATCATCATCACCACCCTCATAGGTGGACTCCTCACTGAGCTCTGGAGGTGGAGTAGGAGGATCAATCTGTCTGAGCCCTTGCTCCTTTCTGAGCTCTCTAATCTCAAGTCTAGTCTGGTAAGAGTGATCATTTGCATAGCAGATGCCAGCAAAGATCTTCTTCAAGATCCTACCAAGCTTGCCCTTCTTCCTACCTCTGGAGGCTGTTGCACCTGAAGACTCAGGGATATCTGCTGCTGCTGTTGTCCTGGTGTCTCTGGGAGGAGTGTTCACCTCCTGAATTGTTGTAGCATGAATGGCCTTCTCTGCTCTATAAGGCTCATGGACAACGTCCTTATTGAAGATCCGGTCAGTCACCATCTCAATGATGAACATCCGATAGGGAGCATAGGGCAGCCCCCTTCTAGCATCCTCTGCAGCAATGCATATCTCATCCCATAAGAAGCGAGCAACTGAAAATGGTGGTGATCCACCTCTCATCCTCCTCAACACATTTTTGGATTTGTTGTAGAGGTTTGAAGTAGATCCCACCTTGGGATAGAGAGTGGTCCTAAAAGGTTCTTCAAGATATAATACTTGCTCCTCAAACCTTTTATCAGATCATCTGCCTTATGAGGCTCAATGTAGAGAGAAGAAATCTCATCATTTAGCAGCCCTCTCTCATCATGAACATTGAAGCATTCTCTGTCCTCCTCACCAAAGCCAAGGAGGCGAGCAAAGGTCACATAGTAACCTCTGTAGTGCACACCCTCTGTCATCCAGTGCATCACAAAGTTCTCCCTATCCAGATAGTAGGTGGAGTAGAACTGATGGATGATCTCTGTGTTCCACCCATTCTGGAAACCCATCCAGTGATACATCCCAAGCTGCCTGCACTGATCAATGACCCTATCAAACACATGATCTCTCTTGATTTCCAAGTGCTCCCAATCAACATACTTCATTTTGATGATTCTGGGTTTTGCAGCTTGAAAGAGGACAATGAGATAATAGTCGGAATGAAACACATTCCAGAACCTGTAATCCACACTCATGTCCTTTGTCACATCATAGGGATTGATGACCCTTTGCTCCTGGACTTTCCTCCACTGGTTTTGGTAGTTGACTCTGACTCTGCCAGTGGTGTCCTAAGGCTCTCTGACAAGCACCTCCTCAGGATGCTCAACAAGATGTGAGCCATCGAACAACCCCAAATCCGGGGGTGTCCAAGGACAAACACCTTCTGCGATGGTTCTCCCTGCCCTCTGCAACTCCTCCTCTTGAATGATTCTTTGCTTGGGATTCAGGCCATCATCAGCTCTCTGAGTGCGAATCTTGGACCTCACTCTTCCTCTTCCACCACCACGCGATTCACCGGCATCCATCTATGCATTTAAAAGGAGAAAAAGGTTGAGTTGCTGCACCTAGACAGTGACAAGAGTCCTAGTGGAAAGATTTAACCAAAATCTAGGGTCAATAGATGATTGTAGGAGCAAATTCATAGGTGCTGTCACCAGGAGTCCGGCACTGCCGGCCTGGTGCATACAACACCATGGCATGCTCAATCAATCCTCCATTGAAACTAGGTTTTGATCAAATCTAACTACGGAAGATATATCACCATACATAATGCAACTACTAGCAACCTAAATCCCATCTCAAAAACCATACATTGCATAGATCGACCCAAGTTAGGGTTTCAAGTTATTACCTTTGAAATAGAGGGAAGAGAACGAAGAAGGTCGGGCTTGAATGGAGCTTGACATAGGGGGGAAGATCCTCCACACCTCCTCCAATGGCAGCACCTCCAAAGGGGCAGCACTGCCGGGGGGAAGAGAGGGACCTCCGGGCTCCTTGTGTCTCCTTAGGGTTGAGAGAAGAGAGGAGAGGTGTTGCTGTTGGGGGGATATGACTTGGGATGGTGTTCCCTCAGGTTGGGGAGAGAAAAATAAAGCAAAACCCGAGAGCTAGGACTTGGGCCCGACAGGCTCGGGTCCCTTAAGTCCCGGCACTGTCGGCCTTAGCCCAGCACTGCCGGACACCCCGGCACTGCTAGCCTGGGGCTGGCACTGCTGGCCTGGCCAGGCAGTGAGGCACTATGCCACCATTATACTTTAAATTTATGCAATTGTGGACACATACCCCTTGCCATGTACTGGTCAGTAAGCAAATCAACAATCATACTATGACCAACACATTCAAGTTTCTTTCAAAAATTATTTTGAAGCACATAATTGAAATTTTTCAAAGTTTTGCCTAAGTCGCTAGGTGGACAAACATGTGTGTGCTATAGTTCAAACCACGTTACGAGAATCAAGTATATCTAGCTCACTACGTAAAGCACAAAACCTTGTCTCATCGAGAGGCTTGGTGAAGATATCGGCTAGTTGCTTATCGGTGCTCACATGGTGAGTTGCGATATCTCCTTTTAATTCGTGGTTTCTCAAGAAGTGATGACGGATGTCTATGTGTTTGGTTCTAGAGTGACTAACCGGGTTGTTTGCGAGTTTTATGGCACTCTCGTTATCACACAAGAGAGGTATCTTGGTGAATTGACATCCGAAATCTTTTAAGGTTTGCCTCATCCAAAGTAGTTGAGCACAACATGCGCCGGCTGCAACATACTCGGCCTCGGCGGTGGAAAGGGATACATAGTTTTGTTTCATAGAACTCCAAGACACTAGGGACTGTCCAAGGAATTGACATGTCCCTGAAGTGCTTTTTCGGTCTACCTTGCAACCGGCGTAATCGGAATCCGAATACCCAAGTAGATCGAACTTAGAGCCCTTAGGATACCATAAGCCAAGGTTGGGAGTGAAAACTAGATATCTCAAAATTCTCTTAACGACCATTAAATGACACTCTTTCGGGCTAGCTTGAAATCTAGCACACATGCACACGCTAAGCATTATGTCCGGCCTAGATGCACATAAGTTAAGGAGAGAGCCGATCATGGAACAATATACCTTTATGTCCACGGATTTCCCTCCTTCATCAAGATCAAGATGTCCATTAGTTGGCATGGGAGTCTTGATTGACTTAGCATTGGCCATGTCAAACTTTCTCAACATATCATGGGTGTACTTGGTTTGGCATAAGAATGTCCCTTCCTTGAGTTGCTTGATTTGAAATCCGAGGAAGAACTTTAGCTCACCCATCATAGACATCGCAAATCTCTTAGTCATAATCCTACTAAACTCATCACAAAATGATTAGTTAGTACTACCAAATATTATGTCATCGACATATATTTGGCACACAAAGATATCATTATTGATCTTATGAGTGAAGAGAGTAGAATCCGCTTTGCCTATTTCAAAGTCTTGTTTGAGTAGAAAATCCTTAAGGCATTCATACCATGCTCTTGGTGCTTGTTTAAGCCCATAGAGCGCCTTATGGAGCTTGAAGACATGATGAGGAAACTTGGGATCTTCAAAGCCCAGTGGCTGCTCAACATAGACCAACTCTTGGATTGGGCCATTGAGGAATGCACTCTTCACATCCATTTGTTGAAGCTTGAAATCATGATGGGCGACATAGGCCAAAAGCATTCGAATTGCTTCAAGCCTAGCCACCGGTGCATATGTTTCTTCAAAGTCCAAGACCTCCACTTGAGTGAATCCTTGAGCCACCAATCTTGCCTTGTTCCTTGTCACCACGCCTTGCTCATCTTGCTTGCTGCGGAAGACCCACTTGGTTCCAATCACATTTGTGTTGGGTCTTTCCACCAATGACCAAACTTTGTTCCTTTCAAAGCTATTGAGCTCTTCTTGCATAGCCATCACACAATCCGGATCATCTAAAGCTTGATCAACCTTGAGAGGTTCCAAAGAGGACACAAAAGAGTAAAATTGACAAAAGTTTGCCAAATGTGAACGAGTAGTTACCCCCCTTCGAAGACTCCCAAGTATATTGTCAACGGGGTGATCCTTTTGAATTGTTTGCCTCAGCCTTGGGTGTTCTGTGGCTTCTTATTGATCAGCTTGGCCATCATTGTACTCATACTCTTTAAAGATAGGTTGTAGGTTTCTTGGAGTTGTTGGTGAAGTGGCTGCTGCCTGTCTGCTTGGTCCGGCAGTGCCGGCCACAGGGGCAGAGCCCTGACCAGGCAGCACTGCTGGGCCTTCTTCTTCAAGTCTAGGGGAAGTAGCTTCATCACCTTGAGGTTCTATAGTTGTGGCTTGGATTTCTTGTGTCCTAATGTCACCAATAGCCATATTCTTGATTGCTTCACATGGTGGTTCCTCATTACCTACAATCACTTGATCGATTTGCTCTACTTGAGAGCCATTAGATTCATCAAATGTCACATCTAATCACGATTTCAATTTTCCCTAAGGTCTTGTTGAATACACGTTAGGCATGCTCATTTGATCCATAACCAATAATAAAACCTTCATCAACTTTAGGTGCAAACTTAGAGGTTTTGGGTTTCTTGTTAAGTATGAAACACTTACACCCAAAAACTCTAAAGTAAGACACCTTTGGTTTGTTACCGGTTAGGATTTCATATGAAGTCTTCTTCAAGATCTTGTGTAGATAGAGCCGGTTGATGGCATGGCAAGCGGTGTTGACGGCTTCGGCACAAAACATATCCAAAGTCTTGTACTCATCTAGCATCGTCCTTTCCATGTCAATGAGTGTCCGGTTCTTCCTCTCTACTACACCATTTTGTTGAGGGGTGTATGGAACTGAAAACTCATGCTTGATGCCCTCATCATCAAGAAATTCCTCCACTTGAGTGTTCTTGAATTCGGTTCCATTGTCACTTCGAACTTTCTTGATTTGGAACCCGAATTCTCTTTGTGCTCTTCTAATGAAGGTTTTCACCTTTTGTTGCACTTGTGCCTTATCATACATGAAAAACACCCAAGTGAAACGAGTAAAATCATCAACAATAACTAAATCATGTTTGTTACTGCCAATGCTTATGTAGGCCACCGGTCCAAAGAGATCCATGTGAATTAGCTCCAATGGATGCTTGGTGGAGACAATGCTCTTTGGTGGGTGAGGTGCACCTACTTGCTTTCTAGCTTGGCAAGCACTACAAATTCTATCCTTCTCAAAATGAACATTGGTTAGTCTAAGAATGTGTTCATCGTTTAGGAGTTTGACCAAGTTCCTCATCCCAACATGAGCTAGTCGGCGATGCGATAGCCAACCCATGCTAGATTTTGCCACTAAACAAGTCTCAAGCTTAGCTTTACTTTTGTTGAAATCAACTAGGTAAAGCTTGCCCTTCAAACGACCCGTAAAGACAATAGAGGAATCCTCCCTCTTAAAGACTTCCACACCCTTATCCATAAAGAGACAATTGAAGCCCATCTCACACAATTGAGAAACGGACAACAAGTTGTAACTCAACGAATTCACATGTAATACATTTGAGATAGAATGATCAAGAGTAATAGCAACTTTACCAAGACCAATCACTTCTCCTTTGGAGTTGTCACCAAAAATGATGTTCTCACTTGCATTTGAAGTTGGGAAATATGATGAGAACATACTCTTCTCTCAGGTCATATGATTTGTACATCCACTATCAAGGACCCAACTTGATCCACCAGAGGATTATGCCTACAACACAAGTTTAGTTCCTAGATTTAGGTCCCCAATCAATCTTGGGGCCTTGCATGTTAGTCACAACAATTTTTGGAATCCAAATGTTTATGCTCCTTTTATCATGTTTCTCATCACCCACAAACTCTGCAATAACTTTACCATGGTCATTGCATTTCAACATGTAGCACGAGGACAAGCTTCCTTGGGGTGACCTTTTCTTGGGTTGATATGCAAACTTGTTTTTGGCCACCCAGATTGAGTCCTTGGGTTTCTGAGAAACCTGCTTTTACTGGGGCATCCTCTTGGCATGGGCTTGGGGCTTAGCTTGATCAGGTGAAGCAATGGTAGCCTTCCCTTTCTTGGGGCGCGACACTACCGGCCTGAGGTCCGGCAGAGCTGCTGTCTGTGCAGGCTTATCTGCACCAATGCTTCCCTTCTTCTCAAACTTGACACACTCAATGCCTTTGATCATTTTTCTACCATTGGTTTTACCTCCTTGAGTGTGTCCAAGCCCATCTTTGATTGATGGATGCCTTCCATCCTTGTATTGAATCTTCTTTGGCTCAGCTTTGTCTTTGTCATTCTTCTTTGAAACTGAGATGACATTGTTGATCCTTTCTATTTCTTTCTTCATGGCCTATATGTTGGCAAGGTTAGTGGTATAGGCATTCATATCAACATTATAACATTTTCCACAACCTTGACTAGTGGATGGAGAAGAGGCATCATTTGCTTTTGAGAGATGTGAGTTGCCCTCCCATAGAAGAGAGTATTGTGCCTCAAGCTCTTGATGCTTTTCAATCAAGCCACAATGCTTTTGCTTGAGGTCACCACACTTCTTCTTAGTGAGAGCATGAGATTCTTGTTCTTTGGCCAAGGCCTTAGTCAAAGAGCTCACCTCACTTCTTTCTAATTTAATAGCTTCCTCACTAGCAATGTAAAGATCCTCTTGTTTGATAAGAGTCTTTTCTCTAGATGCTAGCTTAGCTTTGGTTGCCTCTAATTCATCCAATATATTAGCAATGAAGAGTTTTGTCTTAGGATCCATGTTACTAGTTATTTCATTTATCTCTTCATCACTAGATTCATCATCACTAGAGCTATCACTACTAGAGATGTCTTTTGGGGGAGGAGCTTTGGCTTTGGGTTTTGATTTTACCTTCTCACCCTTTGCCATGAGACAAGTGTGAGGGAAGCCTTCATCATCGGACATGTTGTTGAAGAGCCTTGGTGAAGTTGATGGCTTGTCGGTTGATTCATCCCAACCATGTCCAATGTGAGATTCACCCACATTTCTTCTCCCTTTCTTGTAGTCACCCTTGTCTTCTCTCTTTTCTTTGCCAAATTTGTTGTCCTCTTTCTTGTTTGGGCAATCGGCAATGAAGTGTTCGGTGTTACCGCACCTAAAGCAAGTTCTAGATTTCTTGATTGGGAACTTCCTCTTCATGAGCTTGTACCCATTGCTCTTTATGCCCTTGTCGAATCTTCTCATGAATAGGGCCATGTCATCAATGTTCCCTTCTTGCTCATCTTCACTTCCACCATCACTTGATGTTGAAGCTTCGGGTTGATGCTTGATAATCTTGCTTGCTTGAGCTTTGCTTGAAGATGCTTGCTTGCTATTTTTGGGGCAGCTAGGGGCTGATTTCTTTGTGCTCTTGTTTGCCTTGAGAGCCACATCCTTGATCTTCATGCCCTCCAACCTTTCTTGCATCTCTCCAAGCTTCTTCCTTTCTTGGGATTCTTCTCTTTGTAGATCAAAGGTGATAATCCTTCCAAGCACATCACTTGGTGTGAAGTATTCAAACCTCTTCTTATCTCTAATCAATGTTACCACAGTTTCATTTCTTGGAGAATAGGATTCAAGCATGATCTTGACAACCTTGTGGTCATTGACTTCTTCACCACCAAGTCCTCTTATCTTGCCAACCATAGTCATCAATCTATCAAACATTTCTTGTGACCCTTCACCTTCATTGATCACGAACCGATTGAGCTTAGCCATCAACAAATCAATCTTGGACTGCCTCACTTTGCTTACACCTTCATGTGCAAGATGCAAGGTGTCCCATATTTCCTTGGCCACTTCCAATCCCATGACCTTGTTGTACTCATCACCATCTAATGCACTTAGCAACACACTAGTTGCTTGTGCATTGAGTTGGATGCACCGGAGCTCGGTAGTGGTGGGGCTTGTGGGATCAACCAGAGGATCACATCCATTGTGCACAATCTCCCAAGCACCGGGGTGAAGACCTACAATATAAACTTTCATCAAGTGTTTCCACTTGGCAAAGTTAGTCCCATCAAAATGAGACAATTTGCCCGCGGGAACATGGAATAAAGGTTTATGCTCATGTTTAGAAATGGATGAATAATCAAAGGATATGGCGGAGTATTTCTCACTGCCATCATCCTTCTTTGCAATCTTGGAGGCTTGGTATGATACATCATCATCACCATCGGAGCTACTAGAATCAACCTCTAATTGAGAGGCTTGCTCTTTGCTTTTCTTAAGCTCCTCCTCCTTTGCCTTAAGCTCCTTCTTGAGAGCTCTCACTTCTCTTCTATGAAGCTTCTCAGCAAGCTTCAAGCTCTTGGCTTCATTGAGAGCTTTTTCTTCTCTTTGTAGCCTTTTTCCTTCTTTTCTCCATCTTCTTTCTTCTTGCTCTTTCTCCAGCGGACATGAGAGGAGTGGTCAAGTATTCCTCTGAGTCTACACTCACTGTTCGTGGCATGTACGTCCATCTCCTTGGGGTCGACCACTTTGACCTTGGGATCAACCACCACAACCTTACCCTCTTCGGCTATTACCTCACACGGTTAAGTGCTTCTTGAGGTAACCTTGCTTTGATACCACTTGTAAGGACCTGATTAGCCTAGAGGGGGGGGGGTGAATAGGCTTGTTTTTCAAAACTTAACAACTTGCTGTTAGCACAGGCCCGGCACTGCCGGCCTTGGGTCTGGCACTGCCGGGGTGGCCGACACTGCTGGCCTCTGGGGAGCAGTGATAGTCACAGGGACAGATCAAAGCACAATTCAAAATGTAAAGCTATAATGGAAATTGTGCTTGAATAGAAACCTTCCTAGAGGTGTAAGGAACCTCTAGTATCACCTAAAGATGGTAGCAACACACCCACCGAGTAGATCGGGTCCAAACCCTAGAAATCACCTTGCAAACAATATATATGAAAGTAAAGTAACAAGCACACGGTGACACAAGATTTGACCTGTGGTTTAGCTCGCCACCAAGGCTTGCCTACATCCACGTTGTTGAGGTGCGCCACACAAGGCTCAAGCTCACCACAAAGGCTAGCTCTTTCCTCGGTCTCAAGTCAAGAGAATGAACATTTGAGATGAGAGAAGTGTATTAGCAAATGATGGGTGATACAAACTTCCCTAGGTTGCCACACGAAGAAGGCAAGCTCAAGGGCAACCTCTAGCCGGCTAGGAGCAAAGCTCCAAGAGTAAAGAACTCAAACCACTAGCCACCACGCAAACCAAATGCTTGTAGGAGTGAAGATCCGAGGGAGAAGCTTCTTCTCAAAGATTGGAGGCTCAATCTCTCAAAGAATGATTGGAAATCAATGGAGGAGAGTGGATGAGCACCAAGGGAGAAGAAAGAGCAAGAGAGGAGCTTCTCTTTCTGTTCTTACGAAACGTGTAAGTCAGAATGGCAAAACTAGCCGTTGGGGTGAGTGAGGGGTGATTAAATACCACCTCACTGTCCACTGGCTGAACAAGTCGCGGCAGTGCCGGCCTGTAGCCCGACACTGCCGGCCTGGGCAGAACATCAAGGAATAGATCTTCAATAAGCTGGCTGATTTGCCCACTATGTCTGTGAAGGTGTGATGTATTTGTCGATATGCATTTGGTTCACTTGTTGGCATGCGTGTTGAATCCCTCTTAATAGTACGGCATACCTAACTCAAATTCAAAGTATAAAAGAATTTAAAACCTTTGAGCTTGTTGCCATGCACTTTTGTAATTGGAGGGGTCCGCCAACTTGTTCATCAACCTCCTTAAGTTTAACCTGCTTGTCATACTCACAAAGTCTCATTAGTTTCCTAAATATGTTGTCATGTCACCAAAACCCACTTTAGGGCTTGATTGCACTTTCAATAAGGGTTTGCTAGTTTAGTCCTCAAACAAGGGATGGAGAATTTGGTGGTTTGGGTCTCAAAACTATAGGTGACGAGTTTGACTAGTTTGGAATTAAAAACAAGTAGTGGTAGATTGGCACATGTGTGGTTGCAACTTGGACGGTTGTACCCCTAAGGGTATTTGTGTTGAGTGCTTTGTGTCACAACAACTTGAAAAATAGCCAAGTGCCTATATATATGATAGATGGATGGATATATAAAAAATCCATGCCTTTGAATTCCTTTACAGATTAGTCTCTCACATGTGGAGTTGAGAGTTTTGCATATGACTAGAGAGAGGGAGAAAAAGGAGAGGCTCTTTAATTGGCATATAAGAGTGGCTTATAATCGACATGGGGAAATAATCCAAAGATCAAATTCATGCACCACTGATTTGCCAAATCTAAAATTTGTCCTTTTTATTGATTTTAAGCCACTTTTGGATGTTTTTTTATCTATTGATTTGGCTGGGTTGCGACCTTGATTTTGGATTGTTTTAGGACATTGGATTGTAATCTTGATTTTATAGTGTTTTTCAACCCTTGGAACTTTTTTAAAACATAAATTGAAGCCTAGCACCAATCTCTATTGTTCCGAACCCCAAAACTCTTCTTTATCAAGCCTCTGCTTGGCTATTTCCTTGAAGATCTTTATGTTGAGTTTTTTTGACATCCTTGAATGATCTTTAAGTGCATTAAGGGCTTGAGAAAACACATAGTAATTGTCCTTGGCAGATCTCCCACGGGCTCCAAGAAATCTCAATTCTAAGAATAATTGACAAAACCACAATTTAATGGATTTAAAACTTTCTTCGAGCTTTGAACTTTTTGAATTGATCTCCTTGGGATAGATCTTAAATAGTATATTCAAGGTGTGCACAAAGTTTGAGAATTTTTGGAACCCACTTATTGATTTCAAAATTTTCTTGGAGAGAATTTTGCTAATTAAAAAGAGAAGAAACTAGCTCAGGCAAGTACAAACTAGCCTAAGCTAGTTTTTCAACTTGCTTCGGTTGAGCTGATTTTTGGTGGAAATGTTCTTTGTGATGCTAAAATTCCACTACTCATTTTTGTTAGGTCATTTGAGTAGGTTTTGACTTTTGTTGTTTTGTGTCCTGAATTATGAAAAACCAGCTTAGACCAGTTTTTGTTGAGGGCTTCTAATCTCACTTATTTTGACCTCCATTCCTTTCTGCATCTTTCCAACCTAGTTTCTAAGGTCCATAGATCCACTATGACTATGTGATTTTTGTTAGTTGTGTTTGAAAGGTTTGTGGTGCTATCCTTGTATAAGCCTCCTTGTGATGCTTGTGGATAGAATTTTGAGGCTGCCATTCACCCCCAGTGTCGTCGCCATTTCAGTTTCTCATATTTTGTGCTCAATAATATAAACTCCCTATCCCATGTTCCTTTGGTCAAGGACACCGCATCCCTACTTAGTATTAGAGAGCTTTGGATGAAATAACATGTTCATTGGCAGCACTACATATTTCTATAGGCAAATGAGGGTCTATGTCTATGTTCACCACTAATTCCAAGTATAAATTAATTGTGAGGAATTGTGTGCAGGAAACTAATGTGTGTTAACCATCAAATAGGGAATGCAGACACATTATAATTACCAGAATCTAATTAAAAGGACTAGAAAGTTATGTTGTGGGTTTACAAAACTAAATATATGCATACAAGTCACTATCACACTCTAATATACCTTTAAGAAACTACATATGATTCCATAAACATCTGAAGCAAGCATGTGCAAAAAAATATACAATTATAACACCAATTCATATAGACTATACATTCTATTTGTGGTTAGGTACTACTTTTGATGACATGGAATTGGAGCCACATGTGATGGGTGCACTATGTAGTATGTCACATATATATCTAAGTGAGCCAAAGAATTTTGAACCTATACAATTTGTGGCACGTTACTATATTGATGGTCTAGAGGTATGTATAGGAAAACATGGATTCACTTTGGTATGTAATTTTGATCAATCCCCGTGAAAGCTAGCATATTTTTTGGCAGTTTGGCAGCAACACTTAAAAATATTATGTTTCCAAGAACACTTAATAAAAAATGTAATTTCCTTGGCATTTGACAACAACACTCAAGAATATTAACTATTTTCTTGGAAGCTTCGAAGAACACCCAAGAAAATATGTGATTTCCTTGGAGATTGAGTGTAATAATCAAGAAATCTCCATGTTACTTGTGGTTAGGTTACTAGAAACCTTCAAGAAACAAATCTTACCTTGGAGGTTTGCTTGCACCGCTAAGGAAAATGAAATTTCCTTGCAGGTTTGATTTCAGCCCACAAAGTAAATCAGAATTTTGGTAGTGTTTGCGCGCCACATGCATTGACTATGGAATTATTGTTTAAATATAAAATCTGCATATCATTGTACATCCATGTTAAAGTTTGGAACTTTTAAGATTCATTTACTAAGTGAATTTAAGCGAGGAAGGAGCTGAATTATTTTTTATATTTGAAGACTTAGAATCTACAATTGCTTTTGTTGTACGTATAACACATAACCTACTTTGAAATTGAATACTTACATCACAATATTTGCATATCGCTAAAATGGAATATTTACATCACATAAAACTAACATGTCCAGTTTCGTGAGATTTCGAGTTTGCTTAACATTTTATTTGAATGAAAGAAAATGTAACCGAAAGGGCAGGTGGGCGCCCCATGCCCCGCCAATCTGACTAGTGTGATTTTCGGTCATTGTCATGCCACTCTGGCCACATTGGTTGGCAAATATTGATTTAAAAAAGGTTAAAAATAAAAACTCAAAACCTGATTTAGCTAAATATAAGTTCATTTTCCAGGAACAAGGTTCCATGGAAATGTACAATGTTGCAAGTGGTATCACAAATGCAATATTCACATGAGAAAAATGTTATAAACTATTCAACTACAAGGATGAAACTCAGCTAACATCTCAAGAGCCAGAAGTATGATACTAAAAAATTGCTTGCCTGATTTAGCAACTACTCCAAAGCATTCTTTCAAAAAAAAAAATCTTTAGTATTTAACAGTTGATGGAA
>CM039120.1:19807951-19837921 GCA_022036555.1 Microstegium vimineum | reverse complement strand
CCAATCTTTGAGAAGAAGCTTCTCCCTCGGATCTTCACTCCTACAAGCATTTGGTTTGCGTGGTGGCCAGCGGTTTGACTTCTTTACTCTTGGAGCTTTGCTCCTAGCCGGCTAGAGGGTTCCCTTGAGCTTGCCTCCTTCGTGTGGCAGCCTAGGGAAGTTTGTATCACCCATCATTTGCTAATACACTTCTCTCATCTCATTCTCTTGACTTGAGACCGAGGAAAGAGCTAGCCTTTGTGGTGAGCTTGAGCCTTGTGTGGCGCACCTCAACAACGTGGACGTAGGCAAGCCTTGGTGGCGAGCTAAACCACAGGTCAAATCTTGTGTCACCGTGTGCTTGTTACTTTACTTTCATATATATTGTTTGCAAGGTGATTTCTAGGGTTTGGACCCGATCTACTCGGTGGGTGTGTTGCTACCATCTTCAGGTGATACTAGAGGTTCCTTACACCTCTAGGAAGGTTTCTATTCAAGCACAATTTCCATTATAGCTTTACATTTTGAATTGCGCTTTGATGTATCCCTGTGACCAGCACTACTCCCCAGAGGCTAGCAGTGCCGGCCACCCCGGCAGTGCCGAACCCAAGGCCGGCAGTGTCGGGCCTGTGCTAACAGCAAGTTGTTAAGTTTTGAAAAACAGGCCTATTCACCCCCCCTCTAGGCTAATCAGGTCCTTACACTTATGCACACCTTGCCAGCTGCCAAGTGTGACTGACTGATGTCAATATGTATCCAACTTCCATGTCCTCGTCATGGCAATCCACCAAGTTCTAGTGACGCCTTGCCGTGACATGACCCAGAAGGAGAAGAAGGGCGTGGACGACCTCCATGTCCTCCATGTATCCGACCTCCATGTCACCTATAGAAGGATAAAAAGGGCACGAACGACTCCGGTGGCTCGGCTCCCAAGCACCAGCGTGGCCGCAGAGGAAGGAACCAGAGGGGCCGCGGCAGTGGCTGCGGTGGTGGCCGTGGTGATGTGTATACCCCCCCCTCCCCCCGCCCCCTGCCCTCGCTGACAACTGCGGGCCGAACACCTGCCTCAACGGTGTCCAAGAGGGCCGCTGGGCGCGCGAGTGCCACCTGCCGCGTCGAGGTGGCAGTTGTGGAGGTGGTGATCGAGGCGGTCGTGGCGGCCACCGTGGAAGTGGTCGTGGTGGTGATACGTTGGGCGCGCCCAGTATGCCGAGTGCGAGGAGGACGACACTCTATTCATGGCGCACACCTTCATCGAGCTAGACAAGGACACGTCGGCGTACTCCTATGTCACGCAAGAAGTCACCTTGGAGGAGCCATGCGCCCGTGCCTACCTCGGCATCGATGAAGAAGAGGAGAAGACAGGAGGCTGGTACCTTGACAGCGGAGCGACGCACCACATGACATGCTGCTGCGAGCTCTTCGCCGACATGAACACCGATGTTCGCGCCACCGTGCATTTTAGGGACGCGTCCAAGGTGGACATTCGCGGCGTCGGCTCCATCGTGTTCCAAGGAAAGACCGGCGAGCACCGCATGCTGCACGGGGTGTACTTCATCCCGGCCCTCAAGAACTCGATCATGAGTCTTGGGCAATTGGACAAGGGCGGCTCCAAGGTGGAGATCGATGACGGCGTGCTGCGTATCTGGGATCGCAATTGTCGGCTGTTGGCCAAGGTACACCGAGGACCTATCCTCTACATACTACACCTGAAAGTCGCCCTGCTGTCTCGCCGCGCGCAAAGATGACAAGGCATGGCAGGGGCATGAGAGGCTAGGCCATCTGCACTTCGACGCACTCCGGCGACTGAGCAAGGGAGAGATGGCTCGTGGGATCCCCAAGATCTACCACGTGGAGCAAGTGTGTGACACTTGTGTCACCACCAAGCAGAAGCGACGTTCTTTCCAGGCTGCAACGTCGTACCACACCCATTAATAGCTGGAGCTGGTGCACGGCGACCTCTGCGGACCGGTGACACCAGCGACTCCGGCCGGCAACCGCTACTTCTTATTGCTGGTGGATGACGCCACTCACTACATGTGGGTGGAACTACTGCCGACCAAGGATGCCGCTGGGGAGGCGATCAAGCGCATCAAGGCTGCAGCAGAGGTGGAGAGTGGCTGTCAGCTCAAGATCCTGCGCACGGACAACGGCGGCGAGTTCACCGTCGCCGAGTTCAGCTCCTACTGCGCCGATCAAGGTATCAAGAGACACTTCAGTGCTCCTCACTCTTCGCAGCAAAATGGAGTCGTTGAGCGCAGGAACCAAGCTGTGGTGGCCACGGCACGTGCCCTGCTCAAGCAGTGTCGGCTGCCATCTCGGCTTTGGGGGGGGGGAGGCCGTGATGACGGCGGTGCACCTCCTGAACTGCTCCCCGACGCGAGCTCTGATGGGCATCACCCTGTATGAGGCATGGCAGGGTCGATCATTGACATTAGGCCACCTCAAGGTGTTCGGCTATGTCGCCTACACCAGGCGTCTGACGCAGGTCCGTAAGCTTGATGACCGCGGCGAGGCTGGCATATTCATCGGCTATGCGTAGGGCGCGAAGGCCTACAAGGTTTATGACCCAGTGTCCTAGCGTGTGCGCATTGGCCGCGACGTCGTGTTCGACGAAGGCCGTGGCTGGGATTGGGCGTCTCCGGTGGCTGGCACGCCGGAGGAAGGCGACATCGACTTCACCGTCGAGTATCCATGGGAAGAGGTGGTGTCTGGAGCTCAAGCTAGAGGGCTCCAGGGTGGCGTCTGCTCCACTGCCCGTCACACCTCCACCAATGGCGAACAACCCCAATCCTCGGGTTGAGCACGTGACTCCCCTGGAAGACGATGAAGAGAGGGTGGATGCCTACCACAACGATGAGGAGCTTCGCTACTGCCGTGTCAATGACCTCATCGGGGATGGGCTACTCCGCCGCCGACGCAACGGTTGTTCGCAAAACTACATCTCACCCACTCTAGCGAGCCGACCACCTATGCAGAAGCCAATGATTATCCGGCCTAGCAAGCAGCAATGGAGGAAGAGCTGAGCGCCGTCGAGCGGAATGGCACCTGGGAGCTGGTGCCTTCCCGGCCGATCACCGACCAATCACTATGAAGTGGGTGTAGAAGCTGAAGAAAGATGAGCAAGGAGCTATGATCAAGCACAAAGCTCGACTTGTTGCTCAGGGGTTTGTGCAGCAGGAGGGGATTAACTATGAAGATGCATTCGCTCCTGTTGCACGCATGGAGTCAGTGCGGCTATTGCTAGCTTTGGCTGCTCAAGAAGGGTGGATGGTCCACCACATGGACGTCAAGTCGGCGTTCCTAAATGGGGAGCTCAAGGAGGAGGTTGTGCAGAGCAACCATGAAACAACCATCTATCGAAGAGGCTCAAATGGTTCTGTCTTGTTGGTGGGAGTCTATGTGGATGATCTCATCATCACTGGAGCCAAGGAGGAAGAGGTAAAGACCTTCAAGACAGAGATGAAATCCATATTTGAGATGAGTGACCTTGGGCTGCTTAGCTTCTACTTTGGAGTTGAAGTATAGCAAGGCAATAGTGGGATCACTCTGAGACAAAGCCATTATGCCAAGAGGATTGTGGAGTTAGGAAGCATGACTGATTGCAACCCTGCTGCCACTCCACTGGAGGAAAGACTGAAGCTGAGCAAGGACAATACAGCCGAGGAGGTGGATTCCACTCATTACAAGAGGCTGGTTGGAAGCTTAAGGTACTTGGTCCACACTAGACCAGACCTAGCATTTGCAGTGGGTTTTGTGAGCAGGTTCTTGGAGAGACCAACCACTGAACACCAGCAAGCAGTCAAGAGGATCCTTAGATACCTGGCAGGGACACTTGACTATGGCCTCCACTTCACTAAGGCACCAAACTCAGCAAGGTTTGTGGGTTACTATGATTCAGATCTTGCTGGTGACATTGATTCCAGCAAGAGCACAACTGGCCGTGTCTTCTTCCTAGGCAACAACTTGGTTAGTTGGCAATCAATCAAGCAAAAGGTAGTGGCACTCTCAAGCTGTGAGGCTGAGTATGTGGCCATGACTACAACAGCAACACAAGCACTATGACTATCAAGGTTGATGGCTGATTTGCTAGGAAGAAGAGTGGAAGCTGTGGAGCTAAAGGTGGACAACAAGTCTGCATTAGCACTTGCCAAGAATCCAGTGTTCCATGACAGGAGCAAACATATAAGGACTAAGTTTCACTTCATCAGAGACTGCATGGATGAGGGAAGCATCAGTGCAGACTACATCTCCACAACTGAGCAACTTGCAAACATTCTCACCAAATCACTTGGGAAGACCAAGTTTGAAGATATGAGAAGCAAGATTGGGCTCAAGAAGATTAACAAGACAAGTTGAAGCAAGGCTTAGGGGGAGAATTGATAGATAAACCTGTGTTGTAAAGCACTTTTGCCATTGGTTTCTATTTCAGTCGCTAGATAGTACTTAGCTCTACTTTATGCTAATTCTTCTTTACTCTTTCTTGACCCTCAAGTAGCTATGTAAGATACTTTAGGAATATGCTCTAGAGAGCAACTTGTATCTCAAGATGAACTCTTGTATATAAAGAGATACTAGGCCAAGAGGTATTCAACCTTTGGCACACAAAAATCTGAGTCTATTGCTAACAATATTTGTGATATGAGGTAGTAGTTAATAGTCTTTTTATCAATAACTATATATTATGCAAAAGGCGAAATACTATCTTCTATAGCTTTTGGTGGGCCAGACACCGGACCATGCCATTAAGCCATGCAAAAACTGTTTAAAAGCTAGCTTGCATATAAGTCTTGAAACGAATTGTTCATAAGATCTCTAAACTCATATTACATCAAATTCTGACATTCTGATTCGACACTGGTGGTCAACCTAAACGATTTGGTTTTATGTACAATCGATTGGTAACAGGGAATTAGTTCTTCCTTTGTCCAGCCTTTTGTTGTTCTACTCTATCAAAAGCAGACCTCATTGTTAGGTAATGCTTGCTTTAGTGGACCACTTGACTTGCAGCATCTTCTCGATGGCAATTTGGCTTATGTTGGGGGAAAGAATCTGTTGAGGTTGAAAGGCAGAGTGTAGAACTCTTCATTCCTGCTATCGCCACGGAATGTCCTGAAACGCGCCCACCATGGCATTCCTCGGTCCCTTGCTGCATCTCTTACATCAAGTGTGTTGTCAAGGAGTACTGCTACAAAGAGGGCGACTGTGGGCAGTGATGAGAAGATAGTGTTGATGTAGTCATTGAACTGCAACAAACAAAGAAAATGCACAACTATTCAAACTCAGCTTTTAACAGTATACAATGCTAAACGAGACACGATGCATCAGCTTCGAGTTACTATATCATGCTAGATGTTTCCTTCTTTTTTGCTGGGAGCTAAGTTTAAGTTGGATTTGAATTTTGCAGTATATAGAAAAACAATACGAACCCATCCAGCTTTTGTGTGCGCTGGGCCTTGTTGAGAACTTGTGGAATACCGAGAGAAGTACTCTGGTATAGATAAACCCAGGAAGAGTGAGACACCGATGATGAAGAGATTACGCATTGAGTTCATGTTGGTGAACTGCATAAAAGAGAGCCCCACAGCAGCTGTACACATGACCGTAGCAATCAGCTCTACTGTTTAAAGTATGACAAATTGCTACAAAAGGCACTTTGTCTATTAAGCTGCTTAGTGCTTACCAACAATTCCGAACATAACACAGTAAATGGCAGCGAATATTGTGAAAGGAACTGAGGCAAAAAGTGCTCCAAATTTTCCTGCAATCATGATAACTTTAGAATTCGTTTTAAAAAGAAGAAAGAACTTGAATAGAATTCTGAAAAACTAACTGATGCATCTTAATGTCACTTGCTAGGGACAAATGTTACCTAAAATGGAGAAGAAGATCATGAAACCAGCAGAAATTTGTATCACTCTTCTGCTACCAACCCTTGTTGATCCTAGGAGACCAACGTTCTCACTGTGTTGCAGGGAGAGATTCAGCATACTCTTAGACATGGAGCTGAACAATATCAGCATGAAGAATTATTATGTATCAGCATGAAGATGCACTTACACAGAAACAGTAGAACCAGTCCCAGTGCCAAACAGGCCATCTAATAGGGTGCCAATGCCCTGAATGTTTCACATATTTGAGAAGAAAAAAGAGAGAACATGTTTAACTTGCTTTAACACACAGTACATGTAAATAATTTAATTTCTCTTCAGCAAAACGTTGGTTATTCACATATGTACAAATGCAATAAGTATCAGAAATTTTTCTAGCCAACATTCATGAACTATAGGAATTTGGCAAGTTTATAAAAGGAAGATTATTTGCCATGTCAGAGATATTGACCAATTGCTGTTGGAAGCTAGGATAACATCACTAACCTGCCACCCAATGCCTCTGCTCAAGACATATGCTGGTGGGGGTGTCGCACTAGCCAATCGTGCAGCAGCTTTGAATGCTCCTGTGGTCTGCAACCCTCAAATATTGTCCACCGAATTAGATGGATTGAAAAGATCCTAATAATGAAAACCAACAAATTTCTACAAGGCATGATATATAAACCTCTTCGAAAATTTCTCTGTTTATTTTTAGTATGTCAGTACCTCTATTAAAGAAACCATCACCGCTGCCATCATACCGAATGCATGGTCTGCACTGAATGTTGGTGCACCCCATTGTAAAGGGTATGGAATGCTTATCCTAAAAGATTGTAAAGTTACATGAAAAATGTAAAACATGGATGTTAAAATTAGTCAATGATAGATAGGGAAGTCTCCAAACCATTGTGATGAAGATATGAGATTGGCACGGTCTGTCCGACAGTTGATCTGGGTGACAAGTGCTGTGTGCTTGTATGCACCACTTGCTGTGAGGATGTGGGCATACACCCATACAAGAGCGATGCACATCAGCAGTGAGAACCTCTCTAAAAGAGGAACATGACGAATATTCACATGCTTGAGATACTGAGAAAGCGCCACAAAGAGGATAAGCATTGGAAGACCAATCTCCACACATTTGCCAACCTGCAAATAGTTTTCTTGAATTAACTTATAGGATTCAGTAGAGCATAACAACAGAATGCCAGCTCTTGGGTAACAGACTAACAGTTGAATTATTGCACAGATAATAGAAGGATAACTAGTTCAAATTTTCCAACTTCAACAAAATGCTGACACACAAATATTTTTCATTTATAAGATAAGAGATTTTCAGTTTTAATAAAACGTTAAGATCATATCACCATGTAAGGTAGAAAAAATAATTCTTAAATGCTTAACAATGGAAAGAAAAGAAATAAGACTGTCAAAGACAACATTCTTGAAAACTGAAGGAATCATAGTGGATGGAAATATTGTACACATAACAAAAGTACATTCACTAGAGCTTTTACCACTGGGAATCCTCTCTCGAAAAGGCCAAGCCCCACCAATGCAACCACGGGAACCATCCCAAGTGGGCTAAAGAACCTGCAACATGCACATCAAAATTTTATGTTCTTATTCCTGCCGTGGATCAGAAGGTAGCAGCCATTCCTATCACTTTTGTATATATATTTTTTTCTACCTTTGATTATCATATTATCATATTGTACTTTTGTTTCTAAAGTAATGCCCGCAGTTCAAACTGACAGACACAAAAGTGAATGGATATGATAGCCAATGCAAAGGGCCCAGACTAGTTTGTAAAGAATAAGCAGATAATGATCCACGTATTGACCATGTGCCCACTACAACAAGACTGTCGACATGTCATGCTAAAGTTCAAACATCTATACCAAAGGGCCCCTCAGCTGCAATACCAAAGTGAATCATGCATTCGTTACTTTCAGATATGTCAAGGAAATAATTTGTGCGCATGACATGGGTATTGATGCATAATTCCATCATGCATCAACGAAGGCAAAAGGGAGAGTTACATATATGTACCTAGAACATATTGCCCACAACTGGCTATATCCAAGAATTATTTGGATGCTTGAGGATACAACCAGTGAACCTTGTACGGCTCTCATAGTCTGCAGGAATCTCTGGAAACAAGACAAACGCGAAAAGGTAAGTTTGTGGGGTACAAAACATGGGATTTTTCACTACTCACTAGTGCGGCGGTTCATGATATCAACCTGTCCAGTCTTCCAAGACGGTTTGTTTTGGTTTATAGGGGTACAAATAAAAAGAATGTTGGAGGATCATTGCATACTTACAGTATGGCCATCCGCTATCTGTGCGAGCGAGGGATCACGGATTATGGAGAGGATCGGAACCACATACGCATATGAACCTCCCATGATTGTGGGAAGACGAGTGCCAAATAGCGTCTGGAGCAGTGTCTTGATCCCGGTAACAAATAGCAGTGTTTGAACCACCTTGGCCTTGTCATGCTTTCAGTAATAATAAAGAAAAAAAAGAGAGAGGAGAGGAACAAAATAGAATTCTGTAGTCACAATGAATTCTTCAATCAAACAAATGATACAACTGCATTTTTCTCTTCAGTTTCAAAAGTTGCAAGTTTACATGGTAGGTGCTGCAATATATAGCAGCATTTGTTTCTTTCATACCAACACTATTGATGAATTCCAAAACTCGGAAGGTTGAACATACAGGCAACAAAAATCAAGAAACCACACGAGTACAGGTAAGGTAAGGATAGGATTCTCACATCATTTCCACCCATAAGGGGAACCAGCAAAGTGGGGATCATGACGGCAGTGCCCAGGGACAGTATGTAGTGTTGGAAGCCCAACGCAATCCCTTCGCCTACAGCACGCACACAGAGATCAAGAATCAGCAAGCTCCCTCTAAGCTATACACAAATGAACATACTCGTACAAAGCAACGCTCCACAACCAGTTGATTGTGAGTGTGGGACATACATACATACCCCAGGAAGGATTGGAGTCGATGCAGTACTCGAAGCCTTGGAGCTGGTCCATGGGCAGATGATGCACCATGTCCTCAGGCTTCACCTCGGCCATTGTCTGAATTTGTTGGAGCACACAAGTGCGGCGGGATGGGAACTTTAGCTATTGGGTCTGAAACTCTGAATAGCCGGAAGGGTCCAAGATCTGAACCTGATGGACAAGCTGCTCAGTTATATATGGACTTGTCACTTGTGGGAGTGAGCAAGAAAGGGTTTAATCAAGAGCAGCAGGCACCGCCATACCTTGAGAGCAATCTAGGCAGAGCAAAGCGACCTTGAGAGCAGAGCAGAGGCAAAGGAGAGAACAACAGCCAACAGCGCTGCGAAACCCAACCCAAGCAGGGCCAGGGTCCAGGGAGCAATGGTAATGCCGGGGGTACGTAGATAAACGCGAATCCAGCTAGCGTCGTTGGCCGGCCGGGGAGACAAATGTCAGCGGGCGCAGCGGCGGTGGTCAGAGGTCGGCGAGGAATACGACGAGGAGCTCCAGGATATGGAGATGGAGGTGGGGGTGGCGACTGACTGCGAAACAGTAAAGCGCGCACGCAAGCTAGCGAACAAGCATAGCAATAGCAAAGATGCCGCTGACGATGAAGAAACCGCCGATCGATGTTCCCAAGGATGCGTAGTAGATGGAACAAAGGCCGCAAAGCAGCAAAGGGAAAGAGAGAGGAAAAGGAAGAAAGCGGCCAAAGCGGAAAAGGAGAGACGAGGCGGCGGCAGCACCGTCACCGTAGCTAGCAGCAGGCCATCACCATGAAAAGGCGCGAGTGGGGGGAGAGATGAGTCATGAGTGGGGCGCGTAACTGGCTGTTGGCTCCTGGCCATGACATGCACTGAATGGCCCCTTCAGATGCTACTATGCTTTGCTCACAATTCTCATTCTCTAATACATTAACATTAATATATACATTAATATAAAACACTAATTCTCAGATTAGTGTGCTCGAGTACTGGTAGGGATTACAGAAAAAGCTCTGTGCTGACCATCACGCTTGTTCTCTCTCTTACGTACGTACGCATCTGCTGTCTGGCTCCCTCTCTCGCCACAGACATCAGAGGGCAGTGCAGGATTGGCCCATTGAAATTTTGTTTCTTTGCGGGCAAAATGCAGCAGGAAGAGGAGGAATGAATGCCTGACTGGAGTGGGAGGGAGTGCGTGCGCAGTAATTTCTGGTGGGTGGATGACGGTCGACGGGACAGTTTAGCCTTGTTTTTTTGCCCCCCTACCCTTGTCGCCTGACCGTATCTCCCAAAGAATCTTGCCACTGCATAGCGCAGGGCCTGTCGACTCGACTCCACTGTGGCTTCCCGTGCAAATTCAGAGTCGCCCTCGCTTGTTCTTTTCAGGGTAGAGTGTATTTTTTAATCTCTGACTTACTTGCAAGTTCGATTTTCATTCTTTAACTACGAAACCGACTAAAAAGACATCCTCCAAATGTTAAAACCGAAAAACTTGACCCTCAACTAATTTCAAAAGCAATTTTCTATTTTTTAGATACACTAAAATTTTATATTATTTTTTTAAACATCTTAACATCATCGAATGAAAAAACTCAAAACTATAAAGTTGTACATTTCATTGAGAGATACAACTTTAGTATAAAAATCATTTTTACTTGACTCAATACAAAAGATATATTATTTTTCTTATCGGCAAGCGCTAGAACGCGGTTATTATGGTGCTAAAATTTTATATTATTTTTTCAAGTATCTTAATGTAATCAAATGAAAAATATTAAAAGTATAATTTGTATATATTTTTGAGATCTACAATTTTTATATAAAAATTATCTTCATCTGACGTGTTATGTCTTATTGAAGAGCTATGATTTTTCAAAAGTGAAGTCTTATTACGCGACAAAATAATATCAAGGACTTAATGTCCTCTGCCACATGGACCCCCTTTGAGGGAGCTAAAACGGCGCCATGGGAGCTGGCGTCGAGACGTGTAAGCTCAGCGTTAGACATAGTGGCATCGAGTTGATGGTTCAGATTTCAAATTTTCTTTGGCACGGGTGTATTTGAGAGGTTTTTTTAAAAAACTGTTCAAAAAGCAAAAAAAAAAAAAGACGAGTCGATGCCTGATCGCTAGGCACGTCCTTGCCGACAAGGCAGGCATTTTGGCTCTTGGGTGATGTCATCACAACTCTAACCAAGAACTTGAGGAGTCAGGCACGTCCTCGTAGGTGACGTAGGGACATGTTAATAATGACGTCGAATAAACGACAGAGAATAAGAGATCAATCACAACGAGACATGAGATTTAACATGAAAAACCCCCTCTAATATGAAGGAGAATAACTAAATAACACTTTGACTGACACACAATAAATTAATGCAAGAATCAACTCCACACAGCTCATCGTACAAACCTTTCAACCAAATTGATTACTTGCACGCTTCAATAACTGTCAAGTATTCTGCTTCAGTAGTTGACAAAGCAACAACATACTGTAATGTACCCCTCCAACTCACAGCACAACTGTCAATTATAAACACATAACCAGTGAGAGACCTTCGCATGTCCAGATCAGCACCATAATCTGAATGCGCATAACCAATAAGTCCCTGCTCAGTTCTGTCAAACTTCAAATAAGAATCTGTTGTGCATCTGAGGTACCTAAAAATTCACATAATTGCCTTCTTTTACCAGGATTAGACATATATATATACTGACCAAACACATAGCATATGACAAATTTGGACGAGAGCAAATCATGATATACATCAAAGACTCAATAACACTAGAATAAGGAACTCTTGACATATATTCAATATCTGCATCTGTATTAGGACACTGTGCAGCTGATAATTTAAAATGAGGTGTAATAGGAGTACTAATAGACTTTGCATCATGCATGTTGAAACGCCGAAGAACTTTCTTAATATAATTTTTTAACTAAGAAATAGCAAACCAGATTTTCTGTCTCTAGTAATTTCCATACCGAGTATTTTCTTAGCAACACCAAGATGCTTCATGTCAAACTCACTACTCAACAATTTCTTCAATTTAGTGATTTCAACCTTACTCTTGGCAGCAATCAATATATCATCAATATACAACAATAAGTATATAGATAATTCATTAACATGCTTAATGTAAACACATCTATCATATTTTTGACGTTTTAAAACTGTGCGACATCATAAATGAACCAAACCTTTTATTCCACTGACGAGGGACTACTTCAAATCATACAAGGATCTTTTCAATTTGCAAACCAATTTCTCCTTGCCAGACACAATGAACCCTTCCGGCTGGTCCACATATATATCCTCCTCAAGCACTCTATGCAAAAACGCAGTCTTCATATCTTACTGCTCAAGCTCAAGATCATGTGAAGCAACATACTAAAAAAATGTGTGAATAGTGCTATGCTTTACAACTGGAGAAAACACATCATTGTAGTCAATACCATGAATTTGACTGTAGCCTTTTGCTACTAACCTTGCCTTAAACTTTGGAGGCTCGCTTGGAGTTAAACCCTCCTTTTTCTTGAAGATCCATTTGCAGCTAACGGTCTTCTTCTCTTTGTGCAAAGGCACAACTTTCCATGTGTTCTTCTTCTCGATAGACTACATCTCCTCATGCATAGCTGAGATCCACTTCTCATGTTCACCATAATCAATAGCTTCAGTATAAGTTGCTAGCTCATAAATATTCTTCACCTGTTCAACACAACTCAAAGCATAATAAGTCAAATTACATTCTTTAATAAGACAGGCTCGAGGTCCACAGCCCCTCATGAGCAATAGGTAAATCCTCCTCTGACTGCAAAACAGGAGGTGAGTGCTGTTGAACATCATCATGAGTATCATCACCAGCAACTTCATCATCATGAGTATCAACTAGCTCCACCTGCACACCCGCCTCATCATCCACATGCTCCACCTGCACGCTGATATACTGCAGCTCCTTTTCAGAAATCTCTGGAACATGATCTGAGGACAAACTATCATTAAACATCATAGATTCATTGAAAATAACACTCTTGCTCATGAAAGTCTTTCCTATTTTGGGATTCCACAATTTATATCATTTAACTCCCAAACCATAACTAGAAAAAAGATATTTAATAGCTCTAGGCTCTAATTTGCCATTATGAACATGAGCATAAGTAGTGTAGCCAAAAACTCTCAACTGTGAATAATCAACAGTTGTACCAGACCATACCTCAATGGGAGTTTTCTTATTAAGTGGAATAGAAGGCGACCTGTTTATCAAGTAACATGCTATTGACGGTGGCTAACGTCAACATTTAATATAATTATAAATATGATAAATGGATCAACCACATGGAAAATATAGAAGTATAGGGTTTTATCTAACAAATTCCACGAGTTTTGGTATTTTATTATTTTCCAGAGACTATTCTAGAAAAGAGTAATAATGGGAATCAAATCAGAATAAATATCGGAAGAATCCCGCGAAGATATATTTTTCATTTCACTCAAGAAGGATCTAGAAGACATCGGAGAGAGGCGGGGCCTGAGTCGCCGCCAGGTGGGGCCGGCCGGCCCCACCCCTGGTCGGTCGGGCTGCCCCTGGGCCCACCTTCTACCATCTTTTGGAATGTTCCTCCACTGCCTTAGAGGATTCATCTAGGCCCTACATTAAGTCGGTTTGATCCAACGACTGTCATGCATCCCACCGGGCTATAAATAGAGCCCTGTACCCCCCAAGAGGAATGACAGGTCAAGTCAGATCCAGTTCAAGATTAGAATAGATCTAGGGTTTCCAGAGATTAGATTAGAGCTCCAGTTCTTCAAGTCAATAGCCTAGGTAGATAGCAAGGTTCAAGTGGAGTTAGGCGATACACTCGGGATTCCAGATCCGTTTGTCTGGAGATCGGTAATTTATCTTGTATCTCATTATGACTTTATTCTATTTTATTATATTGCTACTTATTGAGTGCTTAGTTTATTCTAGTTGCATACTCGATATAGTTATGATTGGTTATGATTATCTTTATATGATCGTAAAGCGCCTAATTCAATTCTCGAGTGGGTTAGGTGGTTTGTAATATGCAAGCGTGGTGCTGGGATATTATATGTACCTACGGATGTCTCCTGATGTGTCGTGGCGTGTGGTAGTTCGTGTAGGTGACTCTTATAGCTACGTTGATTCCTCTATAGTTCACCCTTCGCACATAGGCCTGGTAGAGCGCGATCGCGACAAATGTGACGGTTCTGTCTTAATAGCCTCCTTAGTTGATGCTCCTTATGATGTTTTCTGAGTCAATTATGCTATAGATGAGAGTATGTAGGTAGGGTGTGCTTAGTTCCTTTTTATTTGGTAATTACTTAGGAGTCATTTACTCTAGCCGAATATGGAGTTGCCTAACTATATTATTAGTGAGTCTCTACTTTTCTATCTCCAGAATACCTTTTATCTTATACTTTTATTATCATATTTATTTATCTTGACATGACTTACCCCTTCTAAAGCATTAGAGAGGTTGGTTTATCTTAGGTTTCCACATTTAAAGTCAAAGCTATATGCATTTAGGTTTCCTTTTCTATCCCCGTTTAATTCCTGCAATTGATTAAAAGTTTTGCTTTTGACATAAACAAATCAACGATACTCGGAGAATCTCACCGGGTGAAATGCTACAATAGGAGAATTATCTGTGCGCTTGCGGATATATTCTATAGAATTATTATATGAACTGTCAAGTGTAGATTATTTCAACATTTTCTGATATCATGCTAGGGATGACAACTTAGTGTATAGTGATGTTAGGGGTGTCTCTAGCATTTCTGGCGCCTTGCTAAGGATGGGGATTTATCTCTACTTTTAGTGTGACGTTACGAAATGTCAACACATGCAGTGTTGGTAGCTTCAGCCCAAAAACGCTTGCTCATCCGTGCATTGGACATCATGCAACGAGCCTTCGAAATGATGGTTATGTTCATACGCTTAGCCACACCATTTTGCTGCGGAGTATATGGTATGGTGTGATGCCTAACAATGCCTTCCTTCCTGCAATAGTCATTAAAAGCATCCGAATAAAACTCTCCACCATTATCAGTACGAAGCAATTTTATATTCTTTTCAGTTTGCCTTTTTATCATAACTTCCTAATCTTTAAATGCAGAAAAGGTATCATCTTTATATTTCAGAAAATAAGGCCATACTTTTTTAGAGTAATCATCAATAATTGTAAGCATGTAACAAGCATCACCAAGAGAAGGCTTACGGAAAGGACCCCATAAATCAGCATGTACATAATCAAGAGTACCTTTGGTGGTATGAACTGAGGTATGAAATTTTACCCTTTTATGCTTCCCAAAAATACAATGCCCACAGAACTTCATGTTACTCAAAGTACAACCATCCAACAAGTTTCTCTTCATCAAATCTGCCATACCAAGTTTGCTCATATGTCCCAAACACATATGTCAAAGGTTAGTCTTACTAGGTTCAACATTAGTAACAACAGGAACAGTGGAAAAAACCATATAATCTACTTCCTCTAAGGACATATAACTTTGCAGAATTCAGATCACCTTTCAAACAAATGAGAGAACCTTTTGATACCTTTAAGACGCCATTTGAACTGGAGTAATGGAATCCTTCTACATCGAGCGTTCTAAGCGAGATGATATTTCTAGACATCCCTGGTATGTACCTCACATTCTTTAGCGTGCGAGTCATGCCATCATGTGCCTTGATCTGAACAGAGCCGATTCCAACAATGTCACACAGGTTATCATCTCCCATACGCATAACATCTCCTTTCTGCACATGCTTATGATGACACCAAGAATGACACACTTTTATGTAACCAAAATTTTGTCAACAACCTCAGGATCAAGGATAAACAATCATATCTTGAGCATTTTATATAAAATAACAAGTTCCACATGTCCATGAAGTATTTGATGTAGAATTAGAAGAAATGGAGCAAGGAGGGCCAGTGAGACCCACATAGTGGGTCAGCCAACCCACCATGGACCCAGCAAGCCCCTCCACTCTGGCCATGATCCAAGAGAAGCACTCCCAAGTGATCCTCCACCCTCGGATCAACTTTTTCTTTCTCCCAAAGGCTCAAATGCAACTCACATGGATCCATGGGCCCACATCAAGGAGATCAACGTGACAAACAACTCAGAAGAACCAACCAAGCCACATGACAAATGGGGACACCTTCTGGAAGACTAAGGTGGGCCCCAGACCCCTATAGGGGGTCGGCCGATACCCTACCAGGGGCACCACCCCCACTTGGTCCCTCACCAGTGGGGCATGTTCTAGAAGCTCGGGGGTAGGGGCCACCTACCATAGGGGGTAGACCGATACCCCCTAGGTCAGTGATGCGCCTGGTGACCTCCCCACTCATTTAACACATGTTGAAGATTAAGACCATCCACTCTAAGTCGGTTTAGAGGCGGTGGATCCAAGGGTGGAGAATTGAAGCTTCCTGGATCGATGACGTGGCGGTGGAGTAGCCCCTACTCCACCTCCCACTATAAATAGAGGCTCACACCCCCCTCTTCATAGATGATGAAGAAGCCTACAAGCTCAATTCCTTAGATTGTTCTAGTAGTTAGTCTAGAGTATGAGTTAGAGTTGAGTCGAGCTGCGCTCGGGATTTCCAGAGTCGTCTTCTGGAAAGTCTGGTATAGCTATTGTATATTTCCTTCTTTGTAAGACTTTACCTTATTCAATATATTACCTTTCCTCTACTTTATTTAGTATTTACTTTGAGCCTTACTATACTTGCTATAGTCTTGTTGTATGCTTTTGCTTATTACTAGCCTTTACATCAATAGTCTATGATCCTTGTGGCCTTTCCAACATGCGATCATTGCCTGTCATAGGGTGCTTTGGTTATAGATCATAGTCAAAGTAGTAAGTTGTGTGTAAGCGTGGTGCTTATACATCATCTTATCCTTGGTTACCGCTTGTTGCATGAATTGTTTGTGGTAGCTAGCAAGAGAGTGACAACCTTGTCTAGTATTTGTATTCCACCACGTGTTCTTAGGCAAGTTCTTAAATGGTAAGACCCCCATAAAAAGAGAGCGCGGTCTGGTAGGAGTTTTGCCCTCCTACTGATCTATCCTCTCGTCTCGAATACTTGTATTGAGGAGACAAACTATAGTGTTTAGACTAATTAATTGACTAAGTATATTGAAGTAAGAGTGAATTACATAGGAGTCCTAATCTCTCTTGTTGTCCTCCCACAGTCCCACCTAGCTATATTAACTAGTTATCTTTAAGTTATCTTTTACCTTGGCTTGTTCATCCATCACCCTTCCTATCACTTTATTCGATTACCCCCCTATACTAGTTGGTACTAAGTTGAGGTGCTCTCTAGGATCTCTCTCTAATTATCATTTCTAGCTCTGCTTTCCCTTGGGAAAATATAAATTACGATACCTTGGAATACTCCTAGGTGAAGTACTACAACGGTATAATCTGTGCGCTTGCGGATTTATCCAATAGTCATAAGAAATACCAACAAGCATTTCTAGCGCCGTTGCCGGGGAAAGCATAGCCTAGAAATTTTAATTAGATTGAATTGAGAGATTCTCGTTGACTTAGTTATCTATTAGTTATAGGGGCTTACCCCTATCTGTGTCTTCCTTTGTTGTGAAGCCAGACAGTGTATGAGCGGTTTCCAACTGCCGGGAAAACCATTGCCCTTCGTGGAAAGATTTCGAGCTTCCAACAACAGTCTGATGAGACGATTCCCAAAGCATGGGAACGTCTCCTGGAGTACATTCGTGCATGTCCTCATCATGGGATAAAAGACTGGCTCCTGATTCAAGGATTCTACCATATGCTATCTAGCATGGCCCGTAGTCACCTTGATGCTGCTGCTGGAGAGGGGCATTTCTCCAACACACAGTGAGGAATGCCAAGGACCCCATGGAAAAGATGGTACTCAACCAAGGATGGGGTGAGGGACGTCTCCAATAGAAGAAGAGAGGTATGCACGCCGTCAATGAGGTGGACATGCTCTCTGCCAAGATGGACCTCTTGAAGAAGATAAAAGAAGGTTCCAAGAAGGAACACGAGGCCATCTACCCCATTGCTGCCGCACAAGCTATCAAAGTCGATCCATGGTGCGAGGTGTGTGGGGGAAATGATCACTCGAGCAACAATTTCCCCGAGACATCGATGCAGGACGTGAACTTCATCATCATCATCAACAACAACAACAACAATGGGTATTGACCCCAACAACAAGGAAATTGGAATTCGTGACCCTTCTACCAAGGTAATGGAGGCAATAGCAATTACAATAATTACAATTCTTACAATAATCAGCCGTCATTGAAAAATCTTATTCTTGGTCAATCTAAAATTAATGATGGTATTAATAAAAAGATGATTGCCAATGATAAAGTTCTTGAAAATCTTGGTGAGAAAATGGATAACTTTGCCACTGCTATGAAAAATCAATTGAGCTTTAATAAAATATTAGAAACACAACTAGCTTAATTAGCTGCAGCTATTCCATCTCTAGAACAGGGTAAGATTCTTGGGAAACCAGAGGATCCAATTGAGCATGTTAATATGGTCACAACGAGGTTCGGTAAGCCCGCACTTCGCTCCAACTGGGGCTATCTTCTCAATCCTCCATTCATCATGAAGAAGGAAGATCCAGGTCATTCGACGATCAACTGCTCAATCGGACAACAAACCTTACACAACGCCTTCCATGACCTTGGATCGGGTGTCAACATATCATGCCCAAGGTAACTTATGATAATCTATTAGGGGGACCCTTGATCCCTACATGTGTTTGTTTGCAGATGGCGGATCAAACAATGTGGTTCCCCGAGGGACTTGCAAGGGATATCTTGGTGAACATCCAAGATGAGTACATCCCGACCGACTTCATCATCTTGGACATGGGAGCCAATGTGGACGTTCCCGTCATATTGGGAAGGCCATTCCTCAACACCACCAATGCGGTCATCTACGTCGGATCAGGCCAAATCCATTTCCAGTTCCCATGTCACAAGGTAAAATGTGTTTTCAATGGCTATAAACTTAACAAACAGGTTAAGGCACATCCACCAAGAAGAGAGTTCAAGCTTCATGCAAAAAGAAGCAGTACCCGGAGGCCAAGATCAATGAACTCAAGAAGGATGAAACTGCCAACCCAAGGTAGGTTTGGAAAGCGAAGGAGGTGCACACTCCTCGGTCTTCGTCTCCGGAGCCATCAAGTGCACCTGAAGAATGAACAAGAAGGAGAGTCTTGCTCCAATGACTTAAAACCAGGGAGCCCTCGCTGAAAGGTAAGTCAGTAGTTATTTTTATTTTATTTATTTCCCTTTACATTTATTTCAATTCTCTAATTTTCATCATGCTTAAAATTTAGAAAAATAAAGTTTAGAGTGAATAAAATCTTGGGATTAGTTTAGCACTAAAATCTGACCAAGGTTTAAGTTCTAAGGGGGGTCGGCCGACACCCCTATGAACCTTAACCTTGCTTTCTTAAATGGGGGACACAATGTGACCTTAGTGGAATAAAAATAAAAAGAAAAAGAGACCTATAGGGGTCGGCCGATACCCCTAGGGGTCCCTTGGTCACCTCTCTCTCATCTCCATCTTCTTTTGTCTAAGAATCTCATGATTTGAGTAGTGTGAATTTCAAAATTCAGAATTTGCTTTAGGAGACATCTCTTTAACTTTGTCATGCTTTAAAAAGAAAACACATCAATCATCTTTTGATTAAAGCATGACACACTTTTGTCTCCCACTACTCTTTGTTTAAAGAGGGGAATCTTGAGCACTTTAGCTCAACTTTTGATCACATCACATAGCATGCTTTACCTTTCACCAAGCACTTGGAAAAGTGTGAGTGGAATATCCACTTTGGAGGTATCATAGGGGGTCGGCCGACACCCTATTGTCACTCCACTCTCCCCTTTTGCTTTGTGTAAGGCATCTCATAAAGCTCATGACAATGACAACCAAGGAGGATCCTATAGGGGGTCGGCAGATACCTCCATGAGGCCTCCTTGGTGCCATCTTATCCCCTTATAAAAGTCCATGCAAGGAGAGCTCAAATCCTCACACTCCAACCAGAATTCAGTTCAAGCTCAAACCATTTCTTCCTTTCCTTTGTCTTCCTTTCTCCTCTCTTCTCTCAAGTGAAGTTCTTAGCTCTCAAGAGAAGTAGTGTACTCTCTCTCAAGTCCACAAGAAGATATCCTGTCTTCATCAAGCTTCTCTTAGCTCAAGCCTCTCCTCGCAAGGCAAACTAGGAAACTCATGCTAACACTAAACCTTGTCCTAGTCTTGTTCTTATGTCTCTCTTCCTCTCTAGAAGATGAAGAACCCTTTGATGTCCGCATTCAAGAAAGTGAAGCAAGTCCTAAGTGGGAGTCCATCTCGGTGCTCCCACCAATCCGTGGACACTTCTCAAGAAAGGAGAAGGGGTGGTTCTGCCCGATATACTTGGGAGAACATCCAAACCGAAGGACAACCTTAGGAGGAGGAAGAATCACTGATAGAGGTGCCTCATCTTGGTGCATTCATGGTGCCCTCGATGAGGTCGTATGATCAACAAAGTGGTCTCTGGTTTGACCAACTAAAGTACCAGAAGTATCTCTTTCTTCGGGATCGATCCTTCGAGCATACAAGGATATTGAATCCAACTCTCCTCTCCAACGCACGTATGAACACCGAATTCGATACTATCTTTTCTACCATTGGTTGGTCTAGTTTTTGGCAAGTAGATGAACATGGAATTAAATTGCTCACCATAGAGTTCTTGTGCTCTTTACAAGTCTCTCATGATGAAATATCTTTCCACATGTTTAATCAAAGCTTTAATCTCACTTGGAGCCAACTAAATGTTGCTCTTGGTTTTGATGACTCTTGCTTGCTTGACTTAGATAATGCCATGTGTAGATTTAACAAAAGAGATGTTTTGTTGTCTATCTCTGCCTTGCATGATTGCTCAAACCCCAAACCTGAGGAAATACACAATCCAACCCTTTGTTTTATTCACCTCTAGATGAACATGACTTTGTTCACTGAAAACGAGGCTAGCATGCTAAGAACCATAGAATTAAAATTGTTATATGTCATGGTTAATAAGATTCAAGTCTCTACTGTGAAATGTTTAGTAGCATTTTGGCAAAGATCGATTGAAAGTAATGAACCCATACAATTCACATCCTTAATCACTCGCCTTGCCGAATCCATGAACTTGCTAGATGGAACTTATCCTTTTGAGTACATCTCTTCACCTAGAGCAGTAATTTCGGAAGAATATCTTACACTTGCCCAAATGCTAAAAAGAGGTCCTAGGGATGGACTCAAAATGATTTATAGTGGCCATACAACTAAGGTTCCTCTTCCAAACAGGCAATGTCAGTTGTATAGGACCCGTAAACTAACCCTTGATTTGGCTCAAGGAAATGGGCAAAGAGGTGTTGCAAGTTCAAGCAGGAGAACACATGAGGGGATATAATTTGTTCAAGTTGAACAAGGTGGTCCTTCCTGAGGAGCTGTTGGCGAGGAGGAAGACGATGCAACTTCCGATGCCATGGACACTTCCAGTGGCATGCCTCCTTGGCCACCACGTCCCCAAAGACCACGAGCATCCTTCTCGTCCTCACGAGATAGGGAGCATCGTGAGTGGCAACAACAAATGGATAATCTCACCAATGCCATAGGCGAGCTTCGCGTTGAGCATGGTGTGACAACATGCATAATCCATCAAATGACTAAACAACGTCAAGCCTATCAAGAAGAAGAAATCTAGCGGTGGAGAATGATGTGGCAACATCATCCATATCAGCCACCACCCTATTGAGCAAAGGATAAGCTTGGGGGAGGTTCCCTCCCCCCACTAAGGTAAGTGTTTATTTTCAGCATTTACATTTATGCATTTTCTTTCTTATCTTTGTTTGCATCTAAAAAAATCTGAATATGATAAAAAGAACAAAAATACTTCTCTCTACTCTCACATGTTCAATGAACATTTATCTCCCTTATGGAAATGATGAATAGTTGCTCTGCTAATTGTTTCTCTAGTACTTAGTTTACAACTTGATATTTCTCTAAGTATGGATTGCTTGGCTTAAAACAAACCATCATGAACCTAAAACTTTTGTGGGTTGCAAATGCTATAACTAAGTCTAAGTTATTGTGAGACATGATATAACAAGACAAGAGTTTCTATAATATTGTTCTAAACAAGAATGACTATTGGAGTTTTATTTATTAAAATGATGAAAACACTTCTTGTTCCTCAATGGTGAAAATTCCTACCAAAACCATATATGCTCTTATAGGATATAAGCTTTCTACATAAGCTGCTTGCTTTGTGTTGAGTTTGGTCAAGTTTTGTGACCCTTGTTGAGAGATTTATCATGCTCCCAAGATCAAGATCACGTACATACCACATATATGCACATGAACCAATATTTTTTATATAGTTTCAATGTACTACATATATTGCATCCTAATTATAAATATTAAAAAGCCAGCGGCTCTTTGTACGGTTTGGTTGAGAGCCGCCTATGGAAAGATATTTCTACAAGCGGTTTATTAAGCAAACCGCCTGTAGAAAACTATTTTCACAGACGGTTTTCTTTACAAACCGCCTGTAGAAATAAAATTTTCACAGGTGGTTGGCTTAAGGATTTTCACAGGCGGTTCACACATAACCGCTTGCACTGAGGAGCCATTTTTACTTTCCCCTCCCACAGGCGGAACCGAAAAACACCTATAGAGATAGCTTACGAACCACCTGTGTAGAGGTTGTTTGTACTAGTGCACGCATTATGCCATCTAAGTATGCAAGTATGGAAAATGAAAATGAATATTCGAATTATTCGGTATCCATATACGTTAAAACTTGCAATATGGATATCCGAATTCGTATCCGTTTTCTAATATGGATGCTAAATGGATATATCCGTATTAGTTATCGGTGTTTTTCTCTACCTTATTTTGATTTTAGATCTGTATTCGATAATATCCGGCAGTATCCGTATTTGTAAAGAAAACAAGGTACCACAAACCTACTTAAAATTTTTCTCTCCATAACAAAGTGACTAATTATTAAAAAAATATTACTAATAATGCATTGAACCCATTTAATAAACTCCAGTTTTTTTGGAGCTGCTCTACAGTGGAGTTTGCAGAGAGTTTGTGGAGCAGACCCAAACATGCCCTATGATGGAGTCTATTGTCATTTATTTTTTATTTCTATTTTTTCTATATTATACATGTCATTGCTTTTTTCCCTACTGAGTCTATTGCTATTATTTTTTATTGTTATTCTTTTTTCCTTGACGCGTCATTGATTTATATTAGAAAACTATTTTTTAAGAGTTAGCTAGAAAAATGTAATATAATATTCAATCATGAGTCATGTTGGAATAGAATTCGTATGGAAAGCTGGTTGTTTCCGTGTCCATATCACATAGACAACTCCATAGGTTTTGAAATTGAACTCTGTATCGTGCTAAACAAGAGTTATTCAAACTTGTATGAGCACTATATAGAATGGAGAATAGATACTACAAGAAAATTGCACATCCATGATGCTCCTCTTTTGTCATGGAAAATCCCAAAAACGTCATGGACACATTTCTGTGATGAGTTTATGACGAAATTCTGTTTGTCATCTTTGTCGCGTCATAGATATAAAATAGTGACGATTTTAAAATTTTCGTCATAGATAGCAATTCATCAATGACGATTTTAGCACCGTCACAGATTTGTTTCTGCCAGCATTCAGAGTACACGTGTATGCTGCATAGGTCGACACGTGTCATGCTCTGAGGTCACCACTGTTGGGAATATGCCCTAGAGGTAATCATAGAGATGATTGTATTTCCTTGTATCCATGACATGTTATGAGTTCAATGAATATCCATTAAAGATGACTTGTATCGATAAACAATTATGTGAATTGTTTGTGAAACTCATTTACTTGTATGGTTATTCTAAAGTTGTCCCTGATCGGAGTTCGTGCTAGAATGTGCATGAATATTAGATCAGCACATTATTAGTTGATGACTATGTTTCACAAGTCATAGACATGAGATGTCAAACTAATAATGTGGGCACATGTAGGACATGGTGCTAGACAGACCCGACATGAGATTGTCTCTATACACATCGTGTACGTTATGTCCTTAGACCTGAGATTGTCGTATGTACTCAAGATGTGAAACGACCTACCCTAGGACTACCAAACGCTACTCCGTGACTGGGTAGTTATAAAGGTAGCTTTCGGGTTTGTCAGGAAACATGCTGTGAGACATAGTCAATCAAGATGGAATTTGCCACTCTCCATATGAGAGAGATATCACTGGATCACTCAAATGATTAGATCATGAAATGCATGGCCGTGCTTGGGTTAAGTGTTAACCCACGAGTTGAACCAAATATCATGAGGCAAAGGAATAACATGTATATTGAATTATGGTGGTTTGTCTGATATGATCATAGCGTATGCATAGGAGTTGACACGCCTTGCTAGAGGTCGCTATCAACTATTGGTCGAGTAAGAGTACTTAGGCCATGTCTATGTGTGCGTGAGCCCATAGGGTCGCACGCTTAAGGGGCTGGAAGCCTAATTCGGGTTGGACCCGAATTAGACTAGGTTTAGGGTTGCTAATGGGCCTCCAACATGGGAGCTCATTAGGACGCCTATATAAGCAAGGGGTGGGCGCGAGGCGAGATACTCACGTCCTTTGGTAGCCGCCATCGCCCTCCCCACACTCACGCCTAGTACTCCTCGCGGACCTAGCAGTCCAGAGGTGTGATGCTTCATCCCTGCACGTGTGGGATTCCTCGGAGGTGCTGCATCTAGAGCACAAGGACGAACCGCGAGTAAGAGATGTTGAGACGGACGACCTCGCAACTGCACGGCACTGCTGCGACGCGCACGACTACATTAAGTCGCTTCCGCTGCACTTGCGCGTCAAGTGGTAACCCCGTGATCTATAACTAGCACTAGTTCCTGGTTTATGAGGTAGAAAAAAATTGTTTTCTGGCTAGCGTAGCAACCTCATAACCCTATAGTGGTATCAAAGCCGTTAGTTGCCTCGTTATACATTCGGGTATGAGCATATGGTGATATGCGTGGTTTAAGATCAATCTCTGACCATGGTTCGTGATCTTGCTACGTTGGTATTGTAACGATCTACTCGTACCGGTCGGAATTCCGCCATCCGAGTTAAGTGATACATATAAACCCAATTATGGTGAGTTGGAGATCAATAAGATTGGTCGAATCGAACCTAGGTCAAGTTCTAGGCGCATACGATGCGCGGCGGCGACGGATTGGATCCGCCGTCAGAGGGGAATTTTACAGAAAAGTATTGTAAAACGGCCATAACTTTTGCATACGACCTCGGAATGAGAAAAACTTTAAACAAAAATCGTGCACCAGAAAATTTTGCATTCGTTAACGACAACCTTTGACGGTTTTGGCGAAAATTAGATTTGCGAAAAACAGCTTGCAAAATTGAGTTTTCGGCGTTTTAAGTTTAGACGTCGGAATCGGTTAACTCTGTTTTGCAGGTATTCGTGATTGGTATAGCCCTTATGTGTATGTGATGCATGTATGTAATTAATTCATGGCTTGCACGTCATGATTAAGACAATATGGCTGGAGCCATAGATATTGTCCATTCATATTAGTTGCGGGTCTTGAATCACTAAGTTTCAATAGAGGGATATTGATTTTAGTGGGAGTAGATTCTATTAAAAGTTTAATATGACTTACTCTGTCTTGGATACATTGTCTTAGTATTTTGCATTACTTTTGTTGTAGATGGCTTCCAGTAATCAACAATTTACTTTGCGTTCAATTCTTGAGAAAGATAAGTTGAATGGAACAAACTATGCAGATTGGATCCACAACCTGAGAATTGTTCTCAGGGCTGAGAAAAAGGAAGATGTTCTAGACACCCCATTACCAGATGAGCCTGTTGATAATGCACTTGCTGCATAGAAAACCGCTTACAAGAAAGCATGTGATGCTGATCTTGAAGTGGGTTGCCTTATGCTCGCTTGCATGGAGCCAGATCTCCAGATGCAATTTTATAATAATCATGCAGCGTACGATATGATCGTGGCGCTTAATGATATGTTTCAGACTCAAGCCAGGACTGAAAGGTTCAATGTTTCCAAGGCTTTTGTCAAAACCAAGCTTGCAGAAGGCGCAGCAGTTGGCCCACATGTGATCAAGATGGTTGGTCACACTCAGAGATTGGAGAAGCTAGGCTTCCCAATGGGCCCAGAGTTGGCCACTGATTTCATACTTGCATCCCTTCCGCCTAGCTATGGGAACTTCATTTCGAACTACCATATGCATGGGGCGGAGAAGGGCTTGAATGAATTGTGCGGCATGCTTAAAACAGCAGAAGCTGATATCAAGAAAGGTGCTGGCAGTAGCCATGTGATGGCAGTACAAAAAAGCCTAACTTTAAGAAGAGGGCTTGGAAGAAGAAGAAGGCGATGGCTAAAGATCAGATCTCTAAGCCAAACCCTCCTCCTACGCCCAAGGCTGTTGGACAAGCTGCTGAAGCTAAATGCTTTAATTGTAATGGGAAAGGTCACTGGAAAAGGAACTGCAAGTTGTACTTGGAATCCTTGAAGGATGGAGGTGGTAAAGGTACTCCCGCTGCTTGTACACTTGTTGTTTATGTTACAAACATTTTTCTCGCTGATTCTTATATTAATTCTTGGGTATTTGATACCGGATCGGTTGCTCATATTTGCAATATGATGCAGGGAATGATAAGAAGTAGAAGCATGAAAAGAGGAGAAGTTGATTTCCGCGTGGGCAACAATGCAAGAGTTGCTGCGTTGAGCGTTGGGACGATGCAACTTCACCTCCCGTCAGGATTTATCATGGAATTTAATAATTGTTATTTTGTTCCTAGTTTAAGTCGAAACATTGTGTCACCTTCATGTTTGATGAAGGATGGTTATTCATTTGCGAGTAAAGACAATGGTTGTGTGATCTCAAAGAATGACATGTTTGTGGCTTTTGCATCCATTGTGAATGGGTTGTTTATTTTAAATCTTGATGATGAACCTATCTGTAATATTAATGCTTAAAGGCCTTGGCTTAATGAGTTAAGTCCTACTTATATGTGGCATTGTCGTTTAGGTCATATAAGTGAGAATCACAGAATCACATGAAGAGGCTCCATTCAGATGGGCTTCTAACTTCGTTTGATTTTGAATCATACGAGACATGTGAGGCTTGCCTATTGGGTAAGATGACCAAGTTGCCTTTCACAGGTTTTCCTGAGAGGGCGGCAGACTTATTGGAACTTGTACATACTGATGTATGTGGACCAATGAGTACGACAGCTAGTGGCGGATTTCAATACTTCATAACCTTCACTGATGATTTTAGTATATATGGATATATCTACTTAATGAAACATAAGTCTGAAACATTTGAAAAGTTCAAAGAATTTCAGAATGAAGTAGAGAATCAACGTGGCAAGAAAATTAAAGCCTTGCGATCTGATCGTGGAGGCGAATATTTGAGCCATGAGTTTAGCAATCATCTAAAGAGTTGTGGAATTGTTCCACAGCTTACGCCAGCTGGAACGCCTCAGAGAAACGGTGTATCCGAGCGACGTAATCGGACTTTGTTGGACATGGTTCAGTCTATGATGAGCCAGTCAGACCTAGCACTCTCGTTTTGGGGATATGCTCTAGAAACAGCCGCTTTCACATTGAATAGGGTACCGTCTAAGTCCATAGTTAAGACACCATATGAGATGTGGACTGGTAAGAGTCCCAGTTTGTCTTTTCTAAAGATTTGGGGTTGTGAAGTTTATGTCAAACGACTTATGTCAGATAAACTAACACCCAAGTCGAACAAATGCTTTTTCGTGGGATATCCAAAGGAAACTTTAGGGTATTACTTCTACAACCGATCAGAGGGCAAAGTGTTTGTTGCTTGGAATGGTGTCTTCTTAGAGAAATAGTTTATCAATAAAGAGAAGAGTGGACAAAAGGTGTATCTTGAAGAAGTTCAAGATGAGCCAATAGGGGATAACTCTATGAGTGATGCTAATGTAGCAGAACAAGTTGAGATACCTATGGCAAGAGAAACACCACCACTACCACGAAGGTCAGCAAGAATCCGTGAGGCACGTGGGGAAGTGTTGTTGTTAGACGATGACGAACCTACGACATACGCGGAAGCAATGATGGAGCCAAATTCCGAGGAATGGCAAAGTGCCATGAGAACCGAGATAGATTCCATGGGAGACAATCAAGTTTGGAACTTGGTTGACCCGCCTGATAGGGTTAAACCCATAGAGTGCAAATGGGTCTATAAAAAGAAAAAGGATATGGATGGAAACGTTCACGTCTATAAAGCTCGACTTGTTGCAAAGGGTTTTCGGCAAGTTCAAGGAGTTGACTATGACGAGACATTCTCACCGATAGTGATGCTTAAATCTATCCGGATCATTCTAGCAATTGTTGCTTACTTCGATTATGAGATTTGGCAGATGGATGTTAAAACAATCTTTCTAAATGGAAATTTGGAAGAGGACGTGTATATGATACAACCCAAAGGCTTTGTTGATCCTAAAAATGCTGGAAAAATATGCAAGCTAAAGAAATCCATTTATGGATTAAAGCAAGCATCTCGGAGTTGGAATATTCGTTTTGATGAAGTGATCAAAGGGTTTGGCTTTCGTCAGAATGAAGAAGAACCTTGTGTTTACAAGAGGGAAAGTGGGAGCGCTGTTGTATTTCTAATCTTGTATGTGGATGACATACTATTGATTGGGAATGACATTCCTATGATGCAATCCATAAAGACTTCACTGAATAATAGTTTTTCTATGAAGGATTTAGGAGAAGAAACATATATTTTGGGCATTAAGATCTATAGAGATAGATCAAAGAGGCTTATAGGATTAAGCCAAGATACATACATTGACAAGGTGTTGAAACGGTTCAACATGGAACAATCCAAGAGAGGGTTCTTGCCTATGTCACATGGTATGCGTTTTAGCGAGAAGCAGTGTCCTACGATAGCTGATGAGCAGAAGCGCATGAGTAAGGTTCCATATGCTTCGGCCATTGGTTCCATTATGTACACCATGATATGTACTCGCCCAGATGTCTCATATGCTCTAAGTGTTACGAGCAGGTACCAAGCTAATCCAGGTGAGAGTCACTGGACGCTTGTTAAAAACATCCTTAAGTACTTGAGAAGGACTAAAGATGTGTTTCTAATCTATGGAGGTGAGGAGGAGCTCGTTGTAAATGGTTCACTACGACGCTGACACGTGCAATGCTGTGGTGTTGCCACGTGTTACCCACAGATATTGCCACGTGTATCTCTGTGAGGTGGACACGTGGTTTTCACATAATGATGGTTTTCGTCATAAAAAATGACAGATGTGTCACTGATTTTGGTCACATTCATGCCCACTCACAGCAAATCAATCCAATAGAACAATTCACAAGAACGAACTGACTCATACATCACAAACATTATTCCACAAACTGGTTCATACATCACAAATTGAATGTTTATAATACAACGAGGTTCCCAAACACATGGGAACCCCAAGTTGAAACTCAGTCATTATTGTTTCACCACCCAAACAACCTCAATCCAATAGTACACAAGTTCACAAGCGACGACGACAATCAACAAATTCCACAAGCACTGCAAGAGGAGCCCAGCAAGAAGGAACAAATGAACTAAGTAGCTCTATTACCTGAGCTGAGGTTCAAGATGGCCTTAAGCATCTGATCATTGGCTTCCTATTTCTTCTTGAACTCCTCCATCTCTTGCTGGTTCCTGAGCACCTGTTCTTGGGTCTTCGACAATGTTTCTTCTGTTTCTTGACCTTTCTTCTTCAGGGTGTCCACTTCTTGTTCAAGAAGACCAGCCCGTGCCTTCTCTTCATTTAGCTGTTCCCGAAGTTGCACTTCTCTTGCAGCTGATGCAGCTGATTTTGACCCTGGAGTTTGAAGACCAGCATTCTTCAGGAATGTAGAAGCAACAGTGGTTTGAGACAGAACCTTGGAAACAACTTCAGTACTAGATCTTGGAGTCTCTAAACCTTGAGCAGGTTCAGCTAACATAG